>LPNX010602921.1:72534-115879 GCA_001517045.1 Pseudotsuga menziesii
ATTGTTTCTTTGCTCCTTTGGAATCAAGGCATAACAGGTGGAACCAAAAACTTTGAGATGCCTGACTGAAGGGAGATGGCCAAACCACATTTCATGTGGAGTCTTGTTATCAAGAGCATTTGAGGGACTTCTATTTCTCAAATATGCTGCACATTTTACTGCATCACCCCAAAACATTAGTTTTACATTCTTGAAAAACATCATAGAGCGAACCATATTCATTATGGTTCTATTCATTTTTTCTGCTACACCATTTTGTTGAGGATTGTAGGGAATGGTAGTCTGATGTATGTTGACGAAGATAATCTTCAAAAGCATTTGAAGTGTATTATTTTCCATTATCAGTACGAAGTGTACCAATTTTTGATTGTGCTTGTTTTTCTATCAATGTATGAAAGTATTTGAATGTTTGAAATGCTTCTGATTTTATCTTTAAACAGTAAATCCAACACATTCTTGAGTAGTCATCAACAAATGTCATAAAATACTTATTCCCATTTGCTAAAGGAGTTGGCATTGGTCCACATAAATCAGAATGCACTAGTTCTAATTTCCTACTTGCTCTGAAATTAGATTCATGGAATGGCAGCTTACTATGTTTCCCTAATATACATGCATAACATTTGTTCTTCTCTTTGGGAATGGTGGGAAAACCAAATACACCATTCTTTCTCAACAAACGAAGACTGTTATAATTTAGATGACCAAATCTTGCATGCCACAATGAGATAGATGACATATTACCTTCTCCATGCTGAGAGAGGTAGGCATAGTTCTGAAATCTTGCGGATGAACCCTTGAGCTTCAACAACTTCCCATCTTCGTATCCAGTCATGATGAATTGGTTGTCAGAGGACTTTCTTATTTCAACAATTCCATAAAACATGTGGATGGAATGGCCTTGCTGTCGAATCTCCACCAAGGACAGTAGGCTTCTTTGCAACTCTGGAAGATAGAGAACGTTCTTCAACAAGAAATCAGGGAATCCAGGCATCTTCAGTCAAATGGTGCCCATTCCCTTTGGTTTAATACTTGACTTATCTGCAAAGTAAACTATGCCATCTATTGTTTCATTAAGTTCTTCAAAACAATCTTTTCTAAATGTCATGTGTGATGTTGCACCAGTATCAAGTGGCCAACAATCTTTGTAAGAGGAAAGTGAAGTCATTTCATTAATTCCAAGATTACAATGTGCAACAATACAAGAATCAGAATATTTACTAGCATCTTGGTCATCTTTCTTCTGGTTATGTTTGTCTTTGATGGAGTCCAACGAAGCCCAACACTGATCTGATGTGTGCCCAGTCTTTCCACAACGCTTGCATTGCAAATCTGATCTTTTGTTTAAGTTGTTTCTTCCCCCTCTGCCTCTGAATTTTCTTCTTCTTCTGCCTCTCTCTTTGCCAGAGAGAGTGGCACCAACTATTGATGACAAAGATTGCATCTTTTACAGCTGTTAGTGCAATTAACTTAATATGACAAAGATAAATAGAGAGAAACAAAAACCTTGCAGGTCTACAGTCTCTACCAAGGTGATTTACAATGTTAATATCTCAACTTCAAGTTTTAAAAATGATAAAATGACAGAAAAATATTACAACCAACAGTCAACAATTATCTCAGCTCTTCGCAGATTTCAAAATCAAAAACTTTATGCAGTCAACATGATGGGCAGTCTCAGCATAAAAGATACCACTCAGCATGTTCATTCTCCTTTATTTTCTAGGTGACTGATAGGATAACACACAATTGAGGCAGTCTCCATGCTATTACAGCATTCAACACAGTCTTCAGCAAGGCTGCAGTCTCCACGCAGGAAACAATCTCTTCACGCACAATATATGGTGGATATATATCAGTCTTCAATACATATATCAGTCAGTCTTCACAAGGAATTCGTAGGTCGCAGCACAACTATCTCCACTGATAGGTTTGTCTTCAATACACACAGTCCACACTGGAAATTGCAGTCATATTTTATGCATACACACAGTATTCAATACACACATTCCATGCTCAGGCTAAAAATATTTAACGCATTTGTGAAAGCGACTTGACCGAGGTTAGTATTAACCATTCGATAATTAACTGTATAAGTTACATGTATTCCATTGAATTGCTTCAACTACCATCAAGCCAAGTGCTGACTTGGATGTATTAAAGATTTAATGTGATAGTTACGAAAAAGATAAGATTGTCACCACTTTACCACGTTTACTAACCTTTCAACCTATAATCAAGTCATTAAATATTGTGGAATGCCACGTTAAAGTAGCGTTTCCCTGGTGACCTTCACGCAGAATTGAAAATTAATCACCAGACTTCTCATGGCATTAGGGTTTCTGACAGTCACAAAGAAATCAAACCCAACACAGTTCAAGATCACGGGTGGAGGAGACCACAACATCCAAGTCTGTACAATCAATAACGCATGCATGCAGAGACTGGAGGAGAAACGCACACAATGAATGTGACTGGAAGCGACTGGTAGACAAAAATGACAATGGACTGGCAAGCAGAATTGCAGAATGCTAGAACAACATGCAGCAGGCAGGAGTTATGGCAGGAACCTGCTCTGATACCACTTGTTAGGTATAACTCCCTATTCAATATTATTCCAATGCCAATGCATATATTTATACATTTCAGGCGGTGGTTGAGATTCCGACCGGCCTATCCATATTCCTACGTAACTGTTCAGCTTCCTATTATTTATTTATTTATTTACAATATATAATCCCTACGGATTATATTCTAACAGTTGCATTTCATTGTCTGTCGGTTATCTTTTAAGGGTATGTTTTCGGTCGGCTGGATAAATTCTTTAATTTGTTTTGCTGTTTCGACCAAGTTTTTATTTTGTGGTATAAAGTTGAAATATTTAATGAAGTTTTCTCTGAGTTCATGCCATAGGAATGTTTCACCTCTAGATTCTTCCATTTTATACCATTTGTTTGGTAAGTCGACGAGGGTTGATGGGAACAGGTGTGGCCATGCTCGTTCATCCTTGTATCCGAGTTTTCTCCATTCTTTTTCACATGTCTTAATATGATCTTTTGGGTTCTGTCCTTGGGTGAATATAGGTATCTGAGTCTGTTTGGTTAACTTCTTTCCTCCAAACATTTCGACAAAGTAAGTCAAAGATGTTGTCCAGGTCTACAGTCTTGTCTGATGGGTATCCCACCATCGAGCAGCTTGTCATGTAAAAGTTTCTACTAGGCTTTGAGGTCGGCCATGTTCACCAATATTTTTGGAAACTTGTTCTACATGCATGAATGATGATTCTGTTTCCTTGTATCTTGGTATTTGTGTAGTATTTACATTGGTAGGTTGTAAGGTAGGGTATTCCCTAATTTTCTTCTCAAATATTTTTGGGACAATGGACACTATAAAGCACTATTGGGTGGGATTTTTCTGCATTTTTTGATAGTCCAACACCATCTTGCTTGTGTTTCGTAGTTCTCGATCTCCCAATCATATAATTCTGCATCTGAATTATAACCAATTGAGTCTTGGTTGCCTAAATGAAGTTCTCTGTAGATATTAGGTTCTGTATAATCTGCATTGTTTTGAATCTGGTAGAGTTGTCGGATGTCGACTTCTTCATCGATAGGTTCAGTCCAAGGTTCTCCTAAGGATGGATGAATAGGTACAATGAACTTTTGTCCATTTCCTTTTAATTTGATTCTCTCTTTGTCCATGGATATCAATGCTTTCATGTTTCTACCCCAAGGTCAACCAACTAATGCAAGGAAGGAACTGGATCCTTCCTTAGGGTCAATGATTTTGAAGTCGACTTTGGTCAAAATTATTTTTATAGTTGTATCAACGTTTTTCTAGACTCCAATAGGTTCAATTAGGCCCTAGTCGGCTAGTTTCAGGTATATGCCTGTGAGGACCCTGCAGCAAATAATTAATCAAAATACACGATATAGTAGCAGAACTCAAAATCACTTTTATATTAATCGCAGGCCACTTCGAGGGGGCAACCTCCTTTGAGCAAGCTCAATACAAAATAACTTCACGGTGCCTTCCTTGGCCTCAACACACACTTATATACTAACAATAGGCGCCAATACTATGGGTCAAAACCATGGGCCAATATAAACTATGGATCAACGAATACTATAGGTGGCTTACAAAGCATATGTGCCCAACAACAATAACACAAACTATGGATCAACAATTACTATGGGATGACTTACAAAGCATATGTGTCCAACAACAATATACTAACACGGTAAAGAGAAGGAATGACATGGGTTCCTAACATCCCCTCCCCCTTAGAAAACGATTTGTCCTCAAAGCTTTAGATGTGGAAATTGTCGCTGAATCTGAAGGAGTGGTTCCCACGTAGCATCCTTGGGCTACATTCCGTGCCATTGAATTAAGACCTCTGTGATAGAGCGAGAGTGAAGTTGACGAGTGCGCTTATTGAGGACAGCCTCCGGCTCCAAAAAGATGGATCCTTCATTATCCAGTTCTAGTAAAATAGTTTGGCCTTTGATGTTGGTGCCAAGAACTTTCTTCAGACAAGAGACATGAAATATTGGATGAATGCGGGAAGAAGGCGGAAGTTCCAATTTATAAGCAACAGACCCAAGCTTCTGAAGAATCCTATATGGCCCATAGAACTTTGGAGCGAGCTTATGACGCCCTTTGAGTTTTAGTGAGGATTTCTTGTAAGGCTGGAGACGAAGAAAAACCATATCACCGGCTTCAAAAGTGCACTTAGAATGGTGCTGATCAGCTTGTTGCTTCATGCGATTTCTTGCCATGTGAAGATTTTCGCGCAAAATGCGAAGAACCTCATCGCGGTTTCGAAGGACTGCGTCAACTGCCTGAACTGGGGAACTGCTGGGGGTGTAAGGAAGAAGAACTGGTGGTGCCTGACCATAAACTGCTTCATATGGAGTCATTTTAGAGGCAGTGTGGTAAGAGGTATTGTACCACCATTCAGCAAGAGGGAGCCACTTTTCCCACTGATGTTGTTGCTCAGAGGAGAAGCAACGAAGATAAGTTTCCAAGCATTTATTGATAATTTCAGTCTGACCATCCATTTGTGGGTGATAGCCTGAACTCATCTTCAGTTTGGTGCCAGTGTGGTGAAAGAGTTCTGTCCAAAAATGACTGGTGAAAGTTGCATCACGATCCGAGACAATGGAAGAAGGCATTCCATGAAGACGAAAGATCTGGTCCAGGAAAATTTGAGCAACATAGGAGGCTGTATAGGGATGGTTGAGAGCACAAAAATGACTATATTTGGAGCGGTGATCAACCACAACCAAAATCACAGTCTTCCCTCCAGATTTAGGGAGCCCTTCAATGAAATCCATAGAAATATCTGTCCATATCCGGGTAGGTATGGGCAAGGGTTAGAGCAATCCAGGAAGGGGTGTTGTTTCACCCTTATTGCGCTGGCAGGTATCACATTCAGCCACCATATATTGAATTGTCCTTTTCATGCCCCACCAAAAGAAGTTGTGCCGTGCCCATTCATACGTTTTGAGAAAACCAGAGTGCCCAGCTGATGGAGAAGCATGGAGTTCATAGAAGATAGCTTGTTGAAGAGCTGTGTTCTGGGGAAGCACCAGACGACCCTTGTATCTCAGTGAAGCACCATCCCAAGAGTAATGTGAGACAGCAGAAGGGTTGTTGTCCAAGTGTTGGATGATTTGAGATAATGAAGAGTCATTGACATAACCCTGTTGAACAGATTGCAACCAATTTGGAACAGGCATAGAAATAGCGGAAAGAGAACCTTGGTCATCAAATGTGCGAGAAAGGGCATCCGCCACAATATTGTCCTTACCCTTCTTATAAGTGATCTCATAGTCATAACCCATGAGTTTGCTAACCCATTTCTATTGTGCTGGGGAGGATACACGCTGTTCTAGGAAATATTTCAGACTCTGGTGATCAGTCTTGATGCAGAAATGATTCCCTAAGAGGTAGGGTCACCACTTTTGTACTGCATGAAAAATAGCCATCATTTCCTTCTCATATGTAGAGGCAGCTAAATTCTTACCGAAAAGGGTTTTGTGGGTGAACGCAATGGGGTGGTCATCTTGAAGGAGAACAGCACGAAGTCCATTGCCGCAAGCATCACTCTCAATAGTGAAGGGCTTGGAAAAATCGGGCATAGCTAGAATAGGTGTAGTACACATAGCTTGTTTCAGCTTGTCAAATGCACACTCAGTAACATGTGTCCATGTAAAAGAATCCTTTTTCAACAGAGCAGTTAATGGAGCTGAAATCTTCCCATAAGCCTGGACAAACTTGCGGTAGTATCCAGTCAACCCCAAAACACCACGAAGGCTCTTGAGTGTCTTGGGAGGCGGCCAATTGTTCATGGCATCGATTTTGGCAGGATCCACACGAACCCCTTGTGCTGAGATAATGTGCCCAAGATACTCAACTTCCTTTTGGAAAAAAACACATTTAGACTTTTTGGCATGGAGATGATGATCAGAAAAAAGTTGCATTACAAGAGCCAGATGCTGGAGATGTTCAGCCCATGTTTTACTGTAGATGAGGATATCATCAAAAAATACCAGAATGAATTTCTGAAGGAGCGGAATACGATGGTCCTCTAGTCGTGAAGGTGGAAGTCCCACTGGTTCAGCAAAAACACCTGTATATCAATCCATAATTTGTTGGAGATCCAAAGGAGTAGTGGGGGCCGTTGATGGTTGCATTTGAATGGAATGGAGCTGAGCGATGACACCATGAGAACTCTTCTTAAGGATTTTTTCCATGCAATGTGAACTGATGATGCTGAGAGACCCTGGTTGTAATCCTTTCAATGTGTTTTTGTGTCCATCGGGGGAGAACTGCATCCAAAGTTCAGCAAAATCCCATAATATGGGGCCAAGTGTGCGCAGCCATTGAGCACCCAAAACCACATCACATCCGCCTAAGGTCAAGGTAAACATGTCAGAGCGGAGGTTATAATCTCCCATAGAGATACACACATTATGACACTTCCCTTTGCAAGGTAAGGTGCCCCCATTGGCAACCATCACTTCAAAGTTGGAGCAAGGATGGATAAAACAATCAGCTTGTTTGGCGATCCGAGGGTCAATGAAATTATGAGTGCTACCAGAATCAATGAGTATTGTAAGAGTAAGCTTCTTGAAGTAACCGTGTACCCGCATTGTTTGGGGGGCAGTGACTCCAGCTAAAGCATGGAGGGATATCTCAGGCTGGTCGTCCTGAGATGGAGGTTTAGTAGGTGGCTCCTGAATGTCAACCGGAGCATCCATTGTATCGGGAGCTTCTTCACCAATTTTAGAGGTAGGGGAAGAATCCACATCCAAGAGATAGAGCTTTTGTTGAACACATCGATGTCCCCGACTAAATTTCTCATCACAATTATAACAAAGCCCTTTTTCTCTGCGTGCTTGCATCTCTGTTTCAGACAAATGCTTGATTGGAGGTGAGCGAGGAGTTGGCGGAATGGGAGGTCGTTGAGAACCCATATTTCAGAAGGGAACAAAAGAGGATTTGGAGCGCTGTTGGGATGCCATCTTGTCTTCTTCCAACTTAGCCAACCCCAGGGCTTCCATCATTGTGTTGGGACTGAACATTTTGACCTCAGAGTGAATTGCATCCTTTAGACCACTGATAAAACAACTCCGATAGAAGTCATTTGAAAACAACTCTGGTATAAGGGGATCTGCAACGGCGTGAAAGTGATCGGAAACAGTGGAATCTGCAACAGGGTGGAAGTGATTGGAAACAAATGGATCTGCAATGGTGCGGAATTGATCGGCAACAGTTCTGGACAGAGGAAATCTGCGATTGTGCAACTGAAAATAGATATGGACCCCAGGTATGTGCGGCTTCCTATCGGTTCAAGGGATTCACTCGGCGACCAATGTTGTCTGACGGCTTGCGTATTGGGGCAGTAACCCTCACTCCATGGCTCAGGTAAAACTGATAACCGCTTGGCCACAAACGACAGCTCTTGCTTTACCTCACGGGTGGGAAGTAGTCAATCAGGTAGGGGTCGTTGCCTTTTTCACTGGTAGGTCCTCTCAATGGGCCAGCTACTTCAGGGTTCCTGTGGTACTCCTCACAATGAGTTTTAGGGATTATGCCCAAGTACTTCCCACAGTTAAGTGTATAGGGATTATTCCCAGATCCGAACCTGCAACAGCAGCGAAAAAAAAAAAACAATTTGGGCAGAAATTTCACCCAACGAGCCCAAGAAAGTGCTCTGATACCAGATGTGAGGACCCTGTAGCAAATAATTAATCAAAATACACGATATAGCAGCAGAACTCAAAATCACTTTTATATTAATCGCAGGCCACTTCGAGGGGGCAACCTCCTTTGAGCAATCTCAATACAAAATAACTTCACGGTTCCTTCCTTGGCCTCAACACACACTTATATACTAAAAATAGGTGCCAATACTATGGGTCAAAACCATGGGCCAATATAAACTATGGATCAACAATTACTATGGGACGACTTACAAAGCATATGCGTCCAACAACAATATACTAACATGGTAAAGAGAAGGATTGACATGGGTTCCTAACAATGCCTGACTCATATATTCGAGGTCTGCCCATTTGTTCACAAGTGTCACAAGTCATGATGTTTACTTGTGATCCAAAGTCGAGCACTACTTGTCAGACATGGTATCCTTTGATTTCCAGGTCGACAAGTGGGTTGGCATCATCTTTATCTTTTTTATTTAAACTGCAGATATTCTTTGCTTGTTTTTCGGAGTTGTTATGTTTTATTTCATATAGCAAATCGATGAACTGAGATACTAACTTGTCTTTTTGTATGAGTTGTATTAATTCATTTATTGTGTTATGTTGATTGTTGTTATCTTGTTCCTGTCATGCAAATTCTTTGAATACATTGGTTGCTTCTTTGTATGTTTGTTTTTCTTTAAGTGGATTAGGGTAAATATTTTTCTCTTTTATTTTACTGATTCTTGGGTTATCACTTCCTGTTTTTGTTCCTTGTCGAGTTACAATATGCAGATTTTTTGTGTTTATTACAAGATTTTTTTGCACACATGACAAGACATTAACATTTTTCTTTGTATTTATTTTTTCCAACATGGTAGGGAAATCCTCTAGTGAGTGATACCCTACTCCACAATGAGTACAAAATTTGAGTTTAGTTCTGTCTTTATATGGACAATCTGCATACCGATGTCCCTCCATATAACATGTAAAGCATTGGATGGGTTGGCGTGGTCGGTTGTCTCGATTCCCAGGGAATCGACCTCATCCTCTGTAGCCTCCACGTCAATTGTCATACCAGCACTCGTATCTTCGACCTTCATATCTCTGACTGTTCTGATCATTTGGTAAGTTGTTTTGCTCATTTTTTTGTGCAACTACATTGGTTTGGTAGACTGCATGATAATTCTGTCGGTTCTTCAAGTTCAAATGGAAATCGGCTGTGTTATGATTTTTAGTTTTGCAGATTGCACACCATGATTCCTTTTTGTTCTTCATGCTGAATGGGAAATCTTTTTTCGAGTGGTCCCAATGTTCCTAGAAAATGTTGTAAAAACATTTTTTCTGCATGAATAGAACGTCCTGTTGGCTGTATTCCTATCGACAGTTGTCTTTGGAATGTCCGGATGTTGAGCACTTTGTGCACCATATATCCTGATTTTTGAGGTTTAACTCCTTTAAAGAATTCTGTACACTCTCAAGCTGTTCTTCTAATCTGTGATCAGTGGAGTATGCTGGTATGTCCTCATCCATTTCCACTTGGAGAGCTTTTGTAAGTGCCTCTTCATAAGACTTAAATGTTTCTAGACTTATGTGTTGGCGAACTTTATAAGATAAACCTGCAAGAAACCACTGGATTAGTAATTGTTCATCTATAACATAGTCCAGCTAGCTCAGAAGGTCTTTCCATCGCTTATCATAGTCACAGACAGTTTCTCCTGGCTTCTGTGATGTTGTTTTTAGTTTTTTGGCTGCTAGATGTTTTGCATCTGGGGTTTTCAAAAATGATAGAAATTGCGCTTTGATATCGGCTTTCATTGCTCAAGGTTGTCTTTTATAAAAGTTCATATACCAAGTTAATGCCCTTTTCCTCAAGGCATCGATGAACTGCGCCATCTGTCTGTCTTCATCGGTAACTTGGTTAGACTCCCAAGTAAACTCACAGACGAACCAGTGTCATCTGGGGTCCTCAACCCCCTCATATAGAGGAATGTGTGCTAACCCATGACCCATGTCGAAATCACTGTCGCTACTTTCAAGAGGTGGCTGTGGTGGAGGTGGGGGTGGGTGTGGTGGGGTTATTGGATTATTCATCTCTGCGGAACTATGGTCGACGAAACTTTCGTTCCCGTCGATTGTCGATTCTTCTTCAACTAATGGTCAATTAGTGTTTATTTCTCTTGTCGATATCCCACTGCTACTATTTGTCTACAGTTCAGAATGTTTTGTGTCTTCCAAAGTTGTATTTTGTAGGGGGTGTGCTCCTTCATGTGTCAGTAAGAGTAAGTGGATACTTCGGTTGGAGGGTACCGCTTGAAAGGTAACCCAATTTCCTTCTTGTGGTCGATAGATAATGAGGTGTCTTCCAGTGTATGTCTCGTCATCTAGTCAACTCCATATACCAAAGTCACCAGCTCCTAGTCGGAGGTCCTCTTCGACAATAGTTTGTATCTAGGTACATGGATTCAATGGAGAGAGAGTTGTGCTTTCATGGGGATCTCTTAATTGGAGAGCTTCTAGCTGCTCTATCCACAATTCTTCCTCCGTAGGGGATGTCCCTTTTTCCATGCCTTCTTCTTGTCGGTCATGACTTGAATCTGGTGGATTTCTTTCCTGGTCGATCACCCTAGGAATATTTCCTCTATGCAACGCTAAGGATCTTTTCTCTTCTTACTTCCCTCATTTGTTGTCTCTCTTCCCTCTCTATTTTATAAATGTTTGACATACCATTGTGTGATACTATTTTCTTGATTTCTCTTTTGGTCGACTTCTCATTACTTGACAATGGTATCTTCTAGTCGACTAGAATCCACTCCACTTTATCTCAACATATGACCAGCTACCCCCCCATAGCCTACCCGACGCTTTTAGAAAGCCCGGATAGTTCGGTTTACTTGCTTAGGAAGTATTCCCACTCCCTTTCTGCAGTGATGTTTTCCCACCTCTTTTGCTTTTTTGCCCAGTTAGAGTTTGATGGCAGACCGTGAAGTGATGGAGGAGGTTCGACAATATGACCTACTCCCTTCTCAATCAGGAATTTGAACAACAAGTTCGGTAAGTAACATAGAAATTTCTCGGTGAGGTCAGTGTAAAATTTCTCCTTGACGGTTTCCACTGAAGTTATGTCTTCTACTGCTTGCTCCTCATAGAAGTCATCGGTGATTTTCTCGAACTACTCCGACAAGTTTGTTCTTCCTCCTTGGATCAATTTTTCCAGCAACTATTTGTCTTTAGTCGCTTCTGACTTTTTCATCCAGGAGTTTCTTTAGAATTTGGGGCACTAATTCTACAAATTTCTTATGTGTTTCTATAAAGAATCTTTCTTTTGCTTGTGCAGTTGTTAATATGTTCCTTCGTGCGTAATTCTGCAAATAGTTTGCAACCTTATGTTCCCACCAATCCTTAATATCCTATTCTAATATCATCTATTTGCATATTGTAGAAATTATGACCAGCAATAGATTAATTTCACTCACAACAAATTACAATTGATCATGCAAAATTGTCAACAATGGAGACTGAAAATGGAGCTGTAACACAAAATTATATTAACTCAGTGTATAATAGCCAACCCTGTAATAACATAGGTTTCTGTATATATAGAATACATCAATAGTTCGAATGCATAAGGAGGCATCCAAAACTAGCATAAAGCAGGCTTATCCAAAATAGGCAAATCCCCCATAGGTGTAAAAAGATGATCCCAAATCTGTCATGAGGCTCATGAATTGGCAAGGGTGCATGGGCAAGCTAATGAGTGGTGGAATGGCAGCTCATACATGCTTTTGCATGGAGGAAAGAGTGGAGGATGAAAGGGCAAGAAAACAAGTTCACCTCACCTAGTCTTGCTTTCCTATGTGCCTTAAAACACTGAAAAAGCAGTCAATAAAGCAGAAAAAGCAGAAGGGCACCTAGGAGGCTAGGAATAAAGTAGATTTGATTCCTAAGGATTTCCCAAGCACTACATGAGTCAAATATGGCAAGTTTGACCTCTATGGATAGGCAATTAGCAACTTGCACATGGTGGGACTCATGAACTAGGAAAATAAGACAAAAATAAATGAATTAATGTCTAAGTGGGTAATACTATGGGTTGATTATTCTAACACCCCCCCTTAATCCTGACTTTATGAGTAATAAATCAGAATATATGGCCTAGCAACAAGGCTTAGTCACCCTTTTACATACTGCAAGTCCATATGAACCAAGGAAAGAGGCAAAACCAACTTGGGAAAATCCTCCCTTAAACATGGACTGTAAAACAAAATTGTAGAATCTTGTCTCCACTCATGCTTTGACAGCATGATCAGCAATCCCCAGCAGTGATTTGAGATTGCTGAAGGTCTTCTCACAAAATGCTTTGGTGAAGATATCAGCTACTTGTTCTGAATATGAACAGAAGAGTAGATGAATGGTGCCATCATGCACAAGCTCTCTGATGTAGTGCATGTGAATCTCAATGTGTCTGGTTCTCTACTTCTGAACTTGATCTTTTTAGATTTGAATGGTACTTTGGTTATCATATTAGATGGTAGTTGAGTACTTAGGTTCGAAACCACACTCTCCAAGTAAACCATGCAACCATAAACAATGAGTTGCTGCATTGACAACTCCTCTGTACTCAGCTTCTGTAGATGAGAGTGCAATGGCACTCTGTTTCTTGCTTGACCAGCTGATTGGACCTTCTACAAGCATGAACACATAACCTGAAGTGGACTTCCTGTCTATGCTATCACCTGCCCAATCACTGTCAGTAAAACCAATTAACTCAAGGTCAAAATTGGCTTTATAGAAAATCCCATGTGTCCTTGTTCCCTGAACAAAGCTAAGGATCCTCTTGGCTGCTTTCCAATGGATCTCATGGGGCTGATACATGAATATAGAAGAAACACTGACTGCATAACAAAGATCAGGTTGAGTATGTGTCAAATACAATAAACATCCAATCAACTGTCTATACAAAGTGTTGTTTACCATCGGTGGAGAATCATCTTCCTCCAGCTTCACTCCTGAAAGGAAAGGAGTTTTGCTTGCTTTGCAATCTTGCATTCTGAATTTGATCAGCAAATCCAAGGCATATTTGGACTGGTGCACCTTGATTCCAGCTTTGGTTTGAGCAATCTCAAGCCCCAGAAATTGACTTAAGAGCCCCAAATCTGTCATGGAAAAGGCTTGGTTCATAGCTCCTTTTAGGGAAGCAATCTCAGCCTATGAGATTCTTGTAATGAGGAGGTCATCAACATATAACACAATGATCATTAATGAACCATTAATTACCTTCAGATAGACATTTGAATCTGATTTGCACCGAATAAAATTCAGAGATAGCAAGAAGCTATCTATCTTGGCATACCAAGCCCTGGGGGCTTGCTTTAGCCCATACAATGACTTTCTCAACCTGCACACAAGAGAATGGTCAGTAGAAAAACCTTGGGGCTGCTGAATATATATCTCCTCAGTGAGATCACCATTCAGAAGGCACATTTTACATCCATATGATGTACCTCCCATTGCCTTGATGCTGCATTGGCTAGAGCTAGCCTGATTGAATCCATCTTTGCCACTGGGGAAAAAGTCTCATTGTAATCGATGCCATGAACCTGTGAGTAGCCTTTAGCTACCAATCTATCCTTGTACTTTAGTGGTGAACCATCAGTAGCAAATTTGGTCTTATAGACCCACTTACGCTGTACTAGTTTTCTCCCTGGAGGAAGATCCACTAGCTCCCATGTGTTGCTCTTCTGTAGCGAGTTGAACTCCTCATTCATGGCAGCTTGCCATCTTGGATCTCCTGCTGCTTCTTCATATGTTTGAGGATCAGAATCCACCATCAAATAGCATCTTTCAGCAAACTCAGGATCCTTCATGCACAGACCACTCTCAAATTGAGATCTAGTCCTCCTTGGGTCATTGGGATCCCCAGCTAACTGTCCTGCTGCATGTAGTGTCTTGGCTACCCATTTAGGCCTTGTGGGGATGTTTGGGTCTGCAATAAACTCATCTCCATCAGATAAATCAGAATCAGCATGTTCAACAAACTCTTTACTTACTTCTTGAGGTTCAGGTGGTGAAGAGGCTTCACCAATCTCCACTTCTGCAAGGGGTTCTTCTTCAAACTGAACACACCTTTCAATGAAGGATTTGTTTGTGCTCAAGTTTATCAACTTGTACCCTTTTGAATCTTCAGAGTATCCCACAAAAATACACTCTTGGCTTTGGGGCTGGAAAGCCTTCCTCTTCTCTGTCGGGATTCTAGCCCATGCCTTTGAACCAAAAATCCTGAAATGGGTCACATCTGGCTTGTGCCCACTCCATGCTTCGAAAGGAGTCATGACATCCAACTGTTTGTGAGGCACCCTATTCTAAATATAGGCTGCACAGTTGATAGCTTTGGCCCAATACTTTGGTGGCAAAGTTTTGGCCTCCATCATGCATGTTGCCATCTCCTTCAGTGATCTGTTCTTCCTCTCAGCAACACCATTTTGCTGTGGTGTGTAGGGGATAGAATGCTGCATCTGAATACTTGCATCTGCAAAATAGTTAATAAAATCAGTCTTGACATACTCACCACCATTGTCAGACTTGAGTACCTTGAGTTTTCTTCCACATTGGTTTTCAACCAAAGCCTTGAAGACTTTGAATAGGCCAAAAACTTCTGACTTGTGTTTCATGAAGTGAACCCAACAATACCTAGAAAAATCATCAATAAAGGTCAATGCATATTTGGCCTGACTCATGGACATATGAGGGAATGGGCCAGCAACATCACTGTGAATCAGCTCGAGGGGTGCAGAGGTTCTCTCATGGCTGGCTTTCTCAAATTTGTGCTCTAGGTGTTTTCCTAGGATACAGCCTTGGCAGACTCCTTTGGAAAATTTTATCTTGGGAAACCCTATGACCATATATTTCTCACTAAGATCAGACAAATAATTGTAATTGAAATGGCCAAATATTTCATGCCACATCTTGCTAGCTTCATTAGCATGGATAAGAAGAGCAGAGGGGTTTGAGTAAGGCAGGAAGTGTGAAAACATGTATACCTTTTGGGCATGATTCGCTACTCCTTTTGCAATGATTCTTCCACTTGAGATTTCTGTGATCTCGACTTCATCTGGTGAGAATATGACTTTCTTAGGAGACCCAGTGTGGGTCATCTGGTACACTGATAGAAGGTTGGAGGCGAGACCAGGGACATACAGCACATTGTTGAAGTTACCATGATCAAGTTCTATCCTTCCTTTGCCTTTACTTTCAGTGAGAGAGTCATCTCCCAGTACAATAGATGGTCCTTTCGACATATCCAGTGAGGAGAAAGCCTCCTTAGTCAAAACCATGTGTCTTGAAGCTCCAGAATCTATGATAAAACTGGGTGAGCTTGATGTGCCAGCAACTAGAGCATGAACTCTTTCTATGTCATCGGAACTTGATCCTCCTTCTCTCTTCTTTGAGCTTTCTGGAAGGGAGATGCCATTCTTCTCCAGGATATTGGTCAGCATATCAATATGCTTTTTCATACAAGATCTTTCAGTGTGATTGCCCTTCGAACAGTATGAGCACTTGTTCATTTCACCTTTGTTTTTCTTCTTCTGGGTATTTTTCTTGGGACCTTGTTGATCCTCCAGAGACTGCTTCTTGTCTCTTCTTTGCTCAGGTGGATTTTTAGCTTTCTTTTTTCTTTTAGAATCCACCCTCAAATCTCCAGCAACCAGATCTTGGTCTTTGGAAGGTTTGATGGTGCCCATCATCACCAACTTGTCTTGTTCTTGTGTGAGAGATTCCATGAAATCTACAAGGCTAGGCATCTTCCAGGTTCGAGTTGTGAGTTTTGTGGCATAGAAGGTCGAAAAAAAGACTAAGTAGTTAGGTCCTAGCTTCGAGAGGATGGCCAATACGAGCTGATCATCTTTCTTTTCGATACCACATTGCATCAGCTGCAAAACTAGTGCTTTGAACTTGGAGAAATATAGCTGCAGGGATTCAAAGCTGTTGGGACTCAGAGAAATCAGCTCATTTTCGATCTGATGTCCCCTCATCTCATCTGTCTTTCCAAAAAGCTCAGAAAGCTTCTCCCATACTTGATCCGGTGAAGTTAATCCATCGAGATGGAAAAGGAGGTCTTGGGAAATACTGAGACATAGGAGGCCATAAGCCTCATCTCTCCGATTGTGCCATTTGATCTTCTCTGCAGCTGCATTGGGCTCTGCTTCTGTTGCCATAGTCACCCTATAGAGGCCTTTCGCTCTCAACAAGATCTCCATCTCTGCTTTCCATTCAAAATAGTTGAAGGGAGTTAAGATAGTTTTCTGTGAATCCATAGCTTTAGAAAATCTGTCCCGGCTGTCAGTAGAAGGCTCCCAGTCTTGATGTCGAACCTGCAAAACAATTTTTAAAGGAGAGTAATAACCTAGAATGGATCTGATACCATGTAGGAATTATGACCAGCAATATATTAATTTCACTCACAACAAATTACAATTGATCATGCAAAATTGTCAACAATGGAGACTGAAAATGGAGCTGTAACACAAAATTATATTAACTCAGTGTACAATAGCCAACCCTGTAATAACATAGGTTGCTGTATATATAGAATACATCAATAGGTCGAATGCATAAGGAGGCATCCAAAACTAGCATAAAGCAGGCTTATCCAAAATAGGCAAATCCCCCATAGGTGTAAAAAGCTGATCCCAAATCTGTCATGAGGCTCACGAATTGGCAAGGGCGCATGGGCAAGCTAATGAGTGGTGGAATGGTAGATCATACATGCTTTTGCATGGAGGAAAGAGTGGAGGATGAAAGGGCAAGAAAACAAGTTCACCTCACCTAGTCTTGCTTTCCTATGTGCCTTAAAACACTGAAAAAGCAGTCAATAAAGCAGAAAAAGTAGAAGGGTGCCTAGGAGGCCAGGAATAAAGTAGATTTGATTCCTAAGGATTTCCCAAGTGCTACATGAGTCAAAGATGGCAAGTTTGATCTCTATGGATAGGCAATTAGCAACTTGCACATGGTGGGACTCATGAACTAGGCAAATAAGACAAAAATAAATGAATTAATGTCTAAGTGGGTAATACTATGGGTTGATTATTCTAACACATATATCTCAAACATGTACTACCGGCAATGGAACCAATGTTGTAATCTCACAGATCACATAAAGTTACCAATAATACATACTAACACATACATATATAATAGAGACAAGAGATAAGAACAAGTAGGTGAATTAACAGATTATATTACATGAATGGGTCCATACAACATAGAGAACTGAACCAATTTCTCATCTAGGTCAACAACCTAATATATATGATTACAAAACAGTTACAAAATAACTACCTGTCGGTTCGGTGAACCGACATGACTTTAGGTGGCTGACCTAATCTCTAGTTTAGTCGACCGACTGACTTAGTCGGCTGGTCAACTAAGTTGGTTGATCGACTTAGTCAACTATCGTTCAAGTCGACTTATCAACTTGTTCCTCCAACACCATGTATCATATGATTTTCAAAGACGATGCTTCGACATTTTCAGAAAAATCCAGGGATTTAATTGTTGAATATGGAGATTTAATTGTTGAATATGGAGACTGGTACATGGGGGAATATTTCTCTTATTTCAGAATTTGGGGAAGCAAAACTGTCCATTTGTTGCTGAGATTTGTTCCAGATCGAATGGTGTTATAGGAATTTTCTTTTCAAATGGTTATCGATGGCATTTATGCAAAATTGGCTAAGGACAAGAGCAGGGGTTGGCCTAAGTTTCCTTTGCACTTAGATTGTTTGGCTATACATAATTCTACTCATGCAACTATGCTTGGAAAGGAGATTACAATTATGAAGCTGGGAGAAGCTGCCAAAAGGATGCATGATCCTATTTGTTTTCTCATTAGCCTTTTTGCTCAAGAAAAGGATAAGTTGAATTATACACATGAATATTTTCCAGATGATTCCATGTACAAGGGATTTGTTGATTTTCGATAAGCAATGGATAAGATCATTGATCTAGAGGTAAAATATCTTGTTTTCAAATGTCAGAAAGAAATTAAGGAAACCACCCTTTGTAAAAGAAGATTGGAATTTGAAGCAGAGGATAAGCTTGATAGGGAAAACATGGAAAGAGAAGTAAGACAACAAGGAATAACAGTTTCTTCCTCAGCATTGCAATTGAAAGAGAAAGGAAAAGATGTGATAGAAATGTATGGTAGTGGTCAGCATTCACAAGAGATGGAAGTTATTGAAAGAGGGAAATCATTTAAAATAGGTCTAGGGAAGCTCAGTTCTCAACGTTAGACATATGGTGAGGAGGCTAAAGTTGAGCCAAAGAAGAAGAAAAATCAACTTTTATTTCTTCAAAAAGAGCAAATACCTCAGTAGGTAGCCATGGATCAACAGGGGTTGGAGATAGGTGCACCTATCCTTCAAGAGAAACTGCCTCTCCAAGTCCTCTCATTCGACAGGTTGACTCTGAATCTGAGCATATGATTAAGCCAAAGAAGAAGAAAACTCAGCATGTAGTGGTACCTCAGCATGTAGCCATGGATCAACAGGGATTGTTGATAGGTTCACCTATCCTTCAAGAGAAAGTGCCTCTGGAACCTTCTCTCATTCTACAGGTTGACTCTAAATCTAAGTGTAAGATTGAGATCCATGATCTTGATAGTGATCTAGAGGAGGATACTGAAAACCTCACTTTTCCTGAAAATATTGTTACCTTGATGACATCATCTGTGTCTCTTTCACAATTTTTAGGAGATGTTTTTGATCCTTTATTTTCTAACTCCTCTTTTTCCCATGTATATTTAAAGCCTATTGTTGAGGAAACTCGTGAAGACTCATTAGTATCAGCAGAATCAGCTAGTGATACTGTCCCTCATTCTCCATGTATTTTATTGAATTCTCATACATCTGATCCTCCTACCACATCTTTTCGTATCGCTTTTTCCGAAGTGGAAAATGCCTTTGTAGCTACTATTCCTTCTATAGAAACTAAGAGTTCTCTTCCTCCTTCCTCTAGTTCCATTATATCTATATTCTCTGCTTTAGCCTTGGAAATTTCTCCTCTTAATGTAGAAATTCCAGTGTCACAATCAAAACTTAATGTAGAAATTTCGGTGTCACAATCACAACCTTAGTCAACAAGCTCGCCCGAAAAAAAAGTTGTTTCATCTACAGAAGAGATAGAATATTTTGGAGAAGATGCAGTTGTTATCCTAGGGAATTATTGTTGGAGCAAGAAGCATAAGGCCATTTTGAAGAAAGGTTGAAAGAGGACAAGAGAAGGTATCCTCAAACATGTTCGTGCTCTTGATAAAATTTTCTGGAAAACTGATGTTCCTAATGAAAAGAAAGGAGGAGTACAGACCACAGCTGCTATTGGAGCTTTTGCAGGTCCTAACTATAACACAATGTTGCAGCTGAATAAAGATCTTTTCACTAAGGAAGAGGAACTACAGAAAGTAAGAAAGGATCTGGATGCATTTGAGGTATGTCACCTTAAGGATATTAAGTTGCTTAAAGAAGAGCATCAAGATAAGGAGACAAAATGGGAAAAAAAATTGACAGTCTGAAGCAGCAACTTGATAAATTACAGCTTGTCAATAAGAAACAAGCTGACAAAAATTATACCCTAGAGAATCAACTGAAACAATTACAAATATCTTTAGCTGCCTCATCATCTTCAAGACTAACAGTTGAGGAATTTAAATAGTTGGAAATTGGGGTAAATGAAAAACATCATCAATGCATGACTAGCCTATTTAGAGCATTGTGTGAAATACAGGAATTGTACAAAACATTTGAAGAACAGTCACATGTTCTTGAGGGTCATGGTACTCGAAAAACTGTGGCAATGAAGGCATTGGAAAACGTGAGTGGTTGGAAAATACATATGAGAGACAAAGCACAGGATATTCCAATAATGGATAAAGTTTAGGTTAAAAAGGTTCAAGTGATTTTTGAAAATCGAGGAAGCCTTTGTGATGTAGTATGAAGCATCATTGAAGATGGAAATGAAGCATCTAAGCGTAGGTGGAAAGCGTCAGATGTTTTATTTGAATTTTTTAGGGTTTCCTATGCTAGAGGTGATTGGAGAAGCATCTACTCCCAAGGTAAAATTAGATGAAGTTAAACAATCATTTGTTGTTTCCAAGAAGATAATTGAGGGTTTGACTCAGATTAAGCTGGAACATATTTGGAGTTGGATTGAGATACCTTATTATGCAATAGTTAAGATAGAGGTTTATGTTGGTAAATGGAAAATGGTGAAGAAGAGGGAGATTGTGTCTGAGGTTTTGAGGGAACAAATTCATTTTGAATGGGATAAATCCAAGGACATTGATTTATTGATGGAGTTAGATGCCAAGTGGCATTCCGTCCTTGGTCAAAATGAAATTGTTTGATCTTGGAACCCTACATGTCCGGAGTATTTTTCTTTGTAATACTTTGTAATGTTATATAAAGGGAAACATTTGGCAAGTAGAAGAAATTAGTTGTTTGGACACTAAGCATAAGAGAGTGCGAATTTCCTACATGTTAATGAAATTATAGTTATTTGTGCTTTGCTTTGTGGTTGTTTGTAAAATGTTTGTTAGCAAATTATAGTTATTCTTCTATTTATATTGGCTTGGTGATTATTACCTGTATGTTAAACCAATGTTACTTGGTATATGTAAATTTGTTTTCTTCTATTTCATATATTGTGAATGAATATTTTTGTTTAACTTATGTCATTTATTATGTTTATGTCTTTAATTAGTATTACTTCTTGGACGTATTGAATATTATTAAGGTTGTTCATAAACCTTATACAATATTTGATTTGAGATTTATTTCAAGGTGGTTGTAGAGACTGATGTTAGCTTGAATAGTTATGTGTTAAGAATATAAATCACTTTTACCTTTATCTTTTTCAATTATCGAAACCTGGTTTAATGCTAGATATGGATTTAGTCAATTGGGGATTTGATCATTGAAATCCTAAAGAATAGTTTTGCAACGACCAGTATTGAAGAGCGACATTGTAATTCTTTGGAATTGAATAAGATAACACTATTAGTTATGTAATAATTTATGGTTTTTTATTAAATTTGTTTCATCAATTTTGAGTTATTCTTCAGTATTTGTGGTATATTGATTATAGGATGCGGATGTATTCAATGTGGTGATTTATGTATTTAGTTTGCATTACAAATTTGAGATATCAAATGTGCAGTGAGTAATTGTTTCTTAGCTATCAATTATATATTATAACTAGGCTACTTAAAAACTCTGACAGCTAATATTTGAGTTTACTGAGACATTTTAGTCTAGAATCCAAATATATCAAATTTTCTTGGATGTTTATTGAAACAAAAGTAAATATTTTACATCAACAAGTGACCAACGAAAAACAATACATTTATGTTGGGTCCTGGAATTGTCCATTTGTCCATCACTTATCGACATATCTTTCATCCATTTTCTTACCATTATTGCCCATTTATCATTCCATTTTCCATCCATTTGTTGTAACTGTGCATAAAACAACATACTACTTCCATTGATATTTTAAGTGGTTAATAATGATTATTTTCCTTTATCTTTGATGAATTGAAGAGTATTATGCATAATTTTACTAATGATGGTTTGTGGAGTGATTTGTCACGTACAGGACCCTCATAGCCAGCTGTTATAGCCTTAACTGAAAATGCATGCCACACAAGAACACCTTGATTCACGTCTTGATTTATGGGCATATGGAAATGAATCTAAAAAATACGAGACATTGGTTTTGTGCGTAACATCCTCATTTACTCAATTGAATAGGAAATGTCCAAACAAAGCAATGGTTTGGGATATACAGATGGTTCTTTGAGAGGATATTTTTTAGATTTGTTGTTGTGGCCTGTTCCAAAGTTGCCAGTAGTTACGGATGTGTTTCAGCTGTTACAAATCACAAGTTGGGGGTTCAGTTCTTCATTTCCATGAGATAATTTTATGTATAAACATGTAATCAATCTCATTGAGAGGGGGAGCAAGATGGGGAAACAAAAATCAATGTTATGATGTAGGATTTGATCTAGATCTATTGTAATCATTCATTATGATAATACATGCCGGCGGTTTCTTAATTTTGGAGTTGTATATGTTCATTGTGGAGATCCAACTCTGCTCAGTGGAGGAAGGGCCCTCTTCCCTGAGCAGATGCTGGTAGTGTTAATTGTAAGTGTGTTATTTGTAGATTTGTTTATTATTTAGTTCATGCTTTCATTCAGTAGATTTATCATAGTTGTTTTATTATTCAGTTCATGTTTCCATTCATTATATTTATCATAGTTGTTTTATTATTCAGTTCATGTTTTTATTCATTAGATTTATCATAGTGTTCTCATGTTAATTCATTTTGATAGATCGTTGGAAAACACAAGAATTCTTTTAGATTTATGCAATTAAATATTGTTTCATAGGAATAGAGTTTGTTTGAAGTGTGTTCGATTCACAGTTTTGATTTATGAAAGGTTCGAGGTTTGATTACTTTCAAGAAGGTGTAATCTATTTTACAAAGAATTTCGATTGCATACCAATAGATAACAGTGTCAAGTAGAAATTATGCTTGCATATATCTTGCATGATAGCTTTGAAATAAAAGACTTCCCCAGGTTGATAATTTATGTTTAGCACTCTGTATGTTAAGTTTTAATCAACTGGCATATAGTGGGCCCAACATTTTGGCGTCGTTGCCGGGGAAGTTATTAATTGTGCAAAAGTACATCTGACATTTTTTTAGATGCATTGTTAAAGTAGGGCATGTAGGTTGCATGATTACATTTCAGTTTATTAAATTTATTTTGAGTGTGAATTTTCTGTCTTTACATTCAATTTTATTTCATTTTCAATCTTTGGAGCATAAATCTTATCATTCTCCTTAGTGGTGTTGTAAGCACCACCCATTATACTAACAAGTTGACAGGAACATTTGAAGGAGGATCCTCAAGATATCACATAAAGAATCTAATGAAGAGATGGCAAGTAAGAAAGATGCAGAAGTTGTTACCTTCGAATTTCCCATTAGATATTCGAGAGGAGTGGCACCAATGAAAATGATTCGCCCACATGTTTTAACAATTTTTCACGATTTGGAAAGCGAAGACCCTGATGTATTTTTATTTCAATTTGAAGTACTTTGTAGAGGGTATGTTTATTGTGCTAATGATAAAAACTTGAATGTGTTTCCCCTTACTCTAAAAGGAACAGCCCTCCGATGGTTCATGAGCCTCGGTGGGAATTGTATACAAACTTGGGAAGACATGAAACATGTATTCTTGAAAAGGTACCAAGATTATTGCAGGGTTAATGAAGACATATTCAAAATGACACAAGGAGAAGAAGAGAGTCTGGAGGAATACATAGAACTCTTTCAATATAATCTCCAAAGATCCAAACAAAGGAAACTGGGGAAGGAGATCTTAAAAACACTTCTACTCAAGGGAATCCAAGCTGGATATTTAGAAATATTAAATCTGATGGGAACAGGTAAGGTATTTTAGTTAGCATATGATGATATTTGTGAGTTATGTAGAAGGTATTCAAGAGGAAACTTCAAGACCGGTAAGAATTCTAAGGAACTTTTATCTTTATTTTTTAAATATGCTGCAAAAACAAGAGTTTTACAAGCTAAAATCAGTAATGTAATTAAAAATTCTAATGTTGATATCAATGATTCACTAAAATAAGAATTGGATGTTTTGCAGGTTAAAGAAAAGCATGAGGAATTTGAAGAAATAGTTTTCCCTCGGTGTTAGAAGAAACATCTTGCAATGGATTGTCCTTTGGATAGTCTCACAATTTGTGGCATATGTGACTTGAATCATTCCATAGATATTTGTCCCTCCTTACCAAGGCTGAAAGAAACATATCAAAGAGATCTGGGAGTTGCATCCAACTCATTACAACAGTCATGGCAATCGTGGCCTACATGTATGGTTCAAAATTCTATCCCTCCATTTCCTTACTCTCATACTCAATCATTGAATACTCTTCCACCATGGCAGTTGTTGCACCCTAAATTTAACTCTTACCTACCTTATCCACAAGGTTGGAATGGCCCATCTTATGATCACATGGCCACTCTCCCTCATGCTGCAACACAAGTTGGTCCTTCAATATCAACCTCACAAATCAATCATCTACATCAGCCACATATATTTTCTCATCAAACTCCTTGGTATCCAACACAATTTCCTGTCCAATCCACCCTCCACCCTAACTATAATAAAGAAGTACATTATGCTTACAGTGCTGAACTTCATAATGTTCCTAAATTTCCCTCTTGTTGTACCTCATCTACACCATTGCAAAAAGGTTGTGCGTTGTTGCAGCAAATCCATACGAGGCCTAAACATGTTTTAAATCCAAGATTGCAAATGGAGTTTCTTCTAGTCCTCATAAGTAAGCATACAAGATCAACAAGACACATGTAATATTTGATGGAGAACAACCATTGGAACCAAAATCATCATTTACATCATTAGATCCGAAACTCTTATGCATTGAGGAAGATCAGTTTAATAAGGATCTTCATGGTGTAACATCCATGAGCAATCAAGGGAACACAGACTATATTGAAGCTTGGTTTCACTCTGTCATTAGTCTACAGGATCATTTGATACTTCACCAATTCTTGGCACCATCATTTCAAGGGAAGTTGATCTCTCATATCATAGCATTCATAAAGTTATATTTTTTTTGTTGGGGGTATGAGCATACTTGAGTCACTTCTTTGAAAGTGGATCCATTGGAAATATGCATACACTTGAACAATTCTTTTTCCCAAGTAGAATAGGGTAGGATAGATAATAGAATAAAACCATGCTTTTGTTTTTTTTTAAGTTTTTATTTTTTAATAAGTTTGCTCTCTTCCTGCGCCTTGTTGTGATCTGGAAGATCAGAAAGTAGAAAGATAAGGAATGTGTATGAGATGTTTTCATGAATTATTTGGAATTGTTGACTATTTGAACAAAATGCTTAAATCATTTTTGTCATCAATTTTCCAATTTCAATTTGTTTCTATTTTTTACAAATAAAAAAATATATATCATGAAAAAAAATTTATAGTAATTAGGGAAGGTGAATGAATGATCCACAGGAAAATGAGCCAATGATTATGGAACCTTTCAAGCTTGAAATTAGGCATGAATTTGTTAGCTGCAACACCCAGCTGTGACTGATTACTCTCAGCTGCAATAGTGAGCTGCAACACTAGCTGTGACAGTGAGTTGCAACACCCAGCTGTTACTGTGCTACAGGTAAAAATTTATGAGTTTGAGATACGCATGTGTTGCACATCATGGAATGTATTTGGTTTTCAATTATATATAACACATCCATAAAAATACACATATTTTATTTCAACATTATGTCATTTTTTAAGAGTTGCAGCTGCGGCTGCAACTGCAACAGACTGTGTAAGTCAATATAGGTGCTCAATGCTTGAAATTTTTGGTATGGGTGTGTGTTATATTTAAATTTACATCATTAAAAATATTCACACCTATTTCGATCACTTTTTAGGGGTCAAATTTTA
Organism: Pseudotsuga menziesii; assembly: GCA_001517045.1. Taxonomy (NCBI): domain Eukaryota; kingdom Viridiplantae; phylum Streptophyta; class Pinopsida; order Pinales; family Pinaceae; genus Pseudotsuga; species Pseudotsuga menziesii. The sequence goes on from LPNX010602921.1 coordinate 98,307, forward strand.
TTTATTAAAATTTTGGTGACATTTTGGCATGACAATTTTACTAAAACAAAGTCGGGACAGTCCGCTTTTGAGAGACCAAATGGACTTATTTTTAAAACCTGTTTCCATCCCAAGTATCCCTTTGAATATAGTTTCCAAACATATTGAATTTTTAATATTAGGTGTCAAATAAAATTTTTATGGCCAAAATACTAACGAGGTGTCAAGCAAGCAGCTTAGGAACAGAGCTAGGATAGTCAATATTTGGATGTCTTACTGGACATATCTTGCAAACCTATTTCAATGGTATATTCCCATATGAATATATTTTACAATTCAATTTGAATCACTCCATTTATATATCATATACAAATTTTATGACCAAACTATCAACTGCCTATCACAAATATGCATTCCTAAAAACTTGTTTTCTAGACTGTTCATTGGCTTATTTGACTGATCAATTCTTATTGGATTAAAAATATGTTTCTAATGGAGATACCTACATGAATATACTTTCATCTACAATTGTAATCACATCAATCCGTTATCAAACGAAAAAATTAAGCCTAAAACCGTGACTGTTGGTCTAGTCCAGAATTTGAAAAAAACACCTTGTCATGCAGGCTATTACTGAGTGATTTGGAACATCCTTACATAGAATTTTAAAAATCTGTTTCTAATATAAATAGACCTATGAATTTAATTTCATTTGGATTTTGAATCACTCAAATTGGACAAGGAATGAATAATCTATGATCGGAATACCGTTGGTGAGTCTAGATGGACATTGCTCCCCTGCAGGTAGAAAATGGATTTTGCGTTGTTCATTTTTCTTTGGATTTGTTTTATAAGTAATTGCTTGTTGTTTTTTTCATAAGTGTTGGGTGAAGAGAGACCAATCACCTCTCTTCTTCCATCATCTCATGTTTTATTGCAGGCAAGTGCTAGGTTTTTGCAGGTCCTTGGAAGAACAAGGTCAATGCATGCACGAGTGACTCTTGAAGAGTTTTTATCAATTTGCAAATGGATTGAGCACATAAAAAATGGATAGATTGATGTGAAAACCATACCAATGTTCAATAAGTCAAGTCCCATTGCTACATGCCAAGAATTATTTTTAGACACCTGCCATACCACTTGTTGCCGAAAGAAACCCCTCAAGAAGCTAATTGCACTATGGTAGATTCATTCCTCCTCCTCATTTCAAAACCCTAAAAATCCATTCATGTTGAAGTCCCATTTTCCACTGCTTGTGTAGTCACCTTAACCGTCTTATTTTCCATCACTACTACATCATGACTTCACACATACTTTCCACTTCTGGGTTTCATGTTGGTTGTATTTTTCACTATGATTCTTCACAATCATTTATTTTGTACTCGTATTGGAAGATGTGGAATTCATTAAGGTCCACCTTCCAATGGTCTTGTCCCATCGACTTTGACACATCATCTGGGATCGAGATTAGAGTTTTTATAGTGCCCTGGTATCTGCATGAATCAATGGCAGATTTTCTTGTTGTTAATTATGGGGATTCATCAATGCCTCTTGATTGACAAATCTTGCAGGTGACTCGACTCCAGCACATCCATTCGTACCTGTTAAGATGCACTAAGGTAATTTATAGCTCACTGTCATCAAAGGTGAGTTGCTTCAGATTGGTTAACGACATACATTAATGGGTTAACGGCATACATCAATGGCCGGTAATCCAATAATTTCTTTCCATGCTCGACTTCAGCACATTCATTCGCATGGTAAGAATTGTACATCGGTTTGTAGCAGTTGAAGATTATGTGATCTAATGGTTTCAACAGTGACTTGAAGCATCATTTGTTTCACTAGTTTTACAATTACTTTCCATTTTCATTCCAGCAGTTGATTTTCAGAATAAGGAAAGGAGCTTTCTGCTTTTGTGGTAGAATTCCTCCTCATCAATTGTCTTAGCAGTTATTCTTACATCCAACCAACACAACATCATGGATCAAATTCAGCCTTATCTATTTTCAGCTCTCATATACACCTTGTCTCAGCATCAGATCGGTCTACATAGCTCCAACATACACCAGTCCATTCATGTCAACCAAGGCTTCCATGGAGGTAAAACTTAAGGTAAAATAGTATGAATTTTTGATTTATTAAAGATTTAGGGAAATGTCATGAAGAACCACTAAGCATTATCCATTTCCATTTTCTATATAGCATTTTATGTCCATCAATTCCCATCATTTCCCACTCAATTCTAACATTTCATTATTCATGCGCATCCACTTCAAATTCCTACCCACATCTCACCAACCCAACTGACCAAGCCTGAAAATAATCAAATGATACCTTATTGTTGTCACATAAGAACCAACAATAGGAAGTCTTGCTGTTGCCACAAAAGAACCAACAATAAAAAAAAAAAATCGTTGATGCTGCCACACAAGAACTATCAGTAAGAAACGGTGCTCTGTTGCCATATAAAAATAGTGAGGAGAAATAAAGCAACTGATACACATCTTGAAAGAGAAGAATAGGCTGGACACAAGAACCTACAACATAAAAAATTGATGTAGAAGCCATTCCTTCTCAAGAGTATTCTTTGATTTGTTTGCTTTGTTAAGTGGTGCACATGATGGTTCACATCTTCATAAGTCAAAATTATTGAGAGCCACATTTTATATGGTATATGGATTTTCCACCATCTTATACATATGGTATATTTACCATCCACTAATGCATACATTGGTTTTAGCCATCATGAACATGATACATGCACAATGGAAATCATGTAGCAACCTTTTCAAGGTCTGATATGAAGTTTATTTCAGCAGCATGAAGGTAATGATTACTCCCAGCATTGGTCATTTGTCAAGGTTGACAGAATTTCTGAATTGAGTTTGATTGTTTTGGAATGTGCAAAAGAATGCTTGGCATCTCATTCAATGAATAGTCTTGTAGCATTGGCATGTCTTTAATGGTCAATAAAACACGGTTGCCTCTATTTACAATCATAAAGGAAGTTTTCTAATGATCTGGGCATTTTTGTTCTGAAACAAACACATGCTGCCATATAACAGGGTATGAAACAAGGGTAGGTGATTTGTTCTTCCCACGCTCTAAAAAGAAATTTGACCATTTTGATGCTGCATTTAGTTGCTCTATTCATTCATATATCATTTCATGCTGCCATATAACAGGGTATGAAACAAGGGTAGGTGATTTGTTCTTCCCACGCTCTAAAAAGAAATTTGACCATTTTAATGTTGCATTTAGTTGCTCCATTCATTCATATATCATTTCATGCTCATCATTTTAAGGATTCAGTTGGTGTGCCAATTGTTGGAGATCATTGGTAACAATAATAAGTGGTTTTCATTCAAAATCACAAAGAGGCAATATGATAAATTGATTACACGCTTGGGTTGAAGTTGGTTTTAATAAGCATGAGTACATGATGTATCCTCAAATGGCTGTTTACAAATAAGATGACAACTCTTCTTTTGCATGAGGACATGCAACATATTCAGTTTGGAGGAGTGGTTTTTGACATTCTTTATGCATACTGATTTTTATTCATTTACAGCTTGCAAAAGGGCAGAAATTGAAGTGGACATATCTCCCAAAAGGTGATTTGGGTCTTCGTGAAATTTGGTGAGTAGATGCACCAAGGAAATATGAAAAATACGTCAGAGTTGCATCCCAAACCAGTTTGTATTTTGTGAAATATTGGTTCAAGAAGTTTAGTTGTAACACACTTTTTCATGTTCATCTACAAAAAGTGCAGAATTTGATTTGAGCATATATTTAAATTGGTAAGTTGTATTTTCATGAAACTTAAGAAGGGAATGAATAAGATTAGGATGAACAAACATGACAAGTTTCAGCTCAATCCAGTGCACAGTTTTCAAGAAAATGACCATCATCACCTACAACCAATTCACATGTTTCTCGAAATCCGTGATGTGGGTTTGTCTAAATTTTGGTGTGGAGATGCATTAGAATATTAGTTACTTTCTTGAAAAATTTAAGCCCAACCCAATTTTTCTTTGGTGAAATATTGGTTCAGGAAGTTCAGCTGCAACACATTTTTATTCATGTTTATCTACAAAAGTGTAGAAATTGCAATGGGCATATCTTTCAATTGGTAAGTTGGATTCTCATTATGTTTGGACAGGAAGTGCATAATACCAAAATGAACAAGCTTGGAAATTTTCATCCCAATCCAATGTATGGTTTTTGAGAAAATGACCATAATAACCTACAACCAATTTGCATTTTTCTCGAAATCCGTGATGTGGGTTTCTCTGATTTTTGGTGTGTTGGTGCATTGGACTAGTATAAACCTGCCTAAAAAATTTCAGCCAAACATAGTTCGTTATTTGGGAGAAAATAAATTCGGAATTTTTTCGTTCCATGTAGCTGGAACTCCATTTCCTGTTTCGTTCAGTTGCGACTCCGTTTTCCATTTCGTTCAGCTGTGACTTTGTTTTCCATTTCGTTCAATTGTTTAGTTGCGATTCTGTTTTCCGTTCCATTCAGTTATTTAGTTGCAACTCCATTTTTCGTTCCGTTCCACTGTTCAGCTGCGACTCCACCAAATTCGCCGCTAAATTTAGCATTGTTTGGGATGCGACTCTGCCAAAATCTTCGCTAAAATCTTTCACTAAATTCTCTGCTAGGAAAAAAAAAGCTATGACTCCACCAAATTTCTACTAAATCCTCTACTAAAGAGTCGTGACTCTGCCAAATTTTCTGCTAAATCCTCTGCTAAGTGACTCTGCCAACTTTTGTTAAACTCTCCATTTCTTCTGGCTGCAACTATGCGAATGGTAAAATGAAGCAACAAATAGATGAGTTCTTCTAGTTGGATGCTACGCAGGTATTGGGTTGCATGAGGAGATGCAACAAATTCAGTTTGGGGGAGATTTTGGGTCCTGGAATTGTCCATTTTTTCATCACTTATCGACATATCTTTCATCCATTTTCTTGCCATTATCGCCCATTTATCATTCCATTTTCCATCCATTTGTTGTAACTGTGCGTAAAACATCATACTACTTCCATTGATGTTTTAAGTGGTTAATAATGATTATTTTCCTTTAGCTTTGATGAATTGAAGAGTATTATGCATAATTTTACTAATGATGGTTTGTGGAGTGATTTGTCATATACAGGACGCTCATAGCGAGCTGTTACAGCCTTAACTGAAAATGCATGCCATATAAGAACATATTGATTCGCATCTCTATTTGCGAGCATATGGAAATGAATCTCAAAAATACGCGACATGGGTTTTGTGTGTAACATCCTCATTTACCTAAATTGCACAGAAATGGCCAAACAAAGTGACGGTTTGGGATATACATATGGTTCTTTGAGAGGGTATTTTCCAAATTTGTTGTTACAGCTGGTTCCAAATTTGCCAGCAGTTACGGCTGTGTTTCAGCTATTACAGATCACAAGTTGGGGGTTCAGTTCTTCATTTCCATGAGATAATTTTATGTATAAATATTTAATCAATCTCATTGAGAGGAGGAGCAATATGGGGAAAGAAAAATCAATGTTATGATGTAGGATTTGATCTAGATCTATTGTAATCATTCATTATGATAATGCATGCTGGTAGTTTCTTAATTCTGGAGTTGTAGACATTCATTGTGGAGATTCAGCTCTGCTCAGTGGAGGAAGGGACCTATTCCCTGAGCAGATGCTGGTAGTGTTAATTGTAAGTGTTTTATTTGTAGATTTGTTTATTATTTAGTTCATGCTTTCATTCAGTAGATTTATCATAGTTGTTTTATTATTCAGTTCATGTTTTCATTCATTAGATTTATCATAGTTGTTTTATTATTTAGTTCATTTTTTTATTCATTAGATTTATCATAGTGTTCTCATGTTAATTCATTTTGATAGATCGTTGGACAATACAAGACTTCTTTTAGATTTATGCAATTAAATATTGTTTCATAGGAATAAAGTTTGTTTGAAGTGTGTTCGATTTATAGTTTCGATTTACGAATAGGTTCGAGGTTTGATTACTTTCAAGAAGGTGTGATCTACTTTACAAAGAGTTTTGATTGCATACCAATAGATAACAATGTCAGGTAGAAATTGTGCTTGCATATATCTTGCACGATAGCTTTGAAATAAAAGACTTCCTCAGGTTGATAATTTATGTTTAGCACTCTGCATGTTAAGTTTTAATTAACTGACATATAATGGGCCCAACAATTTATACATCAGACAATGAGAAGCTTCAACCACAATTTGGTTTTAAAGACTTCGAAGCAAGTAATCTTCCCTCTTGTTTCCTACGTTGGACATATCTATTGCCTTGCATTTGAGAGTATCTAGAAAAAGAGAAAGGTGGAGAAATGCATAGGACTGAAAGAGATGTAACTCTTGATATTGCAGTAAATGTAAGCCCTTGTACATCAATCTTTCCAATATCTATTGTTACATTTTGTATGTTCATACCTTGGGCTTTATGAATTGTTAAACCCCATGCCATACGAAGTGGTAGTTTTCTACGGGATCCCCTTGTTATTGCAGATATTGGAACATAAGTAGAATTAGAAGCATCCCATAAGGGTCCTTTGTAATGGAGGAATTCGATAACAAAAAATGATGGTAGGGTAGGAGGTTGCTCATTTGTATTGTATACAATATCAATGACTCTTCCAAGTGAGTCGTTAACAAGTCCTACTTGGACCCGTAAATTAACAGTTAACATGACTTGTTGACCAACAACAAGAAGGACCTTTGATGCCAATTGTTCGTCATCAATAAATTGATGAGCATTTTTGTTCCTTTGTTCTACAAAGCAAATGTGCAATTGGCATATTAAGTTGTTTCAACATGTGTTTGTTGTGTAGTGCAACAACATTATTTGTGGGATACAAGTGGATAGATTGTTCAAATGAAGAATTTTCGACATGGGAAAGGCATCAGGTTGTTCTTGTCATTAGGAGTGCCCAGTATTCAACAGTTGGGGTTGCATTTCAAAGGTTGAGCAAGAGTTGGTGAAAGGTTGTTTGAGAAGGACTATTTCCTTGTTGTCAAAAAATTGTTTCCAGCGTGATAAAAGTATCAAATGTACGTGAAAGACCAGTTCCAATGGATGAGCCTGCTTACATGGGAATGTATTTTACAGGAGGCAATTGTCTGAAGTCACTAAGAATAATTATGGAGAAACCACCAAATGGGCTTGTACATTTGGAGGGGAAAGCTTGACATAAGTGTGCATCAATTTGAGTTAACATTTTTGGGCCAATAAATCTCATTTCATCTATGAGAATATAGCGAATATGGTGAAGTTCTTCTTGAAATTTTGACAGGGATTGGCCTTCAAGAGGTTGCATTTCACCAATGGGTATTCAAAGAGAAGAATGTATTGTTGATGCATGTATGTTAAAAGCAACAACACCATTTGGATAAAGGAGAAGAAGTGGGGAGGGATTTTGTTCAGATGTAGTTTGAAGTGCAAATTTCAGGCAAGATATGAGGTAAGATTTTCCGGTTCCTGCAGTACCTTGAATCACCAGTTTTAGTGGTTGAGAAGATGTAGTGTTTCTGAAATGGGACATGACAAGGTCAAAGGCTATGCATTGTGTGGGAGACAAGGAATTAGGTGAATTGGGGAAGGATGGGGTGTCTTCATGTAGTTGGATGAACAAGCGATTGAGGTCAATGAATGATGTTGCTATCTCATGCAAATCAATGGGTATATTGTTATTTGACCAATTGTGATTTTTGTCAAATTCATGATGCCCAAGCATTTCAAGGTGATCAACTTGGATGTTATTTCCTAGATGCATTTGAGAGACAAGTTCCCATTCATCCATGGTATGGGACAACATAAAGGTAATAGCATTGGAGTTTGAATCATCAGATAGAGGTGTAGAGGGTTCTTGTTCTGCACATTGAATATGCCACACAAAATATGTGCCTTTAATGTGATGGCAATGACACTAGTACAAAAGCACGGATTTTTCCATGTTTCTTACTTTTTGGTGTAAAATCCGATGTAACAGGAACGAGGCGTCGCTGTATCCACGCCTAGCCGTTGCTGTATCCACGCCTGGACTCTTAGACGTCGCTGTATCCATGCCTAAACTCTTGGATGTCACTGTATCCATGCCTAACCGTCTCTATAGCAACGGCACCATCTTTTTTTGACTTTTTACAATGGTCAAGTTGACCTAGGGCGCAAAATTCAATGTTTGCCGTCGCTATAGCGACGTCTAAGAGTTCTATGAAAATGAAGACCTTAACGAGATTTTCTTCACACTTGCCATTGTTGCAGCACTGTTTTAAGGGATTTCCAAACTCCTTAGTATCGAAGGCATAAGCATCATGGGTAACCCTCCATAGGGGATTGGCTTGCTTTAAGGGCCCCTTGTAACATCTTTTGTTCCCCTTGTTGTATTTCCCTTCTATCCTTGTTTTGGGCTATGTATATATTGGACTTCATCCCCCTCCTAGATATTGTACTATCCTCTTGACTATCCAAACTTAGCCCACCTATAGTCCTCGCTTCTATCAAATCTAAGACAACTTGTTTAGACATCAAAGGGTATATAGAATATTCTTCAGGTTTTGCAGCCTCCATAAAACTAGAGGGTAGAAAGTCCTTAAATCCCTAATCTCATTATTTTACATAGAGTTATCTACCTTCCTCTCTTTATCTACCCCACCCTAAATCCTCCAAAATACAATTATTTATGGCATATCCCCCCCCTTTGCCCATTTTTCCTATATTAAATTCCCATGGAACAAAATTTTGTGACCCCCCAATTATGGCCAAAGCTTAGATACAAGGGATGGATCTCTCGTAAAAAAATAAAGAGATTGAAAGAATAGAATGAGACTTACTTAAATCATTTAATATTTGAAGTTATATTGCTACCTTTTGCCTTATCTTCTGCATTGTTGAGGCTACATCTTTTTGTTAACTAGCTTGAGTACCAAACAGGACCCAAGATTCCCCCATTTATTACATCAACTACCATGGTTTTAAACCAACCATTTTCAATCCTTTAACCAACTTTGAAGACTCCCTTGAACACGAGGATCCCTCACCAACCTTTTCAACTTGTCCATCTTTTTCCTTGGATCCATTAGCACACACTTCTTTCCGAAGGGCCTGGAGTTTCATTAGATTCAATTCTCTAAATATTATTTGTAAAATTTAGGTCATAATCACCAACCACATGACCATTAATGTGACATCTAGCACAATGGAACAACATGCCCATAATTTAGGCAATATAGCATGAGTTGGATTTTTGATAACTATTATTTGCTTCCATAAAAGTTCTAATGTTGTTCCCTTTAGCTCAAAAAACATTCGATAACTCTAATTCTAATGGAAACCTTGAAAGATTCATCCAAATTGGTTGTAACAATGGTCACTTTGTGTGTGGGTCAAAGCATAGACTCCATGTTTTCAATGATAAAAGGCAAGTGACCCCACGATTAGTGACCACCCGGTATCTTGTTGGTGTCAACTTCATCCTAAAAAATAAAAGACTAACTAGTACCCTTGCATCAATAGATGGAACGATAGAATATAACATAACAAAGGAAACCATTCAACATCCATCCACTACTTCAACAATTAGTGTTAAAAAAAATCACCATGTCGAGGCGTGGTTCACTATTTCTAGCGCCTCATGTATTTTGATGTCTTCACCCATAACCAACCTTATCTTTTATTTCCTTTGTGTAACACATCTCCTACTTTGTTCCTAGTACTGAATTGCGTCCCGTCTCTTCTCATTCTTTCCTCCTTAGCACGACCTTCACCAATAATCCCTAGAGAGTTCTTCCCCACTCCGATTCACCCTTCATTCTCACTTAACTAAACTAGGTGATGCCTCATACTGCTATCTGACACCTTATAGAAATAATTAATGGAGCTCAAGAACAAATCATCTTCATATATACCTAATTCATTGATAGTCCAAGATTCACCAATATTGAATAAGGAAGGCGATGGATAAATGACCAAGATTGTGTGTGAATTTCCACCTATCCTATTGGCAATCTTATCAAGTGGCACATTTACTCGTGACTTTATTGAAGTCTTATGGGATTTGATGGTATGAGTAGATTCATAAATGAAATTTGCCTTTGCCATGTTGCATACATGAGCATGGAATTGGATATAGTTTCTAAAGTTTTTGTCCAAACTTTTTATGTCCTGATGATGACTCATTGAATTTATTCTCCTTAGGATTGAAAGAATATTTAATGCCTTGATGAATACATAGGACCCTTATATGATATCATCTAAGTAATTCAAGAACTATTGAGATCATCTATTTATTAAAATATATGAAAATATCACATAAAATATAACATTGTGAAAGCCCAAACTATGATATAATATAACAAATTGAGTATGTAACAATTGGGCACATCGTGATCTAATTTGTATGCAATGTATCTGTCATTAGAGTGAATTTAATTTAGTTTGAAAAGACGATTTCAACTTTGTGTGAGTGAAAAACATAGAAGGAAGGGGGCGAGAGATCAGAAGAATTTCAGGGCGAAATGAGGTAAAACGATTTGATGGGCAGGCATACACAATAAAATTCCGACCTGGGTAATTCTAGCTTTTGATGTTTTGGATTAAATCTGATTGTATATGTTCTGGTACATATACATAATGACAGCGACAGAGGGCCGGTAACGAGGGAACCTTTTGTGGATCCGATTGCATTTCCAGCGATGGAATGCTTATATGAAAGGTGGGTTTTTCTCAGAATGGTGATTAAACTTTCTCTTCTGATTGTTTAGCAAGAGGTAGGGTTTTAAATTTTGGAAAAAATGCCGAGCTTTTGGGAGATCTGGAGCTTTCTATAGTTAGTCAAGGCTTTTGACTCTGGCCAGCTATTGGATTTTTGGGCGTTTGGAGAAGAGGCAAGGAGAGATTTTGGATTTGTTAATAGAGAGATTGGTTGGTGCTGGATCCACTTGGGATCAGATATGCCTTCCTATGCTGATTTGGATAGACAGATAGAGCAACTGTTGGAATGCAAATATTTATCCGAGGCTAAGGTAAAGAGTCTATGTGAACACGCCAATGTGGAAATCGGGGGTTGTTGTCTGTGAGCCAGTTACCTCTTGATATGAATAGGTCTCTACACCCCGAGATCAGGGATCACACATTTGTTTTGCAAGGAGAACATGTACATGCCAGTATTCAGAAGGTAAGCCAAATACTGATCTATGGAATATTCATAATCAGCTTGGAATCTAGCGCTGCTATATATTTTATGATGCTAATTGTATGCTTCTAATGCAAACATGTCAACTTCAGGTTCCAGCCTTATTGCTGGATTGTGAGCCCAACATTGACTTCAGCAGAGACATCGAAGCAAAGAAAGGGTAAGAAAATTTTCACTAATTTGGTGTTTACGACTACATTATGGAATAAAATATTTGAAATAAAGGAAAAGAGTCTTTTGACCTCTTTAAGAATTGAATTGCTTATAATAAACATGTTTAAGGTAGGTTTTTTCTTACATATTTGGTTTGGTGACCCCAAAGATAAATGTTTGAGGGGAAAGATGGAAGATTTTTGTCCTATTATGTTTGTCTTATTCACAACTAGCAGACAAAGTGGAGTGCCATACACATGGGCAGGACTAGGATAGCTTGATCTATTGAAGTGGCAATCCTTGGGCTGTATGCCATGACATGCATCAATGCTTAGTTATTGTAAAATTAAGCTTCATTTGGTGATGAGAAGTAGAGGAAGTTGTTAAGAAAGATCTTGGAATAGGGCACTGATGGAATTTGATGATCCATTTAATTTGTTACATGTGGCAGTGATACACACAGTTCTTTATCCAATGCATGATCACATCCTACTTGCTCAATAATAGTTGTCACTTCATCCATTGTTCTCAAACCTATTTTTGTTGGAGGGGAGAAATAGAAGGAACAATACAACCCAACCCCAAAATGATTTGGTAACTTTAATTCTAGTGTAATGTAGCTCTAGGATGTTAGTAGTGACTAACAACCCAAGTACTTGTCTTAAAATAAGAGTGAGACTTCTAGATACCATGACACCTCCTAACTCACCATGTTAGTAGATTTTGAAGTCATTTTTAGAGAACATTGTAGCCTTGAGCATTCAAAATTGACTAAAACAATTATTCATTAGGGATCATCTTGAAAATTACAGTAAAAGTATGTAGGTCACTGCCATGCTTGTCACATCTACTATACATGAAGCAGCAAATTTAGTGAAAACAGTGCATCGTCTTCGCATTATTTTCCACGAAGAACAAAAAGCACATCTTTTTGCAGTGCCCCGACATGCATGCTAAAAGGGATGTCAATATTTTTAGCAAAACGCTTGATTGCCCATCCTTCAATACACAAAAGACTAACTGCTCACAAAGTGTGAGTAATGAAGTATCTTTAGATGTCTTCTCTATCCAAAATGTGTCCTCTCTTGAAACTGGGATCTTTCTCAGAGACACTTTCCACAGACCTGCCTAGAGCAATGATAAAATTAAAGATAGCCATGCACTATGCCTTAAGAATAACCCACCCCTTAAGTATTTGAGAGTTAAAGAAATTATTTAATCCCAATGACTAATTCATTTGCTGATAACATTAACAGCTATTACCTGATGTCAGTGGATAAAGCTGTTTTCAGATAATCAATGCATCAGTAGAATAGAATCATAACCATTATTTGATATAACTTTACAAGTTTGTACCAGAGGTGTTCTCATAGAAAGGATTAGCCTTTGTGGGGAAAGAGATGTTACCAACCTGAGGAATTAGCCAAAGATCTAAATTCTATTGCATTATGGGGAATGCAAGTAAACCCCCCCATGCATGACAATAAAACAAGACAAACTGAATGACACAAACAACCACTTGTCCAAGGAGTACGAAGGCTAGAAACGAGACCAATTGAATGACACAAATCATGACCTACCTCAGCAGTACCATGATTCTTCTTTGTTGCTCCATTTAACTGAATTCTCCAAAGTCCTAGTGGGATGGTATTCACAGCAGGATCCAAAATTAGTAGATCCATAGGTGCAATCTTCGGAGTAGATTGGAACTAAGAAAGCGTCGAAGTCCTAAGCATCCATACTTAACTGCTTCTATCTGGCATTTGCTCACATGTTGTTCCTCAAAAGTTATGCAGGAGCTCTGCGAACCATGAACATGTGTTCAACTATGTCTTTTGGATCTGGGGTTGTTCATTCACAAAATTGCCCTATTCCTAGTGATTCAGACAACTTGAATAATTTGGCAAATGGATGCCAAATAAATCTATGGATTGGTTTTCCTTTTGCACCAAAAAAAAAAATCTCAACACAAAATAAAACTAGACATCTCACCAAAAGTGTTCAGGTCCATGCACATTTTTTGTAGCAATCCTCAGCCATATCTCCTTGACAAATGGACAAACCAGAAAGAGATTTTTAGTTGATTCTCTACCTCTTGTTACAAAGGACGTTCATGCCATTACTTAATCAATTTATCATGAGTAGTCTTCCATGCAGCACTGGGGAGATGTCTTTGGCAAAAGTAGGTGCTTCCAAACCTTGTTCTCATTTGCTTCTAGCTATGCTTGTAATACTTTTACTTCCCAGGAGGCCTGTGATCACTTGAATTCAACCACATGTCGTACCCACCCTATCCAGTTTTTCAGTGATAGGGTTGTAGACACAATTAATTACTAAGAATACAACTTTTTGGCATGCAGGATGCAATTTATCTAAAAACATAAAGCCCTGCATCCTTTCCGAGCACCATTTGGTTCCTAAATAGGTGGCCGAGTGTAAGTGGGCAATTAATGTCTATGCTCTTGTAGTAAAGTCTCCATTAATTTTTCCATCACTTCCAAGTGTGAGATCTTTTCACACCATCAGTGACTTCAAAAATCTACATTGTCACCAGTTCCTAACTAAATGGTACAGGTCTTGTGTTTTATATGATTTATATTGAAAATGTTAGCATTACCAATCTTTTGAAATGGAAGGAATGGAAATGATTGGTTACAAATTTCTATTCATGTAATCTGCAATGATAAATATTTAGAGAGCTATGTGCTGTTAGATCTTATGTTCTTTATCTATCAGTATTTGGGTTGCAACTTGTTACTTGTACACATTGCATGTTTTCTGATAAAACTTTCACTGTTGAAGGTTATTCCCTTTCAAAGAGGAATTGCATGGGAGCAACCGCCTCCAGATCTAGCATCCTATTTGTTTAAAAGTCGAATTGTCTATTTGGGAATGTCACTTGTACCAGCTGTGACAGAATTAATTATGGCAGAATTACTCTATCTACAGTATGATGACCCTGAGAAGCCTATCTACATGTATATCAATTCCACAAGCACTACAAAGGTTAGTTTACTATTTTTAGAGACTTATCACAACTTATTTTTATCATGATATTCTTCTGCTGCATACAGTTTTTGGCGAAGAATTTTACCCATTCGTACTAGGTAATAAAGACATTTTGCGCATAGTTGTTTCTCATTTTTAAATTGAGGATATCGGATGATTAAAGAAATAGATGCATAGCACAGTACTCTGTTTTTATTGGATTGGTTCAACATCAGTGAGTCCTCAGTGTTCCCCAAATAAAACTTAAGCAAAATGACTTTACTAGGATACTTCTATCCATTTCACAAAAAACCCTTCAAATACCACCAATCCTGTTAATGAAACTTGTCCAATTAAGAATTCCCTCATAACATTATTGCATAACATTATTGCATTGGCATACACTACAAGAACCCCTATCATTTTATTTCATCTATCTTCCTTGAAACTCACTACCATTCCTATGTCATGGATAACATCCCCTACCAATGTGTGAAACTCACTACCATTCATATGTCATGGATAACATCTCCTACCAATGTGTAGGAGTGTAGCAAAAGAAATTAACACATAGAACTTAAATTTAGTTAAACCCTTCGGATACCACCAACTGTGTTAATGGCACTTATTTAGTTTTAATTAAACCAATTGAAAACATAAAATTATTTGGAACAAAAAAGAAAAATGCTTACCTGGACTTTTTTTCCAAATTATTTCTCTATTACAGTCACTTGAGGCTATTGAGGCTATCTATTCATTCTGCAATAAAAGAACCTAGAGAAAATTTCTGAATTGTTACATGGACTCTTTTTCAAATTCAATTCTCTATTACAGTCACCTTGAGGCTATCTATTCATTCTGCAATAAAAACATCCTGGAGAAAATTTCTGAATTACAGTCACCTTGAGGCTATCTATTCTTCAATTCTCTATTACAGTCATCTTGAGGCTATCTATTCATTCTGCAATAAAAACATCCTGGAGAAAATTTCTGAATTGTTACATGGAATTTTTTTCAAATTCAATTCTCTATTTACAGTCACCTTGAGGCTATCAATTCATTCTACAATAAAAGAACCTAGAGAAAATTTCTGAATGGTTACAGAGCCGAGAGAAACGTTCTGTGGGTTACAAGAGATTTCATGACAGATAGCATTCACATATGAATAATGTTAACACTTGGAATTGGAAGAGTTTCAAAGTGAACCAGGGAGGGTGCATTGTCACCTCCATGCAATCTGAAGATAAAGATCAAACTTTACCTGCCAAAAACTACTTCAGATCTGTGGTACAACTTGCTGTAAATTAAATATCAGACCTGGAATCTACATTAAATCAATTCCAGAGAGTGAATAATATGCACATGTACATTTATATATATCAAATAACCTCGATTTCCATGCAAATCTCCAAAAAAGACCTCAAATCTTTGCTAGAAAAGTGCAGATCTGTGTGTAAAGAACCTTAAAAACAATGAAGTATAACTCTGAAAAATGATTTATGACCCTAGTGCCTTGAATTCTGTGGGTTATGGAGTTGATATAGTTAATAATTGATTGAGCAGGTGATTCTTGAGGTCAAACAACTCAGAAAATTGAAGTAAAAGCAGTTGAACACACCAATGAGAGTAGATGGATACCAAAAACAAGCAAGCAAGCGTCATGAATAGAACTCCATGGTCGGTGCCTCCTTTTGCCAAAAATAAGTGTGAAACTTGCTCAAAATAAACTCAAAGTGGAGCACTCTCCTCCTACTTAAATATAGATTTATGAATGAGTAACTGGATCAGGTTCAAACACTCTAGAAGTCTCCAAGTATATTGTTTCCTTTTGAAATTCTATCCAAGGTGCACTAATCCGAAGCTCTGAATGGATAAGGCTTTTTTTGATAAAAAGCTTGAGTTCTCCTAGACATGTGCTCTCATCCTAAGTAATTGCTAAAAAATGGAACTTGCTTGATGTGCAAGTTACTCCAAAATTCAATTCAAGATAAGATGAGATCCACTAGGGTGGACTTCTTCATTGCATGTCTGAGTCAACTGTTTTCCCAAAATAGAGACCTAGGAGGCTTTTAAAACTAGTCCACTCCCCTTCAATGCAAAAATAACACGTGGATAAGGTTCTAATATTTGTTTGTTTTCAAATGTGCTCTGCAATTCACATGATACACTCACTGGATTTTGCTTTTGGAACAAATGATGCAATCTCTTTAATGATTCTTAGCAGGATGCTAGATATGACTCTAAGCTTATTTTGCTGTTGTTTGGAAATTCATCACAGGAAACTGGAGAGTTCAAAATAGAGGTTCAAAATACCCTTCACTCATGGGAATCTTTGGGGACCAAAGTTTACAAGATGATGAAATATTGATTAGTCCCTTTATATCTGCTAAAAATATTTCGGACTTGTAATGGTTAAGAATCAATGCCATTCCAAGAACGATACTCAAACTGCCACTTCTAAAATGACAGTGAGAAGAACTTCCAAATGAAATAGGGATGGAAGACTTGCACAAAATTCTGGGATATTTTGACCCTGTGGATGTCCTTATAATAAGAATGTGAGCTACAAGAACAAGAGCATCATCAGTATAAGCAAACCTCCCATCCTCTATAGAATGCTGCTACTGCTTCCTGTATCTTTCCTTAATTCCAATTCCCTTAATATAGTTGGTTCTTCCTGTATCTTTCCTTCATGGTAAAGCCTTTTGATGAAATCAACAAATGAGATATCAAGCTCTAGCCTAAATGAGATATCAGTCGCTCAGTGGCATTGCTTGAAAAAATATATTTCAATGCCTTAATATATTTGCAACCGTTTGGGACACGAATGATATGATATTGCTCACATATTTGGCTTGTGGACTGTATATGAGGATTGTATTTAATGCCCCTTTTGGTCATTTTACTGAACAACAAACTTCAATAATGATAGGTGACATTGGTTAAAGGCTTACTCAGGGATATGCTTACTAAGCAATAATCCATGTAATGGGTTATAATGATAAATTATATTGATTCTTTATTTCCTATTTCAGTTCATGATTATGGTAACTTTCTTTTTTATTTTGTACAAAACTGAAAATTGGTGTTTAGATTGCTTCACTAGTATGTAGATTTCTTATAGAGATTGCCTAGCCTATAATTTTTTCTGCAAGGTAATTCTCTTTGTTGCTTGGTAAGATAAACAGTGTTAACATTTCAATCATGGTAATATCTTGTGTTCTACAA
>LPNX010602987.1:0-14968 GCA_001517045.1 Pseudotsuga menziesii
AAAGTGGTCATATTCATGAAGTTTCTTCATTCCTATGGATGGAGCTTCATTTAAAGCTACCATCCTTCTAGGTAAATATATTCTTGTTTTCTACTCTATTTTTTAAAGGGAGTGTTGATTCCTCAATTGAGACTTCTACATATTCATTGGTATCTTTCTTTATAATAATTATTTATTGATTTACTACATTTCATTCATCTTCATTGAATCCAATAATAATTTCTCACATCTTCCCTTGCTTTTAGGTTTAGGTTTGTGGTATTTTCCTTATATGGATGAGCTTGCAATTGGTGATAAGAATAGTAAAGATATTCCTTTTGAATAACTCACTAACTAAGAATACTAATGTCTTATCTACCATAGAAAGAATAATACACACAACATTTTATGATACCCCATTTTGATCACCTTTTGGTATTATATATAATTATCGCCACTTTAAGAACTATTTATAATGATGGGAGTCAAGCCAGATTAAGTAAAATGACTTCATGCGTAAATGATGTAAATATAGTGTTAGAGCTAAGTGCAAGGCCATGACTAGGCATATAGTTGTAATAATAATCCTTCAGTGCCATGTGGTAGATCTTTCATGGTAAGAATAAAATGTAAATATTATTATGAAAATTAATATAAAGGTATAAGATGGCTAGAGGTAGAATGTGAGGTCTATGAGTCCACTAGAAGTGAAGAGAAAAAGGGGTCCAAGGGAGTAGGAGAAATAATCCTATCTTTTCTAACTCTTAGCTTTATTTTATGTGCTTTATTTAAATCTCAACTACTATTATCTTTGACTTAAAATCCAATCACATAATGCATGTTGTGGTTGGTGAGAAAGTACATGAGTGTTTGACCATCATCCTCATGGGTGTTGGTACCATCATCCTCATGGAAATTCAAACCTCCTCCATTCCCCTACCAACTTTTCCTATTCCAATTTCAAATGGACTCATACACACCACCATTATCATTTTATATCTCTATTGAAGTTTTAAACATTGCGTTCTCATGCTTTACACTAATATACAAACCTATAAATGACCAAATATATGTCAACCTATGAATGGAGATGGATTGCTATATAGAACCTTAAAAGCTCGTTTTTTAGCAAGCCTTAATTTTCTCTATCCATTGTTTCTCATTGGGTGCCTTATAGCCAAGTTATTATCTACCAATTCATTTCATAAGATAAAAAACATGGTCGGTTCTTCCAGTTGCCTTTTCTTAGTGGCCTCATAAATTTGGTTGGGGATGATATTTGTAGTGAATATTTCCGTGAAAAATTCTTAGATGAAACTAATTTTTTGGATCAACATAATGAAAAAATACTTTTTAAATTTATGTTTATAAATATATGTAATTAAGTTTTAGCTTTTCTTATGAATGGAATTTGAATAGAAATCATTGTTTTAATTGAATTTGATGCATATTTATTTAGTCATCTACATGAATTTCAATGGCTTTAAAAATTAAGGAATTGCCAATTTATATGAAAATTTTGGATTTAGATAGCATCCATACTTTTTGGATTTACATAGCATCCCTACTTTTTGGAATATGTAATTCTTAGAAAGGGATTTACTCATTCTAACAATTCTAAACAACTAGGTTATGGAGAAAACTATTGTTTTCTTTACCATGGAACATGGATGCCCATAAAATTAAAAAAATTCTTTCTAGTTACTAAAATTTTAAAAAGTAATGAAAAAGATCACATCATAAAAACCCAAAAATATAATTAAAAAACGCTTATAAAATAGATGAAATCACAATAAAAAAACAAATAACAACAATAAAATTGAAAGTAAACGTACACCCATTTTTGCTAAAATTCCATAAAACCCCTACATATTAAGAAGACCCTACCTTATTAAAAAAAAGAGGGCCCACTAAGTTCGAAACTCATGGATAAATAACAATGACAACATTACAAAAGACCGAAATTATAAAAAAAAACATGAAAACCAATAAGCACCAAACCTCTGCTCTACTATGTGGAGTAATGACAAACCTGTACTCTACTATGTGAAGTAGAGACAACGTGGATGAAATACGATGTCCATTTGATACCTAAACCTTCTATCTCCATTGGTTAAGCTATATTCTCTTGGATCATCTAAGTATAAAGTCTTAAATTTTTATTATATATATATATGATAACAAACGATTTTTTTGTCAAAATAAAGGTAAAGCTGCTCTACATATTAAAATAAAACAATTACTTAAGTGTTGTTGGTGCAATTGAGTAACACCGTTCCCCCAATAATTCGAAAAATATCAACTTGCCACCATTTCTTAAAAATAGAAGTTTGCTTCATGGCTGTGTAGAATTTCAGACTAATCAACAAATTCTGAGATACCATTGTACCTATGATTACATCACATTAATGTTGCTTTATATGTGTTATTGCATAATATAATATAATAGTGATTTTAATTTTGTTATAAAATTTTTATTGTAGACAACCAAGCTTTACTTTTAGATGATTTCGTAGACAATAATGTATTTATGAAGTGATCATAGATGCAACTTTAGATGTGCTTTTCTCTACCAAGATTAGCTTTCTAAAGTGCCATGCTTTGTTTTTCTACAGTCATAAAACTCAAAATAAATTAACCTATTACTATTTTTCCCAAAATTTTCCTAAGAGACAGGTACTAATGCTAATTTCACTTGTTTTAAATACCACTTGTACATCGTGGATTAATATAAATCGTCTCTTGCTATATGTGATGATATATGTCCCCTTGCACGCACATAGCAAAGTTCAAAGTTCATGGTTTTTGTTATCGTTCTCAATAAGTAATGTGATGCTACATGTCCCTTTGCAAGGCACATAGCAAAGTTCAAAGTTCATGGTTTTTGTTGTTCTCTATAAGTAATGTTATTGGTTTGAATAAGCACTAAAAGTCAAATTTTATTACTATAAGAAAGTCCATGCAAATCACAAGCTTATCCAATTGTGGCGAAAGAACATAAATTATATAACTTCCATTGTAAATCTAGACGATCGAGGCCTTCGAGATAGCAAGTCATATTAATATTATACGTTGTTAGACAAATTAATTTAGGTTTTTCATCTCTGGTTTTGAATTCTTTCGAAGGAAGTTTCTTCTACCATCAGTTTTAGGTCGGCCTTAAACAATCCGGAGCACACACTTAATAGTAGACTTTAATCTCATAGTATTTTTAACTAATCCGACATAATAGTTCTCTGGATATGCCATAGTCCACTCCCCAGACCAAATAATACATTATCTATCCAAATTGCATTCTTTTAATTGCGTTTTCTGCAATTCTTCCGGATCTCACCTTGGGAACCCGTGAGAGGCATAATATTTCCCATCTTGACCATTGCAGCTGCAAAGTCTTTCTCGAAAAGTTCCAAATTTTGGCTGTACTTTGTAACCAGAAAATCAGTAGACACTCCATTAAAAAGCTGTTGATCGGAGTGCAACAGTCCTTTCCTTGCCACCAGATTTTTGTAGTAATTGTTTTCAAACTTTGTCGGCGTTTGGTAATCTAGAGGTGACAATTTGTTGTCGCCTCCGCTTGTCGGGCACTTGGCCCGTAAAGATTCTGCATACGCTGTGTCTATGTTCGAATAGTTGTATATATGATCTCTAAAGCTCGTGCACCACGCTTTGCCGATGGTGTGGCTACCTAAAACAACAAAACCGGAATTTAGAAGCCAAGAATTTGAGAATAGAAAGTGTTAAGATCAGTCGCAGGTAGGCATTCTGGTTTACCTGAAAGCGCAACCATTTCCTGTTTAGAAAGTCCCTGAGCTCCAAATTTGGAGGTGAGATTGTCGAGGTTGGAAGTAGGACCGGGAATGTTGGTGTTCGCAGCAGTTAGATTCGCAGTCGCAGAGTCTCTTCTTCTGAGCATCACATTCCATGTAGAACCTCCCAACTATAAATTATGTCGAATATATATCGGAGTTAATATCTTGACACAAACTATAAACATTTTTTATTTTTATAATTGAACAGTGCGTCCATGTTTTTTCTGCCTTAGGGCTAGTCACTTAGGGTGAGTGCATTTTTTTCATTGGTTGAGAAATTGTAATCTAGGGTTATTTAAGTTGTCAAAATCATCCAGGATGGAATTTTTGGTCACAGGAACCCTTATATGGCAAACCCTTACATGGCTGGATTATTGGGTGTCTCCTCTCAACTAAATCACCTCTAAGAGTTTTGAATTGGTTTGAATCCGAATGGCCTTTCTAAGGATACCCACCCTTAATCAAATGAGCTAGCAAGATTTGACAATATTGCACCCATATTATTAACAAAACTATACAAACAATGAGATTTTAAAATATTGCACCCATATTATTAGGAATCCCAACTACAAATTTTGTAGAATATATATCAGAGTTAATATATTGACACTTACTATAAACAATTTTGATAATTGAACATTGCCTCCATGTTTGTCTTTTTTGGTTGCTTCTATGTTACTAACAGAGTGTATTTTTACCATTTGTTAAGAAACTGCAATCCACAATCATCTAAGCTGTCAAAATCATCCAGGGATAGCATCCTAGGCCACACTAACAAGCTGGATTATTGAGTATTTCCTCTCAACTAGATCACTCCTGATAAATTTGAATCCAAGTGGTCTTTTTAAAAATACCCACCCTTAATCAAATAAGCTAACAAATTTGACAATATTGCACCGATATTATTGACAAAACGATACAAACAATGAGGTTTGACAATATTGCAACCATATTATTGACAAAACGATACAAACAATATGATTAATAATGGTAACTCTGTAAGTAGCGTTTTTAGCCACTTTTCTGCGCAATTCTGAAAGATAAGTGGCGGAAGAAATGGGATTTCCAAGCACATTTTGGAACATGATCTAAAATTTGGTAAAGAATAGAAATAGTAGAGTGGATTATGGTAAAGTTTATACTTCGAATCAAATTTGGGAAATAATATGAATTTCATTTCAATAAATGAACTGCCAGTTCACTTTGAAAAGCAAATAGGTGTGAATTTTACCGTTACAACAGAATCGCGAGCAGCAATTGCCAAAATGTCTGCACAGGACACAACACTGGTGCAAGCTTTCTCCAGCTTCCTTTTAATTTTATCAACGACTCCGAAACCCCTCGCGGAATGATTATTGGGCTTTGCCGTCTTTTCGCCTGTAAAAGTAGAGGTATCGTCCAGTAGAAGAAACCCATCACAACCCTGCAAGAGAAGAGCTAGCCCTAATTAGGTTTAGTAATGAACATAACATGACAGTTAATTTCCATTGTATATTAAGTTGTATGATCCAAATCTGAGAACGCTACAAGCTAAAACTTTGATGAAACAAATACATTGACGAAACAGTCGTGAAAATGGAGCCGAAGCAACGAAGCTCCAATTCGAGGCTGCCTTGAGATTGCTTGAATTACAGTAGATTTGACTATGGATAAAGCCCGAGGACAGGTTTTATCATAAAAATATGGGCTGAGATTTCCATAAGCAGAAGTTAAAAATAAAAGTAGACAGCTAACCCATATCGGACACATATTCTTTCGCTTTACCCTTCACGAAGATCTTTCTGACCAAGAACTTGCTGGCAATATAAAGAATCTGTTCATAGTAGGGAAGAACCAGAGGACCCAATTGTCACATGTTTGCCTTGAGAGCCTCCGCAGCAATTTCCATAATGTGTTTGCTGATATTCACCCCGACTGTTCCAGTCGGATCCTCTTCTTGAAAAGCAGCATGATAGGCCATGTCGCTCATGCCTGCTCTGTGCGTTCTAACGACATGAAGCAATCTATATTTAGCACGATGGCGATCGCTTCTTTTGTTCAACAGAAGCACAGCCCCGCAGCCCATTCTGAACAAAATATTGGAAACCAACATCGGTTCATAGTTTCCGAAATACCAATTTTCTATAATATTCTCTGTGCTTAGAACAATTGCATAAGTGCCTCTGTTGGCAGCACGAAGGCAACCCGCCGCCAGATCCAGCGAAATTAGGTTAGCGCTGCATCCCATTTCACAGACATTAGAAGTCTTGATATCGCTACGAAACCCAAATTTATTAACAATCATCGACGAAAGCAATGGAATAGGGTTAAAAACACTGCAATTCACAACAAGAATACCAATTTCATTAACAGCAATGCCAGTTTTGTCCAGCAGATCTTGAACACAGCCAAACATGACGATCTCTGCTTCTTGACGAGAAGTCTCATGTGTCAACCTCGGCGGCAAGTAATGCAGAGCCGGAGGAACAGCAACAAATTCGCTCACAGCAGCTCTTTCAAGAATCCTTTTCTGAAACTCCACACTTTTTGCTGTGAATTTCTGTGAAATCACAGCATGTTCTATGAAATGATCGAACGAAACTCTCCATTCCTGAGGCGCTTTGTAACAGGACAGATCCAGCATGTAGATTTGCTTTGACAGACGAAAATAGTAAATAAAAAGGGTCCCTAAACCACAAGTTAACCAGAGAAGCCATACGATCGTGGCCATATGATCACTAGTTCTCCAAAAATAGAGCTGGTCGATGACAAATACAAGTGCACCAGCTGCCAGCATGGGTAACCATAACACTGATGCCCTAGATAGCAGATCAGAGTATCCCAACTTTATGTAATTAAAGTTGAGATTCTCTGCCAAATCAAATGGCTTATCAGTGCAATCTGCATGCTCGGGTTCCATATCGATCTTCGACTTTCCCGTTACTGCAATAATTAAAAATGGCCACGCATCTCGCTTCTTAAATACAGCATCCAGTTTCTGTAACGTGGCCAACTTGCGTCCATTTGTATTCCACCATGGTGTAAGTTGAACGTTCAAATTCAGTGTTTGAATTATAAATAACATAATAATAAAATAAAATAAATGCTGATGTCATGTGTCAAGTGAAAACTAGATACTTTGATGGTCAATCAGAAGTTTACAAAATAGCAAATTCAAATAATTTTATTAAAATTTAAAATAATTTTTTTCAAGCTATAAAGTTTAACTTTGGAAAACTGATTTTGATTTTTTGGTGGCAGCAAACTAATAGAAGGTCAAAGGTGGTTGACTAGCAACAGATTACTATGCTGAGGCAGGTATAATAATATTAATATTGTTTGTTTTGTCATTTCTACGTAATAATAATAATAATAATAATATTGTTTGTTTTGTCATTTCTAGGGGAAAATCTTTAAGGAAACTAAAAAGATTCATAAACTTGCATGCATATTGGAGGGAATCCTTGATGAAACTAAAAATCTTCATAAACTTGCATCCATATTTGTAATGATTGTTGAATAAAAATACATCTTTAACATAAAAAAAATTAGTTAAAATTTGTTTTTTTGTTTTTTTGGTTTTTTACTTAAATAAATGTTGGTTAATTGTTGTGAAACTATTAATTAACATTTAAAGCATCACTTAATCAACATCAACATCAAGTTTATATAATCACTTTTTAAATTTGTTAGTAATTCAATGTTGATTAAACACAATGTTAAATGTTGATTAATCAACTTTTGTGGGGACAAAATACATAATCACGTTTATAAGTTGTTAGAAATCTAATATTGATTAAAGACAATGTTAAATGTTGATTAATCAACTTTTGTGGGAACTGAACTGATTGTTGAAGAGTATTTTATACTTATGATATGTCTATTGATAAAGTTTTTTTCTCTTTTGAAAATAAACCTTGGAAAAAAACAACCCTACCTTTTCCTAAAGAGTTCGGATTAGGTAACATAATATACAAGTAAATTTTGTTATTTGTAATTGAAATTTTGTTACTCATACTTTGAAAACATTTTAAATAACAGTGTCTCAAGCGTTGGTGCGTCTAATTGGTTGGCTTATATAGAGGATGTAATTAAACCAGCATTATCTACCACCGTAGATGTTAATCTTGATGAATGCAATTATTATTTGCATACAAGAAATCATGAAAAACCATTTTAGAATCATCACAACCTTCTTGATATTGGTGATCGGAAATGTTATTACCCTTGGATGAAATGCCAAGACATTAAGAGAAGAAGAACTAACATGTCAACAACTAGAAAACATTGTCATGAGAAAGGGAACCTAGAAGGGGGAATCAAATATCACCCCTTCATAAGATACACGAAACATGATTTTGTCTCTTTTTTTAAGTTTAAATGTTTTCAAATTTCAATTCTATTTATATGTATTTATTTGTAAATTACGCATAATTTTTTTTTATTATGGTTGGAATTCATAATGTTGCAATTTGTAGTAGAGAGGGAAGAGGTGATAGAATTTAAGTTGATCCTATGAAAGAAAATGACATTGATATTATTGAAAATATTGTGTCCTCATCTATCGATATCCTAACAATATGAAGGGGTAATTACAAATTTTATGATTAATTTAAGCCACTCATGGGTGTTGAATCTAGTTGTCATTGATGTCAAAGGAATTCTGTAATGACAAAGGAATAACCAAGGACATCACGGCAGGGAAAACTTTGTGTAATCACAAAGGAATAACATAGGATATGATGACATGGCATTGTTGGGAAAAATATTGTCTTGAATAATTTACCTAATATTTAATTATTGACCGGGGTTAGTAGGCTTAGAGTTGCTACAAAATATATGCAAAGGTAGAGAGTATCGTGGTAATACTTTGATAAGATAAAGATCAAAAGACCTTGGGTTCAACTCCTAAGGATCTAATATAGCTAAGTTAAATAAAACAAAGGTCAAGGCAGAGTGGTATCCAATCATGAACAATGTTATGAAAATGAAACTATTCTATTGATTTTTATTGGAGAGAATGACTACATCAAGAAGGATTTACAATATTATACATACACTAACTAATGTACATAAATCAAACAAAATTATCTTAATTCCACTCTCCTTGATTATTTTGAGGGTAAGCATTTACTGTAATAGGAACTGGGGCAGGAGAGTTATCAAAATGGCTCTCAAAAGAAGTATAAAAGCTAAATGGGATTAAGTCTAGTTTAATCTTCACAAAAATGTGCAAACTCAGAAATGTCCAGTTACAAGAAATAGTAAACATGATTGTTTATAAATACACAACTCCTTCTCACAAAATACTATATAAAAGTAGACATGATTAATGATCAAACCTAAGACTTATGAAAAGTGATCTAAATTCTATCTTATGGATCCCTAATTACATGATTAAGAGGACAAGTTGTATTATGTGTAAAGCACTTAATCTATTAATGTTTGTAACTTAGACCTCATATACAAAGGAACAACTTAAATCAAAGTCTCAATTACAGATCAATACAATGAGTTAAATTACATAATATAATTCCTGTGCATAAGGTAAAAAGAAAGAGGAAAAATAAATAAGGTTTAACAAGGAGACTACACATTCTCATCTAAGGATCTTTAAGAGAAAATATAAACATTATCTAACCTTTATCACCAACACAAAATTAGAAAAACTGAGAAAATAAGCTTTAAAACAAATTAGAAACACACAGGACTAAATGAATGACTACATAACAGGTGGAAATGAAGGTCTATATAAAGGGTGGAACAGACTGTTTGTATGACAGTCTGTTTGAAGAAAATACTAAAACTTTAAGGAAACAGTAGATTTAAATGCTTTATTGAAGGGCAGCTGCCTCATGCATGTACTAATGCAATGTAAAAGCAAGAAGTAAACCTACTTTAATGACTGAATTCTAGAGCAATATAACCTAAGCTAATTTCATAATTCAAAACATCATTTAACAAACTAACATACTCTTAAGCAAATTCATGGTAAAAACTGGAATAAACAGAACTAGATTCACTACGATTTAATCAAAGGAATTTAATCTAGAAATCAACCAATGAATTATATTAGACTTTGTAGAAAAAATTGAAAAATGTATTAGACACAAACGGTTGCTACTTAATAAAAAGAATCCTACATACTCAGCATAATATTGAACTGAAATCTATGCTACAAAAGATATGAATGATTATAGAAACAAAACTAAACAACTTGTAAACATAATTATACTAATTGCAGAGGAAAGAGATAAAAAAACCTAAACAAAGATATAAAAACTCTATTGTCAGGTGGCCCTCCCAGCGACAGAGTTGTGCTTCTTCTAATCACACACGATCATACACAACGCAACAAGACTTTCATTAAATTAAAAGGGTAGTGTTACATATTTTTCAAAATTCACAGATTGTACCAAATAAAAGACATAGACTCAAAAGACTCCAAGAAGACATTCCTAAGTCGCCTGACAGCGTCTATATATACATTGTTTGATAGAAGGCAAGCAAGCCAACCCTTTAGTGGTCGACTGTTCTTCATGATAAGGCAGTCATTATGGAAAATAAGTGCACTAACAACTAACATATGACAGTTCCTCTTCTCTCACAGATCGGGTTCCCTCTGGCGCGCGATGTGGCTTATGACTTCAATCCAAATCAGAGTCGGTGTCAAAGTGTCATGTGGAGACATGAGATGGACACTTCTTCCAAAAGAAGTCTGATGCTAAGATGCTAGCACATGGTGATGACAGTTCCTGGCCGTTTCATGCCTTTAACGCACAGGAATATACTAACAACAATGCGCGGTCTATTTGGTGATTTGGACAGCAAGCTAGATACACTCTCCATATATCTAACTGAACGTGTGTCTATTTGTTAGCCTGCCTAAAAGATCATATCACCTGCAAACAATAATACGCATGAATTAATACATCGAATGCACTTCATATTATGTCAATTTTAACCATTGAACCCATAAAATGATGATAACAATCAGAATTGATATAAAAATTAAATTTATTCATACCTGAGGCTTGAATGGTGAGCTACATGGTACAAAATATGCCAAAAGGTAACAAAATATGCGTTAATATGTAAAGTATTTAACCCAAAAATGGTGACAAAATGGGGACCAACAGGCATGTAGGATGAAGTTGGAATAGATGAAATCAGCATGTTGTCCCCCATGCTCTGGATGCTTCCCTACTGATGTAATTGTAACTTCAGAATGTATTCACTTGTATTTCTTATGTATTGTAACCCGATGTCTATTCTGGGATGTACTTGAGTCATGTCATGCCCTGAGGTTCCTATCGGGAGTTTCTATAATGTAAACACGTCATGTCAAGTCAAGATGGGTAACCCTCCTCTTGTCTAAGGGTTAAAGTCCCCGCAGTTCCCAGGCACTAGGGTTATTAGACTCACCTAGTGAAGTCGGCCCTAGTTGGGTTTAGTCAAGTCGAGAAATAGTATAAATAGAGAGCTAGCCTCTCTATTTATCACACACTCACTCACACTCAGTTGTAGCGCATAGCTGAGGAAGAGAAAGACACTAGGACAAGGAAGAAAGAGGTTACTGCTGTCGGGAGATCATCTTACTGTTTTGGGTTTCACTTTTGGTGTTGATTCTATCTCAGAGGAAGTTGCGGGGTTTTCTCCATTTATGGTTTCCCCGAGGAAAAACACTGTGTTCATTGTCTCTTGTGTTTGATTGTTCTACTTGTTGTTGTCTCAGTTAAAGATCCTAATGATATGCTAGCTTAATGTTAAAAATCTAACATGGTATCAGAGCTAACCTGAGAACAAGACACTGTGCAACTACGAGAACTAGGGCTTCCTATTTTGTGGATCTCTCTCCACAGATCTTCAACAAAAGTAGGGTGGAATAACTCTCCTCCCTAGGGCGCATCTTTCTATCGAAGCAGAATCCAATTCTGAGGTTTTTCAGTTTTGGACCCGACACTTCTGCCGAAAATTAGGGCTTTTCACAGAAGTGTAATTTTTCAATAAGCCCGGGCCTGGATTGATATCCTCCCCAAAATCAAAGTTAGGGATCAAATTCAAAGCATTTGGTTGGACAAAACTCCAGAAAAGAAAAACCCTAATCTACTCCTGAACCAGCACTATAGGATTTCAGCTCCAAATCCAGATCCGACATCTTGACCTGGTAAGATCTAAATATTTTGTATTTCCATTTGAGGTTCTCAGTTAAGATGTATCATCATACCAAGCTTGATGAAAAGCTTGAGGGAGCTGATAACTTTCGAGCCTGGAAGTATAGGATCTCCCTGGTCCTGGAAGAAAATGAGTTAGACTCCTATATCATTGAGGAGGTTCCAGTTCCAGAGGGAGATGAGGCCAAGGCCTTACATAAGAAGAAGTTGGTTATGGAAAAGAGGATCATTGCTGATTCTATCAAGGATCACCTCATAACACAGGTGTCCTCCCTCAATACACCTAAAGCTATGTTTGATGCCCTAACCAAACTGTTTGAAGGGAAGAACATCAATCAAAAGATGACTCTAAGGAACAAGTTGAAGAATTTAAAGATCCAGAATGAGGAGACCATCCAGTCATACTTCACAAGGGTCTCCCAGATCAAAGAACAGCTGGAAGCAGTAGATGAAGAAGTGGATAATGCAAAAATTGTGATGACAACTTTGAATGGCCTCCCTAGGTCATGGGATTATTTCATCCAAGGAATCTGTGCTAGGAAGAAGTTAGTTAAGCTCAATAGACTGTGGGAAGAATGTTCACAAGAAGAAGCTCAAATAGCAGCTCGAGAAGAAAATATGGGAAGTGAAGATCAAGCTCTCACAGTACACTCCAAGAAAGGAAGAAGGGAAAAGCATCATCACCAAGGTAAGCATTCTCATCAGAAAGGTTCATCTAAACTCAGATGTTATACATGCGATGAAATAGGACACTATGCTAGAAACTATCCCATGAATAAGAATGGACCCAGGAAGAAGAGGAACTCCAAAAGAAGACATCATGCTCACACTGCTGAGGATGATGATCCTCCCAGAAAGAGAGTAAAACAAGAAAGTGAAGACTCTTCACGTGAAGATGAATATGTTCTAATCTTTTCTCTCACGGGAACTATCACTCATGGAAGAAAATATTGGCTTATTGACACTGGGGCTTCCAAACACATGACAGGTTTCAAGGAATCCTTTGAGAAACCATCCGAACATAATTCACCCCATAAGGTGAAACTTGGGGATGACTACCAATATCCCATAAAAGGTAGTGGTGAATCATCCTACAAGCTAGACTCTGGAAAGTCTATGAAAATGAAGGATGTCTTGTTTGTACCAAGGCTAAAGAAGAATCTTCTATCCATCTCGGCACTGGATGCAAAAGGCATGAGGGTTGAATTTGTAGATGGCCAAGTCCTCATGTGGCAAAGAGGAAAGACTATTGACGATGCAATAGTAACTGGAGAACAAGAAGGAGGATTATAAAAATTGAAGGGCCATCCAAAACAAGCTTTGGTCCATGACACAGTAGAGCCAAATGAACTTTGGCAAAGAAGGCTTGCACATGTGCACTACAAAGCACTACCACTTGCAAGCAAAGTTGTTGAAGGTCTTCCAGAAATTCAAGCAAAACATGAAGGAGTCTGCAACGGATTTGTGAAAGGAAAGAACACAAAGAAGACATTTCCAACTAGCGAAAGCAAAGCAAAAGGAATCTTAGAAATCATCCAATCCGATGTATGCGGACCAATGTCATCAAGTTCTCTAAGCGGGTATATATACTATGTTTCTTTTATTGATGAATTTTCTAGGAAGACATGGACTTACTTCATGAAGAACAAAGATGAAGTTTTCAGCAATTTCAAAGAATTGAAAGCCTTGATCGAGAACCACACAGAAAAGAAGATCAAGACCTTTCGATCCAATAATGGCGGATAATTCACATCAAATGAATTCAAATACTTATGCAAAGAATCAGGGATTAAGAGGGAGTTATCCACTCCATATAATCCACAACATAATGGGGTTGCAGAAAGGAAGAATAGAACTATCATGGAGGCTGCCAGAACAACTGTGCATGTACAGAACCGTACTCCACATAGAGTACTCGAGAACAGGACTCCTGAAGAAGTCTTCTTCAGCAAGAGACCAGAAGTCAACCATCTCAGAATATTCGGCTTTCCAATTTACATACACATTCCAAAAGAAAAGAGGACAAAATTATATCCTTCAAGAAAGAAGGGTATATTTGTGGGATACTCTAAAAGCTTGAAGGCTTACAGAATATACTTCCCAGGATTCAAGAAGATCGATATCAGCAGGGATGTAACATTTGATGAAGACACAGCTTACAACAAATCCAGAAAGAGACCTACTGAAGAACCTGAAGAAGCAGAAGCACCCATAATTCATGATACAACCATGAACGAAGAGATTCAAGAAGAATATCAAGAATTTGAAGAACCATAAGAACCTGTAGATCCACCTCAAGAGAAGAATCCTCACAAGAGGAAACCAACTTGGGTATGAGAATCTATCCAAGGTGCAGAAAGATATGGGGCTCCAGAAGAGAATCACAAAGAAAGAAAGAGAACCAGATCCTGCTCGGGATATGTAGCTTTACTGTGTGACTTTATCAATAAAGAACCTTCCAATTATGAAGAAGCAGTAGAATGGAAAGAATGGAAGGATGCTATGATCGAAGAGTATCAATCGATCATGAAGAACAATGTTTGGGACGTTGTCCCAAAACCAGAAGGAAAGTTAGTTGTAACTTCCAAATGGATCTACAAGATCAAGCATGCTCCAGATGGTAGCATAGAGAAATATAAGGCAATATTCGTGGCTCATGGCTTCTCATAGAAACAAGGAATAGATTATGAAGAAAGCTTTGCACCTGTAGCCAGATACACTTCCATCAGATCAGTACTTTCTATGGCTACAGTGATGAAATGGAAGATACACCAAATGGATTTTAAGACTGCTTTCTTGAATGGTGTAGTGGAAGAGGAAGTGTATGTAGAGCAGCCACTCGGTTTTGAGACACATGACAGGGAGTCTCATGTGTGCAGATTGAAGAAATCCCTGTATGGTTTGAAACAGGCACCCAAGACATGGTATGACAGAATTGATAGCTTTCTATCCAGTTTGGGCTTTACCAAGAGTAAAGCAGATTCCAACCTTTACTACAAGGTTGAAGATGGAAACCCAATGATGCTC
>LPNX010602987.1:14994-40949 GCA_001517045.1 Pseudotsuga menziesii
ATGGATGGGTTGATTGTTGATACGAAGAGAAAGCTTGCTGCCGAGTTCAAAATGAAGGACTTGGGTATGATGCATTATTTTCTAGGTATGGAGGTGCGGCAAAATGCAGATGGAATCTCCCTTGGACAAGGGAAGTATGCAGTAGAGATCCTGAAGAGGTTTGGGATTATGGACTGCAAGGCCATGACCACACCTATGGCATTGAACCTGAAGATGCTGAGTGATGCTTCATCAGAAGCGATTGATGCTACTATGTATCATCAGATGATTGGGTCATTGATGTACCTGATGAACACAAGACCAGATATTTGCTTTGCTGTGAACACCTTGAGCCAGTTCTTGACAGATCCGAGACATGTTCACTTGATTGCTGCAAAGCATATTCTGAGGTACCTGAAGGGTAAAATTGATTATGGGCTCAAGTACGAGGTGAATTAGAAGATTAACCTGGAGGGTTATGTTGATTCATATTGGGTAGGAAGTGCCATCGATAGGAAGAGCACTTCAGGGTGTTTCTTTAGTATGGGATCAGGTATGATATCTTGGTTTAGCAAGAAGCAATCCTGTGTGGCACTGAGTACACCTGAAGTAGAGTATATCGCAGCTTGTTCAGCTAGTTGTGAGGCAATATGGCCGAGGAAGCTACTGTATGATTTATTTGATCTCCAGATGGATGCTAATTGTATACATTGTGACAACCAGAGTTGCGTGAAGTTGTCATAGAATCCAGTGTTCCATGACAAGTCGAAGCATATCGAGATCAAGTATCACTATATTAGGGATATGGTGCAGAGGGGAGCAGTGAAGCTCCAATAGGTTGCGACGGAGGAATAGATAACTGATGTGTTGACAAAGCCATTGGCTAAGGTGAAGTTTGAGTACTTCAGGGAGAAGCTTGGTGTTATCCAGATTAAGGTTTCCTCCAAGGGGAAATGATGAGAGCCAGAGCCATTCTGACATGGTGAGAGGATTGGTTCCTTCCATGGTTAGATGTAAGGGCTGAGCCATTCTGTCATGGTGAGGATTGGTTCCTTCCATGTCAGATATGAGTGCTGAGCCATTCTGATGTGACTGTAGGATTGGTTCCTACATGATCAGAGAAGTAAGCGTTGAATGCCATTCTTGGAATGGAGGCACCTAGTCAGTTACCAGGTAGCTCAATCTGGGACTGGGGGCGATTTTGATATGACTGTAGGATTGGTTCCTACTTGATCATATGTGAGTGCACACCCTTTCGAACATGCATGTTGGATTGGTTCCTCGCATGTGTCAGATGTAAATGCATAGCCCTTTCGAACATGCATGTTGGATTAGTTCCTCGCATGTGTCGGATGTAAGTGCAGATCCTTTTTGAACATGCATGTTGGATTGGTTCCTCGCATGTGTCCAATGTAAGTGCAGATCCTTTTCAAACATGCATGTTGGATTGGTTCCTCGCATGTGTCGAATGTAAGTGCAGAGCCTTTTTGAACATGTATGTTGGATTGGTTCCTTGCATGTGTCAAATATAAGTGCTGAGCCTTTTTGAACATGTATGTTGGATTGGTTCCTCGCATGTGTCAAATGTGAGTGCTGGGCCTTTCTGACAGGGTTGTGGGATTGATTCCCACATGGTCAGATTTGAGTGTTGGGCATGCCTTTCTGATATGATTATAGGATTGGTTCCTACATGATCATATATAAGTGTTGGGCGGGCCATTCTGACTTAGGGTCAAATATAAGTGTTGAAGAAGACCTACATGGAGGCTAGGCCTACAACCAACATGAAAAAGGGATGGATCTGTAGAAATTCCTATGATTAGAAGAATCATGAGATAGCAACCGTGATGATCTAGTGATGATGATCCAGTAGAGATGATCCAGATCCATAGATGATGCTCCAAAGATGATCCAGATCGAAGGATGATCCAGATCCAGTGATAATGATCCAGATCCAGTGATGATCCAGATCCAGGTGAAGATGACTTGAAGATGAAGGTGACTTGAAGATAGAGATGACTTGAAGGTGAAGATGACGAAGACTCGATGATGATCCAGATGATACAGAGAAGAAGACTTGTGCTGATAAATTTTGTCGAGAGAATACCCTCCTAGTTAAGAGGGAGTGTTGATGTAATTGTAACTTCAGAATGTATTCACTTGTATTTCTTATGTATTGTAACCCGATGTATATTCCGGGATGTACTTGAGTCATGTCATTCCCCGAGGTTCCTATCGAGAGTTTCTATAATGTAAACAAGTCATGTCAAGTCAAGGTGGGTAACCCTCCTATTGTCTAATGATTAAAGTCCCCGTAGTTCCGGGGCACTAGGATTATTAGACTCACCTAGTGAAGTCAGCCCTAGTTGGGTTTAGTCAAGTCGGGAATTAGTATAAATAGAGAGATAGCCTCTCTATTTATCACACACTCACTCACACTCAGTTGTAGCACATAGCTAAGGAAGAGAAAGAAACTTGGGTAAGGAAGAAAGAGGTTACTGCTGTCGGGAGATCATCTTACTGTTTTCAGTTTCACTTTTGGTGTTGATTCTATCTCAGAGGAAGTTGCGGGGTTTTCTCCATTTATGGTTTCCCCGAGGAAAAGAACTGTGTTCATTGTCTTTTGTGTTTGATTGTTGTGCTTTTTGTTCTCTTAGTTAAAGATCCTAATGATATGCTAGCTTAATGTTAAAAATCTAACATTCCCCTTCCAAGTTTGATGAAAGAAAGAATCCACCTTAGTTGACCTAAGGTGTTGAAAAATTGTCCAAGGGTCAGCACAGATGTTCATAAGGGCATTTTCAACTACCCACGAAATGCACTCTTTGTGTAAATTAATTCATCAAATGGCATGGGTCTGTTATTTGGTGATATTTCTATCTATTCACAACTTTTAGTTTTCTTTCTGGTGGTTTAATGTGCAAGAAATTAACCTGCAAAAATTGAGAAAAAAATGTGTTTGCATGTTAAATGAAATCTGCCAAAATTGAGAAAAAATGTGTTTTCTTGTCACATACTGAAGGTTAAGGGGATATACAGAAATACATGCCAGAGGCTTCCTGTGTGTCAATAAATTCATAAGAGGGTATCAATTTGCTCCTTGATGATTTGACCACGTAGTTATGGTCTTGGTTTCTCATATGGAGGTCACACGTATGAATGTTACACCTGCCAAGTTAGTGAAAAATCATATTATCCTTAAGAAGAATTATGCCTACAGTTTAAAAAAAGGAAGATTGAAAGGAAGACCTGCATCTGCAATCTGTAATTGTAGAATAAGTTTTACGGGAGACGAATTGCAGGAGCAGTTTCGGAAAAGTTGGAAGGAACATCTGCAATCTGCAACCCAAATGCGTAAAGAACATTGCGGCCACATAATTGCAGAAGTCATTTTTGAAATTTGGGAAATGCATACCCACAACCCACAATTGTAGAAGGAAGGAGTTACCACAAATTGTTGTAAGGACGATTGCGAAGAGGGTAAATGTGGAATCCTGGTTCATAAAATTTGAAAGACAGACCCACAAAACGCAACCTGCAATTGCAGAAGGAAGGAGTTCCCATAGATTGTGGAAAGGTCATTGCGGAAGTGGAAAGATATTTTTCGAAAATATTAATGCGGAAAGGTCGTTGTGGAAAGGTAATTGCAGAAGAAGAAATACAGGTTATGGAAATATAGTTGCGGAAAGGAAACCGCGAAAGGATTTCTATTGTGGAAAGGTTGTTGCAGATAGGAAATTGTGGAAGTCATTTTTAAGAAACATGTCTAAGTGTTAAATGAAGTAAGTTTAAAGGGAATTTTCAAATGCTCGCCAAAGGTTTTCCTTATGCTAATAAATTTGTCAAAATGATTGTGAAGTATGCTTGCAAATGGTGAAGAATGCCCACACAAATGGTTTGGGTATACCCACACAAGGAAGAAATGGAGTTCATGTCTACTTCTACAAAGGAAGTGCTGATGTAGAGAAAAACAAAATAAAGGATGACATGAAAGCCACAGGTAGTGAAGAAACTGTTTGTAAATTAAAAATGGAAGCTACATGATGTAACAAACTTAAATAATAACAACAAACAATATATATATATTGTTTGTTGTTATTATTTAAGTTTGTTACACAGAAACAAACAATGAATTATATCTCCAAGAATGATATTTGTTGAAGAATGTCAGATTTGTTAAAACAAGATAATGACTGTCAAAATATAGTGTATTATTTATTTAATAAACAAAATCAAAGGGCGTGACTAACAAACTAGAAAGAGCATTATAAACAAAATTAGATTGATGAAGAGATGTATTTAATGAAACTTTATTGGTAGCAGAGTAGATTATTAACTGAAGCTGGGTATAAACAAAAAGTTAATTAATGAAAGGGTGTGATAGTGAAAAGTCATGTTCCAGAATAAAGAGGCATGATAAAATTGGAAGGAAACAGTTATTGAAAGGGTGTGATGATGTAAATACATGATAGGATATTTAAATAGAAGTTCCTTTTGAAGTAAATGTGTCTCTGTAGTCCAAGTCCATGTAGCAGTAGCAAGAGAAGACATAGACCTATGAAGTGATGAGAAACAAGTGAAATAATTGAAGACATAAGAAGATATGAAAGTTGATAAAAACATATTAGGGTGGCAAGGTGGTGTTAGGTTAGGCTACATGCCTACAAGGGGGTTATAGCCTCCTTCCAGTGGTGGCTGGTAAATAGGGTGTCGAAGCATCCTTTCAATAGTAGTTGATAAACCAGGGGGTCGTAGTTTCCTTCCAATGGTAGCTGGTAAATAGGGTGTCGAAGCATACTTTCAGTAGAAGTTGATAAACTAGTGGGTCGTAACCTCCTTCTAGTGGTAGCTGGTAAATTGGGTGTTGAAGCATCCTTTCAGTAGTAGTTGATAAACTAGGAGGTTGTAGCCTCCTTCCATTGGTATCTAATAAATAGGGTGTTGAAGAATCCTTTCAATAGTAGCTGATAAACTAGGGGATCGTAGCCTCCTTCCAATGATATCTAGTAAATAAGGTGTCGTAGAATCCTTTCTGTAAAAACTGATAAAACCAGGGGACCATAGCCTCCTTCCAGTAGCTGCTAGTAAATAGGGTGTCATAGCATCCTTGTTTGTAATAGCATGCATAAACTATTTGCAAATATAATTTTGCAAGAATAGAAAGTGTTGGTGGTTTTCCCAATTGGGCTTCCATGATAAAATTTTTGTTCCTTCTATCTTGTTGATCATGTGTGTTAATGAATACGTTAAAAGTGGTTTTAATTGTTAAAAGTTATCAATACTGATTCACCCCCCCTCTCAGTATTGTCCAATATTCCAACAATGAGAAATCATAAACTAATAAATCCACGCGTAGGTGCATGCATATAAAGAACAACAAAAATGAAACTATTATTCACACACACAACATGCATATATCAAAGTTATTCATAACAAGAAATAAATATAAGATTTTCACATTAATAAGAAAAGAGAGTAGTTATGATTTAATAGAAGAATATCCAAGCAATTGGTTTTGTAATATAAAATTTCTGCCCAATCGTAGGTATCAATTCCATATACCAGCCACAATATGGGATTTGAGTCCACCAAGTTGATGGAAACATCTTCATACTTCTCTCTTTAAATCCCAAATCCATTTGTTCTTGTTATTACCCGATCTTCTCACCATTAGTCAATTACATAGATCTCACTTATCCATTTCATTCAGGGGACTCTCTTCCACTACCCCACACACCACAAGGAAGGAATTTTACTTCACTAATCTATAGCTCCCTCAGGAAATAAAACCCTTATCGTTCTTACCAATGGGTGTAGAAAGACTCCAACTATATATATTCTCTTGGAGACCTCCTGCAACATCAAATCATGGATTCTCAAGAATTCAAGAATAACAAATAAGCAATGGGTAAATGTTCCTATCTTTCCCAACCTCAATTCTCACCTACAACCATCCTCTTCCCTTGAGTGTCTACAACTTCTTCTTCACCATGCTCATTTTAGGTTAATTTTACAGTCTAGTAAATTGGTTATCGAGACAACTACATGGAGGATATATGCACTTGAATTATTCTTATATAATGAGTGATAAATATACAAAGGAGATGAGAGGGTTGGGAAAAAGAAAAATAGCATTTCTTTTGACCATATAAAGAAGTAATCTTGAAAATTCCATATAAGTATATTCATCCCACGCTTCCATAACTACATGAGAAGACCTTTCCCACCAACCTCACACATGCATTTAGTGATTGGATTTAACAATTCAAAAGGAAGTAACTGGATCCCTTAGGTCAAATGGCAAAAAACAGACGAGTTCTAGTAATGAGACTCGATAAAAGAATATTCAATATCCCATAGGATCTCTTTCCTCTTCCCATCTAATGGAATCATATCCACTCTAGTGCTCTTTGTACAATGATCTTGAACCATTTTATTACTTTCTAATATAATATTTACATATATTTTGAGTCATTATAACAAGCCAACCACATGGACAATAAATATTTACATTATACATGCCTAGCCATTCACAAGTTGGGCCTTGGACTTGGGCACCGCACTAGGAATCCATACTAGAATATTCACATCATTTACATGATATGATTTAATACATTCCAAGGGTTAAAAACTAGAGGTATTATAGTTCGCTCCTCCTTCGAATAACATCATCCTTGATGGTTTTTCCTTAAAATCAAGAAAAAAACAAATATGCCTCTCTCATGGCATCCTCCAACTCCCATGTAGACTCATTGGAACCAAAGTGTTTCCACTATACTTTTACATATTTGATGGTTCATTTTGGAAGAAATTTTACTTTCCTATTGAGGGTGCATAGTGGTTATATTGGAACTCTCCCTTAGGTTCCACCTGGATCACATCCCAATCAATCACATCGTTAGGACCATGCACATATTTCATAAGAAAAGAAACATGAAATACATTATGATATCTAGTGTTAACAAGCAATGGAATTTTGTATGCAACCAACCCTATATTATCAGGAACTTTAAATGACCCACAATATATTGGTGAAAACTTGGCACAACTTTTAAGCTTCAAGAAACTTTTCTTTAGCCTCACACAGAGGTAAACATCATTCCCAACATTAAATACCCTATGCACTCATTTCTTATCTACATAATGTTTTTGTATATATTAGGATGCCTTCAAATTATGATTAATCTTTACCACTTTTTGCTCCATTTCCTTAAAAAGTTATAGCTTAATCACAATCCTATTCACTGGATATCCCAACTCACTGGGGTGCCACAATTTCTACCATACAAAGCTTCAAATGAACTCATTCTCATTGATGCTTTATGTTCATTGTTATATGTATACTCTATCAAGTGTATATAATCTTTTCACTTTGATGGTCTCCCCATCACATACATCGGAAGCATGTATTCAATCACTTGATTTACTCTTTTTGTTTGTCAATTTGTATGTGGATGGTAGGAAGTACTAAAATTCAGATGTGTACCCAAATTCTCTAAAGTAACTTTCCAAAAGTTAGAGGTAAACTATGTATATCAGTTGGATATAATGGCCTTGGGTAACCCATTTAATTCAAATATTTATTTTATGAATATTCTAGCTATATCATCATTCTTATGAGTAGATTTAAGTGGAATAAAGTGTGTTTCCTTAGATAATTTATTCATCATATCCATGATGGAATAGTGATTTCTTGAAGTAGTTGGTAACCTTGTGATAAATACCATAGTTACATTAGAGGAAATTTGAGGTCTAAAATGGGCCTCCGAAGGAAAATAATAAAATAATAGTTATTAATTTTGGAGGAAGAATGAAAAAAACTACTTTTTGTGTTTGTATTTTCGACATATTTCCCTATGTTTTTACTCAAATTATGAGCGGGAGAGCTCTTGTTTTTGGGGTAGCGGGGTCCGTCAAAATTATGCAATGTGGGTACTTGTTGGATGTAGAATTAAATTCTGCATCCAACGAGCTCTCCTGCTTGAAATTTGAGTAAAAACACAGGGAGATATGTCGAAAATACGAACAAAAAAAGTAGTTTTCTTTTATGACAAATATGTCAATTCAACCATTATGGTTGACTCATTTTATTGAAATTATATTGGTTCTTGAATTCCAACTCACAAAATTTATTGTTGGCGCATTTTCTTATAAGGCCCATTTTAGACCCCAAATTTCCTCTAATGTCACTTCCCATTTCCGTTATGTAATTGGAAAAGGTTGCAATAAACCTATTGGGTGTTGATTTTGAATCTTTATTTGCTATCATTTCATACACCTATAAATATACTTAGAAATATCTCCCTTAATTCCTGGTCAAAAAAAATGTTTACATGTTGGAGCAATCATTTTTTGGTATCTTGGATGGCCAAAATATGGTATTTTATGGAAATAATCCATAACAACTCTTCAAAAATTTGTATAATTAGGAATATTCATCCTATTTTTATATATAAGAAGTCCATGTTCCTCCAAATGATAACCTTCATACCTCCTTTCCAAATTCTTCTACTATAATTTATCCTTTACTTGCACATATTGCTCATCTTCAATAAGGGAATTAATAATCCTTTGGATTACATATATTTGACAATTACTAATGGTTTCCACTTGCATTGCATGCATTTTTTTCTAATTTTATAAGCCATATTAATTTCCTTCTCTTTTATGTGTTTGATTTGAAAATCAAATTCACATAAAAATTCCATCCATATAGCTTGCCTAGTATTTAATGTTGGTTGTTTAAACAAATATTTAAGACCACATTAGTCAGTTCTAAGCTCAAATTTCTTGTCCATCAAATAATTCTTCCATATTATCAAATCATGCACTATGGCAACAAGCTCGAAATCATGGGTAACATAATTTCTTCCATGTTCTTTCAACTTTCATGATTTATAACACACCATATGATTGCATTGCATAATAAATCATCCAATTCATTAATTACATGCATCCGTACACACCAAAAAATCATTTTCCAGATTCACATTTTTTAAAATTAGAGCACTAGTAAGAAGCTTCCTCAATAGATGGAAGCTTTTTTCACATCCTCTTGTCCACTCAAATTTTATTCCCTTCTTTTACAAATAAATAATGAGGTGTGTAACCCCAGAGAATCCTTCAATGAACCTCCTATAAAAACATGCATGACCCATAAAATATCTTACATTTGTCACATTATTTTGGGTTGTCCAATTCATAATGGTTTGTTTGGTGGTCCTCAACCACAAATGATTAATGGTATGTTTGGTGGTCCTCTAGTGTAACATAGATTATAGGGATGGTAATTTCCACATCACCCACGATTTCAACCTCACGAATGTCGTGAACATGTTTGGAACTCTAATTACGATGTGGAAAGTTCCTGAGAAGGT
Organism: Pseudotsuga menziesii; assembly: GCA_001517045.1. Taxonomy (NCBI): domain Eukaryota; kingdom Viridiplantae; phylum Streptophyta; class Pinopsida; order Pinales; family Pinaceae; genus Pseudotsuga; species Pseudotsuga menziesii. The sequence continues at coordinate 24,351 of LPNX010602987.1, forward strand.
GGTCCTCACCACATCCCCAACATCGAAGGGGATCCCTTGGATTATCCCCTACAATTATGTTGGCTTATCCTCACCATGTGATAAATTCCTTTATTGATTTTTGAAATCATGAGGCTTGAATACTTTCCTCCTTTGGTCAAAATTCTCTTTCTTCTTATCCTTTTATGCCTTGTGGAATTGTTTATTTCTATTGCTTTAGTCATCACAATACTTGTCCTTTATTATAGTATCATCGAGAGTTTGAGGTTCATTAAACCCAATTCAGTCCTTGTATGACTGAAGAATCCCACTAAAAAAAGTTAAACTTTCACCTTATCACTCTAATGTACTTAACATACCTTATCAACTCCAAGAATTTATTTACATACTCATCCATGATCATTTTCCCCAACTTTAATTCATGTAACTCTTTGATTTTATCATCATAGTACCTATCAAAGAGATGTTTTTTCTAGAAGCTCTTCATGAACTACTTCCAAACAATATTTATTTCATTAATCCTCTTGACTTGTCTAAGGTGATCCCTCCATATTGATGCTCTTCCATTAAAATTAAATATGGATACCCTTACCTTCATGTATATAAAGTAATCATGTACTTGGAAATACTTCCTCATCCTAAGAATCCAAGCCTCAACTTCTTGTCTATATTTCACTTCACCATCAAAGGCAGGGAGTTTCTCCTTTCGAAATTATCCGTGTGAGTTGTCCTCGAAAATCCTCTCTCTCTTGTTCTTGTGAGATGAAGAACATGTATTTCTAGTTGATTCCTTAGATGCATATGACTCACTAGCATAAAGATTTGGATTATATGTCATATATCTAGAGAGTATATTTAAGTTACGGGGCCTCTTATGAGATTGCCTCCTCGATCTTATCTCACTCTTATCCTAATTTCCAGATATTTTCCCATGGTGTTGAATGTCTATAAGTATTTGAAGCATGGATGCATTCAATTGGTTCTATTCCTATTGGGTTTTAATCAACCTTTCATTATATGCTTTTCAACATTGTAACTCCACTCTTAGACTTCTCATGGTCTCCACAATATCTGGATAAGTTTCTTGGTTTCTATGACCATTATATTTTTCCTCTGCAACATTATCACTATATATTTTCTCCCATGGCATCTATTGCAACTTCATAAGGATTATGTGCATATTCCATGGTGATAATTTTCTTGTCCCAACCAATACCAAAGGCTTTCTAAATGCACTATCTAAATGTTGACCCTTAATTTTCCTTGATATGATATTTTATTTGCAAAAGGGTTCATATAAGAACATTTTTTAGTTGCAGAACTTATAAAATTATAAATTTAATTTCATGCATTCTCATACTACCCATATTAACAATTTTTGTCAAATAAAGGTCACAAGTATTTTTGTTTATTTTTAGGAATATCTAAAGCAAATATTTAGAACATCATTGTGCACTTTTTCTCCCCATTGGACCAAGTTTCCAATGACCATGATCATGTTCAGTTATGATCTCAAGGGTAACAATTGTGACCCTTTTGTGGTTCCTTAAACAAGCAACCTATGGGTTGTTCATGCCACTAGTATTCCTCTTTTCTTGGTGAACCAAAGTATGATTGCTTGAATTATTGAACCATTGATCTACAGGAAATGAGAACAATTGAAAGGTATAATTGTGCAGTGGAATATTAAGAACAATGTACAATGGAGAAGACAAATTTCAGAGAACACTGATAAGATCCGATCAGTAAATTACAACATTAATCTTCATTAATTCCAGTAGTATACAATGGTGTTACAATAAGTAGTATTCGAATCATTTGGATAAGATTTGAATCTACCAACTAAATCACTGCATGGGAGCAACTCGTCTAACTCTAGATAACTAAATCAATCTGACAATGAGTTAAACTAGTTAAACCAGTTAAACTAACAAGGTAGGTGAAAAATGATGCCACTTCCCCATGCATACATGCATAATGGGCGTTATACTGACTGAAAGTGATCTGAGTAAATGTACCTAAAGAAAGACCCGACATAACTAGTTACCCACCACAACCAATTGATGGAGGTCGCTGGTGGCACTTAGAGTGGCACTTAAACTCATGCATGAACATGCAATAAGTGGTATTTAACATCTATATGTGTTCCCCATACTCCAGTACAATAAATATGTCTCCCTATGCTAGACAAAATGATCAATAGAATATAAATGGACAAGGGAGGATTATAATAATCCTAACACCCCCTTTACTCCTGACTTGGAAAACTTTGGGCCCTAGAAACTAGGACAAAATTCACCCATACAATCTAATGAAAAATAAAACTGCTTAATAAACTAAGGAAAATGGGGAAAACCTCATGGAAACCCCCCCTCAAAATAAGCAGGAAACGAGAAATTTCGCTGCAATCTCCAACTCTTTAGAGAATTAATTCAAAACATCATTTCTTTTGTGCATCAACATCATGGGACCATGCATGTGAAACTATCCAAACTAAACAATTATGTTAGGAGGAATTTTCCACTTTGGAAGAAGAGGAATATGCTCAACTGAATCAGGAACATAGACAACTACAAGATGAAAACTGGACCCATGTAGAGCAACTGAGATCAACTGATGAGAGAGAAAAAGCTCTTGAAAATTAGAACCATGTGAGGTAAACCCAAGAAATTGATATATTTCAGCCTTGAACATCAAACCATGTGAGGTAAAACTAGCTCCAAGTGTTAGGATCAAGTGTCCAAGCAAATGCAGAATGTATCCATCTTTACTCGTTCTGGGAGGAGATGAGCATGTGATCAAGTAGGAAGGTAGATAATTCATGGGAATGTGGAGAGAGAATAATTGAGATCCATAATATGATATAGCTTTTAAAATAACTAATGATTCATAAAATATAATATCAGCAAACTCATGAGAGAAAATTGACATCAAATCCCCAACAACAATTTTGAAAGAGACTTTTGGTACTTGATTTTTCACACCAAAATTGATGAGAAAAGCTACAAGCATGAATGGAGTCTCTTGAAACTTAAAAATTGAACCAAATAAGGTCATAAAATATACAAAAGTGTGGAACAATGGCTCCAAGTGCTCCATCGAGATGGTAGATGCACAATTTTCTCCTTCTTCAACAAAACTCCTAGTATTGGTGCATGTAATCATGTAGGAATTTGATGGAATATATATATCAATGAGAGTGAATGGATCACTCCTACAATATGATATTATTTCCAAAAAATCCAAATTATTACTTTTCTACACACCAGCAACAACATTAGAGAGAGAGAAAACAAATTCCTCTTCATTTTTTGAAGCAATCACTGGAAAACTTTGCACAGAATTTAAGATAGAAGAATCACCAGAGAATGCTTGCATAGAATGGAAGGAGAGTTTTTATTCAATAAAAAATATTCGAATGTCTTATTCTAGATCATCTATATGCAAATATGAGATATCAAATATCTCATAAACTTTCAGAGCAGGAGGAGAAGGAGTCACTCTAAGGACACTTTCTTCAATTCGAATTGATTGTGTGGAATATTTTGCTTCTTCTTCATGTTGAAAAACTTCATTAGTAAGAATAAAGGATGATAATTTTGAAGAAATAACTCTTGTGGGCTAGGGTGGGCTCTCCAAATTTCTATAATTATCCTCATTGTGTTTGCCAAAGGTTCTATCCAATTCTGTCCAGATATCCTTTGGGTATTCAACAAAATCAACAAGGTAGCGCAAGCTTGGAGAAAATCCCAGACACATTGTTCCAAAATATCTATCACCATCATTTATCCAGTCATTCTCATCTTCTTAAGACTCTTTATCAATCCCAATAGATACCTCATAGAGATCTTGTCTCTTTAGAGATGATATCATCTTCAATTTCCATTCTAAAAATATTGTGAATGGAGTAAGAAGAGGAACTGATAATATTGAATCCATATTGAAGTTGTACATGCAAAATATCACTGCAAAAAAAACCAATTCACAATCATGTTAGATTCAAGCATTCCGAACTCAACATGTATAGTTTGTCAGAGTTCGTCACACCTGTATAGACTTCTTTGAACATAATTCAGAGGGAGCAAGGCTAACATTCCAGGATTTATGTGGAAACTCATCTACTTGTGGTGTACAATGGAGGTTGGAAAAGACTTCCTACTAGCCTGAACAAGGATTTGATACCATGTGTTAATTATTGAACCTTTGATCTACAGGAAATGAGAGAAATTGAAAGGTATAATTGTGCAGTGGAATAGTAAGAACAATGTACACTAAACAAGACAAATTTCAGAGAAAACTGATAAGAATTGATCAGTAAATTACAACATTAATATTCCTTAGTTCCAGTTGTATACAATGTTGTTACAATAAGTAGTATTTGAATCATGAGGATAAGATTCGAATCTACCAACTAAATCTGAAGTACTAGCTAACTAGGAGTGTCTAAATCACTGCATGGGAGCCACTAGTCTAACTCTAGATAACTAAATCAGTCTAATAATTAGTTAAACTAGTTAAACCAGTTAAACTGAAAAGGTATGTGGAAAAAGGTACCACATCCCCATGCATCCATGCATAATTGACACTATACTGACTGAAAGTTATCTAACAAAATGTAACTGAAGAAAGACTCAACATAATTGGTTTCCTACCACAACCAATTGATGGAGGTTTTTGGTGGCACTCAAAGTGACTCCTAAAATGTATGGAATGGTATTAGAGGCACTTAAACTCATGGATGAACATGGAATAAGTGGAATTTAACCTCTATATGTGTTCCCCATACTCCAATCCAATACATATGTCTCCCTATGCTAGAAAAAATGATAAGTAGACTATAAATGGCCAAGGAAGGATTATAACATTCATTTGTGCACCAGAACATGCCTAAGTGGTAATAGGTGGGGTCCCACCATTAATTATGTAGATGTAGCATCCAACCTATAGATTTTAATCTTATTAATTCATGCACTAATAACATGATTGTGCAATAACATGAAAATTTCACTTGCAAGCAATGTAAAATTGATTGTGCAACTCTCTACTTTTAATATCGAACATTCACACATTATCACTTAATCAAGCAATAAAAATAAAGGGTCCCTCATGAATGGTGTAATATTGACCAAGGAACTCTTAAATTTTAATCTCAACCATTCAAGCATCGAGAACTAATCATACCTAACACAAGTGCAGCCCCACGTCAATGGCCAGGAATCAATCTTGGTGATTGAGTTGGCTAATCTCAGGAATTCATGCATTAGGAAAATTTTCCTCCTATTGAATGCATTAAGGAAGGTTCTAATGATCCATGCCTATCACCTTGGATTGAATCTTCAACAAGGACTTGTAAATGGAATGATGCATGAGGTATGCCTAGCCAAGTCAACCCTCGACCATCACTAATATGAAGGCATGTGTTTGTATGCAATGGGTTTGTGATCCTTTTTGGACTGTCATTTCTATGTCACCCCATACCACTTATTGAAGCTATGCAGTTTAAGGTTGATGGGAAGGAAGTTTTCCCAAACCCCTCCTTTGGATTCAAAATGATTTTGGGCTAGACACATGGTAAAGTAGGTTATGATTTTAGCTCAAAGAGGTCCAATTAAGGATAGAGAACGTTGGCAACCATAAATGAATTTGAGTTGTTTGCATCGAGGGTCCCCATCGATATGCCTCTAACGCTATCAAAATTTGTTTTTTATACTAGTAGAATCCAATGAATCGAATGAAGCTCCATTTGAAAACTAAAACCATGCATTTTTATTTTCTTAGAAGCACTTCACTCAACATTCCCATGGTAAACTCAAGTTCCTTCCTATAGGAAATGATTTCACCCCATACAAGCTTGGTTCTACAAACATGAGATATGGAATATTCTTCTATGCATATAAATTTTGGCCCATGTAGCCCAACTATTGCAACCTTGGGATCTGATACCACTATGTAGTGTCCCCATCCATCATTCGACTATACGAAGGGTAATTACGAAGATCATGACTAGTTTAAGCCACTCATGGGAAATCATAAAATAAGAAATGCATGTACATGTGTATGAATATAAATCACAACATATATGAAACTATTCTTCATGCGCACAACAATAATAAATAAAATGCATTCATAATAATAAGTAAATATAATCATTTCAAATTTATAAAAAAAGATAGTACTTATCTTTTAACAAAAGAATATCCAAGAAACTAATTGTGTGAGGGTAATTTTCCACCCAACTGTAGGTATCAATTATAGATACCACCCCTTAGTTGGGCTATGAGGCCACCAAGGAAAAGAAAACACCTACAAGCTTCTCTCTCTCTCACAACCCATAACCCATTTTATCTTGTTCTTATCCAATTCACTCACTATTGAGAAATTACATGGATGTCACTCAACTATCCCAACCATGGTACTCTCTTCCACTTCTCCACACAACACAAGGAAGGAATTTCCCTTCACTACTATATAGTTCCCTTAGGATATCCAAGCCTTATAGTGCTTATTAGTCTATGTAGAAAGAGTCCAACAGAATGTATGTTCTTGGAGAACCTCTTGCAACATCAACTCATGACTTCACAAGCATCCTGTAGTATAAAATAAGCAATAGTTAAAGGTTCTTATCTTTCTTAGTCTATATTCTCACCTACATCCATCTTATTCCCTCTAGTGTCTACATTTTCCTTCTCACCATGGTCATTTCAAGTTAATTTCATAGTTTGGTAAATTGGCTATTAAGACAACTACATCAAGGCTCTGTGTGCCTAAATTATCCTTACATAATAAGTGATAAAACTCCAAAGGAGATGAGAGGAATACGGAAAATAAAAGTGGCATTGCTTTTGACCATAGAAGGAAGGACACTTACAAATTTCATAGAAGTTTATTCATCCAACACTTCTATAACTACACGAGAAGACATTTCCCACCGACCCTCACACAGGCATTCAATGATTGGATTTAACAAGTCCAAAGGAAGTAATTGGGTCCTTTAGGTCACATGGCAGAAAATGGATGAGTTATAAGGATGAAAGTTGGTAAAAGAGGATTTAATCTCCCATAGGTCCCATTTCCTCTTTCCCTTTAGTGGATCATATGTCCTCTAGTGCTCTTTACACAACCATTTTGGACCATTATATTATTTTCCACCATAATATTTGCATAGATTTTGAATCATATTACAATACAACTGCATGGACCATATAGAAATATTTATATTGTACATGCTTAACCATTCACTAATGGGGTCTTGGCCTTGGGAACTGTACTAGGAATCCATACTAGCATATTTACACCATTTACATAATCTCATTCAATACATTATAGGGGTCAAAATTTGGGGTATTACAAAAAACAAAGGGATAAATAAGTTGATCCATGACACCTACTTTCCATGAATTATAATGTAGTTGTAGATGAGATCTATGAATATATTCATGATGGACCTCTTATTTCTAAAGCATAAAAATACCTATATAAAAATTGAAAGACAATTCTTCTCTTTAATTTGTTGTTGTTGGTTAACCTCAATGATATGAAAAATACACACACAAACAAATAGAGAGAGAGAGAGAGAGAGAGAGAGAGAGAGAGAGAGAGAGAGAGAGAGAGAGAATATAGGAATTAACTCCATAGGAACCAAAGGTTTGACACTATTGAAAAAATTAAAATCTCTTTAATGGCCAGGAAAAGGCTAGGGAAAAATCCAAAAAAACAAATGCTTCACATAGGAAAAAAGGCATTCGAGAAGAATCAAGGTAAGAAAATGGCTTCGATTACATCTATATTTGTTGCTTCTTTTGCTATTTTTTCTATTTACTCTAATAAAAATCTATTTCCATTTAGATTCCCAAGATTATTTAGTGTATGCTTCCATGACTTATGAGATGATACTCTATCCAATTTAGTTGGTTCACCTACCAATAACAAAGATAAAATCGTTGCTTGGATGATGTGGTAAGCTACCCTCTTCGAGATCAGAGCTGAGCGAGAGCATACAGAGGGAGTTTTGAGCAAAAGAGAGAAGCCTCCATGGCTGATCTGAGGCTGGTGTGACTATTTTGTTAGGGATGGTGTCATTTGGAGGGGGATAAATCCCCTCCCTTTCTCGGACCCATCCTGAATACACTCAGGGCCATGCCACAAAACAAAAAGATCAGGAATTATCCAAGGAGAAGATGAAGGATATGTACAGAAAGAAGATGATGGGGGGTTGCTTACCCCGATCTGTAGAAAACCCATCTCTGCAAATCACTTCTGAGAAGCTGATGGAACGGGTGGAGAAATGGAAGGAAATCCCTTATTGGAGAATTCATTGGAGTTTGGCCAAAGTATAAGGATTTGCTCCAGTGGATTAAGGGATCATGGAACCTGAAAGGGAATTATGATCTACATCTGGGAGCCAAGGTTTTCTTTACCATCATTTTCTTTAATTAAGAGGATCAGGATCAGATCTTGATGGGGGGGGATATTTCTTTTATTCAGCTGGTTTATTCCTCAGGCCATGGAAGGATAAGTTTAAGGTTGAAATAGAGTCTTTGAGTATTTCCCTCATCTAGATCAAGATCTATTTGCTTCCTTGTGAGTATTGGGAACCATAAATCTTGGAGGATATTGAGAATATTCTAGGGAATTTTGTGAAGGTATCTGAACAGGCAAATATACAAAGGTATACTACTTATGCTTGGATCTGTGTCTATGAACCTCTCACAAGAAATCCCAGAGGAAATCAATTTAACATGGAAAGATGAGGCTGGGTCCAACCCATGGATTACGAGCAACTCCAATTCTGGTGCAAGAAATGCCACGAGTAAGGACACATGAGTAGGAACTTCCCAACCATTAAATCCGTGGTAAAACCCATTCAGGAGTAGAAGGAATAAGAAAAGGATAGAGAAGGGTTTACTCAGGTTCAAAACCGCAAAAGATAGGGTAAAAGGACCACCAACCCGTCTCAACCTAAACAGGCCATCAAGAAAAAGAAGAAATATGGGAATAGTTTTGAGACCTTCAGCATGATTGGACTCTAAGAAGGAAGAAATCAATAAGGATAGCTATATAACTCACATTGAGGAAGGGCATAAGTCCCCATCTAAGTCATAAATTATGCAAATGAAAGAGTTGATGGAGGATATGGATGAAGAAATGCTAGAGAAAGAATGTTGTAAGAAAGGACAAGGGTATTTCTCTAGAAGGAATTTAGAACTTCTGTAGTAGGAAATACTTAAAACCAAGGCCTCCCCACAACTGGGCATTAGTAAGGATCCATTGAAGGGTAGTAAACAAAAACAACCTAAGTATGGGGGAAAATGTAGGAGAAAGACGAATAGGAAGATAATAGAAGAGATTGGAACAAGGATGATTGAGTAGGGTTAGTATCCAATGATAAAATAATCCTTCATAGAATTTAATAGAAACACCCAATAAAGATAATAATCTGGAATATCCAAGGGTTCAGCAATATTAGGAAAGTGAAGATGCTTTGAAATAAGTTAAGAAAGCAAAAACTTGATGTGTTATTTCTGCAAGAAACTAAATGCAACTCCGATAATGTGCATTCAGTTAGGAGCAAAATATGGTGTGGAAGTCTAGGGGTAGATATTGATGCAAGAGGGGTGGTTGGAAGAATAGCTATTCTATGGCAACCTGAGGTCCTTAGCCTCAACAATTTTAGGGAAAATTGGTTCTCTATCAGTGTAGACTTCCAGGTTTGCAACTTTGAGGTAAAAGGGATACTCACAAATATCTATGGGCCAAGTATTATAACTCACAAACCATCTTTCTTATCACTTTTGGATAAGAAAGCGTAAGAAATGGAAAACCAATTCTGGATCGTAGGAGGCGATTTCAATTTGATTACATCCTTGGAGGAGAAGAAGGGAGGAAGATGAACTTTGGAAGGAAAAAATATTTCTTTCAAAGACTTCATACAGGAGAGAATGTTGGTTGACATAGAAACTGGTAACAAATGGTATACATGGAATAACAAACGAGGAGGGGAGCATCACACGGCTTCTCAGTTAGACTGATTCATTCATATGTGGAAATGATTACTGGAGACAAGGAAGTGACCACCTAGGTCCTCCTCTCTATAGGCGCTGATCATTCTTCCGTTAGTTTGGTTTGGAAGGATGGGGGCCCACCCACTAGGCTCCCTTTCTGATTTAAACAATTATGGCTTGAACACAGGAATTTCAAGGAACTTGTCAGTAAATGGTGGGAAGTGATGGAATGCATTAGGGGAACTTTGATGTACTAATTCCAGCAAAAGTTGAGAAAGTTAAAGGAAAAACTCCATACTTGGACTAAGGAGGAATTTTGGGAAATATTCCAAGATAAGAAGCTTATCAAGGACAAACTAGAAGAAATTCGAAGGAAAGGAATGGATAGTGTGTACAATGATGACTTGAAACACACAGAACATGTCCTCCTGGACCAACTTACTACAGGGGAACGACAGGAGGAAACCTACTGGAAAAAAAATCTAGGAACTAATGGCTAGAGGAAGGAGAGAAATTACAAAATTATTTCATCACATAATGGTCCAGAACCGTCAAAGGGAAAAAATAATGAATCTAAAAAAATAAAATGGGGAGTATTTCGAGACAAGGGAAGACATGGAAACATAAATAGTTCATCACTTTGGAACCATCATGCAGGAATATCAATTAGACAGGTATGAAGGCATCATAAAGATTGCTAGAAATGTCCCAAGGCCAGTATTGATAAAATAAAATGAATTCATGTTGAAACATGTGGAACTCCAGGAAGTAGAGGACACATACAACCAAATGGTGGATGGAAAATCCCCGAGCCCGGATGGTTTCACAACCAATTTATTCCACCATTTCTGGGATTTGATCAGAGATGAAGTTTGGAAAATCATGGAGGACTCTAGAAGGGATAAAGGATTTCTGATAGCTTTCAATTACACATTTCTAACTCTCATCCCCAAGGACGATGGGGAAGACTATCCTGATAAGTTTAGACCTATCGGTCTATGCAATGTTGTTTAAAAAATTAGAACAAAGGTGTTGGCTAATAGATTAAATCCTATCGTCTGAGATTTTGTAGCGCAATAAAAATTGGGGTTTGTGGAATGATGCCAGATTCTAGACAGAATCATTTTAGTCCATGAGGCCAGCCACTCTCTGAAAGTTACAAAAAAAAGGCATGTTTTTGAAGCTTGATATCTCAAAATCCTATGACAAATTAAGTTGGAAATTTATGAAATAAATGCTTGAGGATTATGGTTTCCACCAAAAGTGATTTCGATGGATACTAAATATAAATTCCACTGCTTTCTTATATATTATATTAAATGGAGCCCCCACTATAAATTTTAAACCTCCAAGAGGTATCGGACAATGGGATCCTCTATCCCGGCCCTTTATGTTTATCCTCATGGAAGAAGGGATGAGCAGGGTCATTAAAGATAATCTTTGAAATAGGGATATCTGGGGACTTAAACTTCACACTAGTTCTGAAACCATATCCCATCAAAAATTTGTGGATAATACAATGCTTATGGGACACTTGCCAATTCAAGAGGCGTTGATTATGAAGAAATTCCTGAGCTCCTTTTCATGGGCTTCTGGGCTAGAGGTAAATAATACAAGGTCCCAAGTCTTCTCTTTTAACACCCCTAGGATCAATCAACAGGATATTCTACGTATCTTGGGATTCCAAGGAATCTCCCTTCCATCCAAATATCTTGGTGCTCCGCTTGTTGAAGGGGTGATCATGAAAGTCTCTTGGAAATATTTACTGGAATGAATGAGAAGGAAATTGGATTATTGGGATTTTATCCCTCTCAACCTTTCTAGAAGATTCATTTTAGTGAAAGAAGTACTTCAAGCTAAGCCCATATACCTCTTTTCTTCCCAGCTGCTCCAAAATTGGTGCTAAAACATATTACGACAATTCAAAGAAAATTCTTATGGGAAGGCAATCGGGACAATCATAGATGGGATCTGTTGAGTTGGGACATAGTATTTAAATCAAAGGATCAAGGTGGTTTGGGATTAAGAGACCTAGATAAAAAACTTCAAGTCCTAGGAGTGAAATATGTTGGCATTGGGTGTCACACAAAGAAGAGCCATGGGAAAAATTATGGCATAGCAAGTATGCTCAAGGAAAGCCAAAACAATAACAATATATTATAAGGTTTAACGAAGGTAGGAAAGATCCCATATATGGAATTATGATCATAAGAATAGAGGGATAATCCATAATCATGGATTTTGGGAAATAAGGGAAGCATACGATGCCAATTTTTGGAACAATTCTTGGCAACAAATGCCAAATATCATTTCACAGATTGATATCCAAGCTAACTTGACCAGATATAAGAAACTAGGGATAACTAAACTCCATCAGTTTTGGAGAGAAGCATAGGACAATAGAGAATTATATGAATGGAACTCACAAGAGTGGTGGAATCAAAGATTCCTAGTTGAAGATAGCCACAAGATTATGGAGGCCCTTCAAGAACGATGTATTCATATCCAAAGAAGACTCGATAAATTGAGGCGGGGATATCAATCTAAAGGAACTTATAACACAAGAGACGCTTATAATATTGCGTACAACCAAGGAGAAATCCAACATAGAGATATTTGTACTGTGATTTGGCACTTTAATCCTTGGCCCAAAATTGCTACATTTACCTGGCTAGTCACTCACAGACGAACCCTAGTAGGAGAAAATTTAATGAAAAGAGGCAAGAATGGCTCGTTCTGGTGTGCCCTATGTGAACATGAGGAGGAAACTATGAATCATATCCTAGACTTGTGCTCTATGGATTCCTCTTTATGGGACTCAGGAGCTGGGATTTTCATAAGGAATGATCATGTGAGAGGCCAACCTCACCAAATGATAAAAAATTTGGATAAGGACACTTACAAAAACCCTTTTATTCATAAAATATGGCTCATGTTCCCTGGAAATTTGATGTGGGAAACAGTGGAAGGAAATAAAAACCAACTTCAAATCATTTGGAACCAAGTCAATAAACATATTTAGGTGACTATCAAAATCACCCAGTAGAACAAAAAAGAAGGGAGATGGATGATAATGAAAAATGGACCTTGAACGGATGGGTAATGGGTTTCTCTCCACAGGAGTGGAAAAATATTAAGGTAAAGAGAGTGCTCCCAGCTAGTTCGAGCACCTAATTCCCACCCCCAAGAGGCCACTTTAAGTTAAATTTCGATGGTTCCTCCAAAGGCAACCTAGGTTCAATTGGGTATGGAGGAGTTATCCATAACAATGATGGAAATGTTATCTAGCTCTTTCATGAGAATTTAGGATATGACACCAACAATGCAGCGGAGCTATAAGGATCACTTCAAGGCATCAAGCTTTCCCTCAACAATCGATGGGAACCTCTGATAATCAAAGGAGACTCTCATATCATCATCCAAATGGAAAAAAGGCTCAAAGGTGGAAAAATTGTGGCCAAAGTGGTGGATAGTTGGCGTATGACGTATCGAGTGGAGTGGATGGTTCATCTCATTAGAGGGCACCATGCTTGGTCCTTCACCCACATCAAACGGGATGGGAATAAGGTGGCAGATATGATGGCGAACATCGGTGAAAGGAGTGGATAATGGTTCATAGAATGGAAGCTACCTGAGGAGGAAGCTACCAAGTGGCATCCTCAATGCTCACACTTCGTGACCCAATACCTTAAGCTTTCTCGAGAAATGATGGGACGCATGAGGAAAGAATAGGGTCACTTGTTCGAGGTACATGTGTCTCCCTCTTCCATATCTGGGAATCATTACCCCCCATCATCATGGTTCAACACCAGTACCTCCACATCTCGTCGGGATATGAGTACCCATGCACTCCCATCTAGTGCCATTAATCTAAAAAGGTTGCAAACAGGTTCAGCTTTCACTGGGAAAGGTACGTTGAACTGCAGAGGAAAGGAGATTGATATCATGGTGTACCGTGTAAATAAATAGCAAGTACAAAGGAATTAGTATGGTTAACCAAATAAGGGTGAGTACCATGGCCATATATTCATCTTACGCTTTTTGTTCTCGCATTCTGTGTCTTCTCTTCCTGAGGTGGTTTTCTATGAGAAAGTGAGAGAGGGTAGGATATCAATTGAAGAACCAAACCCCTTTCTTGATGGGTCCCAAGATACAAGTGTGTGGGGGGGGGAGGAAATGGTGGAAGGAAGAATCCTTCTCATGAAATGCAGAGAGTTGGGCAAGATGCTCGCTTATTTCAAGAGCATATACCTCCAATAATTCAGGAGGAAATTGAGATGGTTGAACAAGACCTGTGGAGTCGGGTGCAGGCCATGGATATGAAAATCATCAAGGCTGAGGTGGAAGAATGGGTTAGAGATCTTGGTACCATGACTGGGATACTCTCTTATTATGACCAAAAGGTCAATCCCCATTGGGTTACGAAGGAACTTGTAGCCCATGTCATGATGGACAGGGAAAACAAAGCGATGGGCGATGAGGAACTTGTTAAATCCTGGAAGGAGCATTACCATGAAAACTGTTTAATGCATAGAAAGATTGATAGTATTTCCATGAATCTTAGAATCACACCGGAGAATGTTGCAGAGGAGGAAGGCTTGTCCGTGGCATGTTTCTAGGGTCCCTTCCCTATTGACAATATGAAGGTCTAGCATGCTGCTATGGAGGAATTAAATATAGGTGGTATTCGATCAGGGGCCATGATGCATTGGAATGTCCCCTAGGCACCGAAATGATGGGTTCTAGGATAACGTCAAGGATTAGGTGTTATTCTGTCTATTGTGTCTTTTCTAGTCTAGGATGAAGTTAGTTTTTAGCTCTGTTTATTTTTTTAGTTTCTGTGTATGGTAGTGATTGTAGTAAGATGGACTAAAGTTATGTAGCCTCTTTTTGTGAATGTATATGACATATACTGATGTAACTAGCTGTAATGGGAAAAACAGGGAGGATAAGTTAGTGGCAGGGATAGATAAGGGGAACTTCATTTTTGTGATAAATCAGTTAACAGTCATGTTGATATTTGAGGCACACTAGGCCTTGAAAGTCCCAACTTCTATGTATTGAAGGCTTCTTTATAATATAATATTCTTGCTTACAAAAAAAAAAAGAGAAAATCGTTCAAATTATAAGTGATAAGGCGTCGTATTGTATAGGTTTGGGTATAACACATAATAATTTTTCTTAGTCTATTAGAGAGAGTAATTTATATCATTCAATTCTTGTTTTCCTTCATCGACAATTTTCAAGTCCTCAAGATCCATGCTTGGCATGGAAAACATCTTAATGATGCCCATATCCCACCAAAAGACCAATAATCTAGGTCTGTATAAGCCTAGTTTAGGGGCTATCACCTTAAAAGCTTTATTTAGGGAAAAATACTCGAGATCCATTACGTCCAAAACCTACTAATGTTACCCATATCCCACTAAAGGATAAAGGTGATATTTAAAGGTTTATCCTTATGGGTTGAGGAGAATTTCACATCCAATAATATCTATAAGATTCATTTATGAATTTATAAGGGGCTCATTTTCCTCCTCCAATCATGGTTAAGGCATTAACACCCACCCTATTACATAAACAATTATAATCGCAACCTTACTCCGCTTATATTCAAAATATCACTTTTACAGGGTTCATGTTGTAGTTCAAGTCCTTAATCATTGACCAATAGTTGAATATCTATGTTTAGTGTTTAATTCCTTGGATTTTCCCCCAACCATGGTTAAGGCCTGAAGACCCATCCTTGAGACACATAATGTGATAGTGGTACTCAAATATCAATGAAGGACAATGATTCCCTATAGAGGTCATGTTATGTTGTTTATGGCATTGTTTATAACCCTTGTTCCCTATAGGCTTCATCAAGAACCCAATGGCCTTATTTTCCTCCATTTACCATGCCCAATGCCTTAACACACCCATCCCTAGTGCATAAGACTTCTTAATGGTAACCATATTCTACTTAAATGCTATTTTTTTCTCTAAATGGATTGTTTTGTGGTTTGAGCCTAAGAGATCCATTTATCATGTCAGGCCCATATTTTCCTCCCTTCATTATGGTTAAGGCACTAAGATGCATCCTTACTACGCAAAAGTTCATGATTGTTCCCATATCCCAAATGAATGCCAAAAATCCAATTTAGAGGGTCTATGTTGTGGTTTGAGGCCTTAATTATGGCCTATTCACTGAATAGTCTTAATTTAGGCCCTAGGTCCCTCTACTTTTACGCCAACCATGGTGAAGGCCTCAAGAGCCATCATTAGTGCACACGACCTTCTAATGGCATCCATATCACACTCAAAGGATAATGTTCTCCTATACATGACATGTTTTGTTGTTTGTTGCCTTGCTCAAAGCCCTTGATCCCTAGTAGCTTCAAATAGAGACCCAAGGCCATATCTTCCTTTCACATTCATTGATAAGTTCTTGAAACATGTCCCTACAATCCAAGGCATTATATGAGCAATGATATTCCACTCAGACGTCAAATATCGTCATTAGAGGGCATGTGTGGTGATTTCAAGCCTTGTTCATGGCCCATGAACCCTAGAAGATTCATTGAGAGCATAGGAAATAAATATTATAAAATAAATTTTGTTATAATATATATATATA
>LPNX010602987.1:42229-60299 GCA_001517045.1 Pseudotsuga menziesii
TATCTGAATTCATTCATTTACAAAATCCAAATTATTGTTGAAATCAAGAAGGCAACAAATTCTCTTGTTTTTGTAAATATCGAAAATCGCGGATACCCCAAATAACATCAACAAAAACTGGAATTTCTAGTTTTCGATACTCGAAAATGGGAAAAGCCTCTATGGGAGCAAGGGTTCGGCTTCGGCCTTAAGATTTCATATACGAAATTTACGCGAAGATTTCATATTCCTTTTTAATTATAAATTTATTTAAATTGAAAAAATAGTATGACAATAAATTACGAAGATTTGACTTTGTTACATAGATCTATGTCATATTCCTAAAATCATTATTTTGTTTTCATTATAATTGTAAATTCATTTAAACTATGAAAAACTTTGTCAAATTATGTCAACTTATAACAAAATTAACAACGATAGAGTTTCAAAATAAAAATAAAATGAAACGGAGTTGCTATGAGTTTAAATAAAATTTGAAATGGAGAGTGTGTCTTGAATATTAAAATTAAACTACATTATAATCTGAACCAAAAACTTAAAAGAAAATGCAGAGGTAATTACAAAGTGAAATTCTTCTTCAGGAGTTCTATCTAACACATGCAATAGTGATTTACAAAATAAAATATATGCAACTATAAACAATTGACGATATTATCTACTCATCTATTATTATCTATGTAAATTCTTCACACCAGAAGTGTATTGCTTCATCAAATCAAGCGATATAGATTGAAAACAAATTTATAAATAAGACATATAATTAAATGAGACAAGGAACACCCTATGTTCCAATTTCTGATTCCCCGATTTTCGATTCCGACGTTTAGAATTCTAGAAATGCTATGTTTATAATAAAATAGATTATATTTTAAATATATCATTTAATGTTTAAACAGACTTTTGTGGCACTTAAAAGATGCTAGAAAATGTTTAAAGAAATTTTAACCCACTTTTTTTCAAATATGCTAAACTCAGAGAAAATATTTAAATTTTAAAAACTCAATCTAAAATCTAACAGTTTTTTGGTTGAAGTTACTGGGGGACAAGAAATTATCCCGTTTTCGATATGGGAAATTTTTTATAACATTATATATAATGTGTTTTTAATTTTTTAATTTTATAATTTTATATATATGATATAAGATATGAGTTAAAAAGTCATGATTTTAAAGAATAATAATTTATTATTAATATTTACATTTATGGTATGTCAAGTTTATAGATTGAATAATAATAATTATTTCTATTAATAAATACGGAGTTTAACCCCGGATGTGGATGATGTAATGCTATCGCATTGAGATTTATTCTGCACTCATTACGCATTAATGAAGCGGGTCTTGTTGTCCAGACTGGCCAAGTTGGTCATTAGTTGAGTTTTAATGCTTGGATTACAGTTGATTAGGTAGTCATGTCCATCATGAAGAGTGGCGCCTCCAATGCTACAGTAGGTTCAATTCATGAATTTAGGTACAACACGGTGATGATTCAATTTTCTGCATAACTTCTTTCTCTACCAAGTTTATAACAATATCTGTATGCATGCGATAGCTGGTAAGGTTAATCCGAGACGACATTAATTAATCCCTATCAAGAAGCTCTATCAGCACGTATCACCTTGAATGAAAGACACCGAATATATTAAGCTAAGGCACGATTTGAGCTGGTGGTCATTTCGTTATCTCCTTACATTACAATTTCGCTTGGTATTTTCACTCCATTAATGGCTTATGTTTCTCCTGCTAGTTTTAGCGTTGTGATGAAGCTTTCTCCGTTCTCCCTCATTTCCTTCAGCTATTTTTTGGCTAAGTTCTCGGTTGTTGGGGTAGTTTTGTTGCAAAAATAGTTATGTCTCTCTTTCTTTGGTTTGTTCTGCATTTCAACGATTATAGTATGTCCAAGCAGCGTGGAATGTCTCGTTGTGCTGTGAGTGGTCGCAGTCATGGGAAATGAGGGGAGTGTGTCACAAAGGTAGATGGCTATAACAATGAAATTTCTCCTCAAGTTCAATCGATAATAGATGACTGAGAAATGAGGCTTGTAAACGAGAACCTTGCTCGTGACATTGATGGTGGTAGCCCCAACCACTATTGGATTGTAAAAAACATGATGGGCACCCTAATCGAGGAAATTCTAGCCATATGGAATGAAACTAAGTTGAAAATTTCACAGGCTATAACCAATATGGTGGAATTACATATGGTGATTACATAGAGAAATGTCATGGGCAACTGGAAAAAACTAGTAGATGGAGTTGACTCATTGGGTGACGGAGGTAGCAGATTTCTCTCTATGGCTCGATCTGGTTCAATGGATATTGACCCTACAATGCATGTTACATCTATGATTCCACCTATGATTAGCCAGCTTTCCAAACAAGCTCATGAATATGATGCTTCTGTGGGAAAAGTGAATGCTTCTGTGGGAAAAGGGGATGCTTATGTGGGGAAAGGGAATGCCTATGTGGAGAAAGCGGTTGTACTACCGGTGAAGACCAGTCTACCATATTTAGAGATGAGGTATTTGGGTCTTGTCCTATCATTGAAGAAATGCAAGAGACACAGGATTGTTAGGATTATTAATCCTCCCTTGACCATACCGTCTATTAGATTATATTTTCCTAACTTAGGAACCTTAATTCATTATTTGGGTCCACTATTACCATTGGGTCCACTTGGCTTAATGGGGCCACCTATATCAGTTACTAGAGTGTGGTTAACACTGCTAGAGCTTAACTTCCACTTACTACGTGTGCATGCATAAGTTTGGGCTCCTCTTAGACCAATCCCTACATTTTAGGAGCAACTGGGAGTCCCGGCACCAACCTCCATCAGTTAGGTGGAGTTGGAACTAGTTAGTCTTAGTTATCCCCTAGTTACATTTAGTTACTTCACAATCAGTTGGATAGTGCTACCAATGCATGGATAATGCATGGCTGCATGGGGAGGAGCACTTTTCCTACCTACCACACTCAGTTTCACTGAGTTAACTAGCTATTACTGATTGATTGAGTTGTTGGACATCAGGGAGTTGATGTTTGGACTCATATCTTGTCAGTTACTTCACAATCAGTTAGGTAGCGCTAGTAATACATGGATAATGCACGACTGCGTGGGGAGGAGCATTTTTCCTACCTACCACACTCAGTTGCATTGAGTTAACTAGCTTACACTGATTTATTGAGTTATTGGACATTAGGGAGTTGATATGTTGGACTCCAATATTGATTGAGAGACCATGAGTTAGAGATTCAGTTCGATACAGTCAAATCCACTTGGTAGATTTGAATTGCTACCTAATGCATTCAAATTCTTCATATTTGTAACCTATTATGCATTGGATTTATTAATGTGAATGATACTGTAAATTCCTAAGCAATACTTGTATGTTTCATGTGTGGTTTGTTTTGTTCAGTTTGTATCTTCATTATCCATCTTTTTGCTGGAAACATTATTAGAACCATATGCTTGAAGATATAAATGGCATTCAAATTCTAATATGGTATCAGAGCCTTCTCAGGAAGGTTTCATGCTTGTTTCTCTCCATCAAACATCAGAAGTAGCTGGGTTCCCACAGAAGTCCTCTATGATGATTTTCCAGCTATGGATTTATTCAGAGTAGCGGAGAGGGCATGACGGACCCTGAAAACATGTTCATGCCGGGAGGAAAAGCATGATTCAAATAGTTCATATGTTTTAGTGTGTTATTGCAGTGAAATTGACAGGTGCTACGTAGCTTGTGAGAAGTATTTGCAGTCTTCCAGTCGAAGCAATTATGAGTTCTCAAACTCCTGAACCACAGATCCTCACAACTTCCAATTATCTTGATTGGAGGATTGATATGCAGTTGTCCTTGCGTAAGCATGGCTACCACAGGATCATACATGGATGGGAGGCTAAGCCTCAACACCCGGTAGAGTGGATCAAGTTCCTAAACCGTTGTGATGAAGCATTCGGGTACTTATGTACTTATATTTCCAGAGATCTCCTCTTTCATCTATAAGGATTGAGGACTCCCGGAGAAGCCTTGGAGAAGCTTGATAGCTTTTTTTAACAAACAAGATGAGATTCGGGGATACATTCTAGAGAATGAGTTGGTATCTTTGCATCCTAGCAGTTTCGAGACCATTGAGAAATTCTTTACTAAATTCAAGTCTCTGTTACTTCAATGTAGACAGTGCAGAATAGATCAGAAGGATGAGCAAAATGTCCTTTCCATACTCGACAAAATAGGCTCTGAGTATTCTGTATTTGTTTCCATATTTCATTCCAAGCGGGAAAGCTTTCCTAATTGGAAGGTTCCTTCATTAGATTCTTTTTTCGAGTCCTTAATCAAGGAGCAAGACAAGTTGATCCGAATGGGAGTCATCATGACCTCCAAAGATCAAGCTTTCCTAGTTACTGACTCTTCCAAAGTGCAAGCAAAGGGGAAATCAAAGAATAAGGAGCCAAAAGCAGCTGATTCAAATCAGAAAAATTCCAAAAGGGCCTTCGGTTCTACGAGGAAAAATAAAAAGTGTCCCTATTGTATGATGGGTTTCATCCAGAAGACTCATGCATGAAGAAGACCCTCGACTAGATTAAATCTCTATGTGTTCAAAACAATATTTCACTTCCACGAAGAGTAGTGATGTCAGATGATGAAGAGCATGGAAGCCTCTCTCCGTCGAAGGCTTATGTGATAGATTCTGGAGGATCCAACCACATGGTTGCTTCCATCGAATCCTTCATCACTTTCCCTCTATCAGGAAGACCTAGCATTCAAATGGGAGATGACTCTAAAAGCTCAGATGTTGAGAGAGGTTCATATAAAATCCATCATGATGATTTCATGCCCTCTCCTACAGAAAAGCAAATTGTTGAAGACGAAGAAGAAGCATATTTTTCCCTACAGTTAATTCGAATGGAAAAAAGCCTCCATGAAGTGACTCCTTCTCTTGCTGCTCTAGAAGTGTATGAGATCTCTGATATCTCATATCCTCACATCACTAATCCAGAAGAAGAAATTCAAATATCTGTTTGTGAAGAAAAAAAATCTTCCTATTCTTTGCAAAAATTCTCCAATAATTCTTTAAATTTTGTGCATAGTTTACCGGTAATTGTTTCAGAAACCGTAGAGGAATTTGATTTCCCTATCTATAATGATATTGCTGGTGTGCATATCAGTAATATCAATGATATTCTGGAAATGATATCATATTATAAGAGTGATCCATTCACTCTCATTAATCTAGAGTTTCCAGTAAATTCCTACAAAATTACATGCACCAAAAATCGAAATTTTGAAGAAGGAGAAAATTGTGCATCTACCGTCTCGGTGGAGCAAAGTTTTGGATATGATATGAATATTTTTGGATATGATTTATTTTCTGATCTGATAATATGTGATTTAGGTTTCAAGATTCAAGAGATTTCAGTATTTCTTATAACTGGTTTCACCAATTTTGGTGTGACAAATCAAGCACCGCAAGTCTCTTTCAATTTTGTTGTTGAGGATTCGATGTTAGTTCTTTCTTATGAATTTGCTGATATCATATTTTGTGAATTATTGGATATTTATGAAGCTATATCAGATTATGGAGCTCAATCATTCGATCTCCACAATCCCAGGGCTTCTCTACCTTTGGTTACATGCTCATCTCCTCACAAAACTAGTAAAGAGGGAGACATTCTGCATCTACCTGGACACTTGCTCCTAACACTTGGGGCTGATTTCACCACTCATGGTTTTATATTCAAGACTGACACATATCAGTTTCTTGGGTGTTCCTCACATGGTTTGAATTCCCAAGAACCTTTTCTCTCTCTTCAGATGATTCTAGCTGCTCTACATGGGTTCAGTTTTCACCGTGCAACTGTTTATATTTCTGATTTAGTTGAGTGCATTGTTCTTCTTCCAAAGAGGAAGATTCCTCCAGACATAAGCATGTTTTTTTTATTCATGGGCTCACCTACACAGAAGAACCAATATACTGCTGCAGCATAGTAGCAGCACAAATCTTCACAAGTTTTTCCAAATTTTGTATTTTTGCTTATTTTGAGGGGGGGTGGGGGGGGGGGCGGTGGGGTTCCCATGAGGTTTTCCCCTATTTTATCGGTTGTATTAAGCAGAATTATTTCTTTTAGATTGTATTTGGGTGACCTATGGTCTTGTTACCAAGGCCCACAGTTGTCCAAGTTAGGATTCAGGGGGGAGGGGGGGGTTAGGATTATTAATCCTCCCTTGACCATACTGTCTATTAGATTATATTTGCCTAACTTAGGAACCTTAATTCATTATTTGGGTCCACTTTTCCTAATGGGGCCACCTAGATCAATTACTAGAGTGTGGGTAACACTTCTATAGGTTAAATTCCACTTATTGCATGTGCATGCATCAGTTTGGGCACCTCCTAGAACAATCCCTACATTTTAGGAGCAACTGGGAGTCCCAGCACCAACCTCCATTGGTTAGGTAGATTTGTAACTAGTCAATCATAGTTAGCCCCCAGTTACATTTAGTTACTTCAAAATCAGTTATCTAGCGCTACCAATGCATGGTTGCATGGGGAGGAGCACTTTTCTTACCTACCACACTCAATTTCACTGAGTTAACTAGCTGTAACTGATTGATTGAGTTGTTGGACACCAGGGAGTTGATCTTTGGACTTGAATCTTGTCAGTTACTTCACAGTCAGTTAGCTAGCACTAGTAATACATGGCTAATTCATGACTGCATGGGGAGGATCATTTTTCCTACCTACCACACTCAGTTGCACTGAGTTAGCTAGCTTACATCGATTTATTGTGTTACTGGACATTAGGGAGTTGATATATTGTACTCCAATATTGATTGAGAGACCATGAGTTAGAGATTCAGTTAGATATAGTCAGATCCACTTGGTATATTTGAATTTCTACCTAATGCATTCAAATTATTCCTATTTGTAACCTATTGTACATTGGATTTATTATTGTGAATGATACTGTAAATTCTTGAGCAATACTTGTATGTTTCATCTGTGGTTTGTTTTGTTCAGTTTATATCTTCGTTCTCCATATTTTTGCTGCAAACATTATTAGTGACTATTTGCTTGAAGATATAAATGGCATTCAAATTCTAATAAGGATCTGGCTATCACTATCAGTGGTTCTAACCCATGAGCTTGTGTATTCCTGTTTCTTTTGTTTACTTTTAAGTTTATGCTAGTTTTTAGTTTTCAAGATATTTTGTAATTTTGTACGTAGCACCCAATGTGTCGCATGGGTTATTGTGGTTGTTTTGAATTTCTCTGTAATTTTGTTTAAACTTTACCTATGCAACAATGTGCATTTTCTCTATGGTTTTTTATTTTTATACTATTTTCTCCATTAAGATCGTTTCTTTGGCAAATTTGATTTGAATCGAAGTTTTCAATTTAGAAACCCATTCAATCAAGTAGATGAGCAATAATTATTTATGTTAGATAACAAAATAAATTTCTTCAAAACCATCTTATATAAATAATAAATTTAAAGTTAAAAAATTAAGTTCATTTTAATAAAGAAAATTTAACTTTTAGAACTTATAATTTTTCTGCTTTTTTTCACCGTTTAGGGTAGTTGTTAGACCACTATTTTCACTTGACAATAATTATCGATATTATGTATTTTTTTGTATAGTTTATTAATAGCAATCTACATTTACAAAAAAAAATCGTTAAATACAGTAATTATCTGTTGTCTAATAGTTGTGTTCTCTATCATAATAATTATAAGAGGAAATTAAAAAGAATCGTTAAATACATTAATTATGTACTTTTTAAATAAACAAATAAGTTTGTATTTATTTTAAACATTAAATAGTTTTTTACGTTATAATATTTATACAACGAATGTTAAAATATCTCACAGAGGTGATCATGTACAAACATAGCAAATGTAGAAAGCATTCTGGATGTGCTTTTACACATGATTCTGCTGACCTTAGGAATAGATAGGGTAAAGATTGTAATTTTTTGCAATTGAATAAAATAACTCATGTTATGTTCTGTGTTAAATTTGTTATATCAATTTTGAGTTATTTCTGTATATTTGTAGTATAGTGACCATATTTGTATTTTTACTATTATTTTTGTTAGACATTTAGAAATAGTAATATTGTCATTCATTACATTTAAAGTTGGATTTTTTTATATATCTGACGACGCTGATGGAAATAAAGGTTTTATATAAATGAAAATGGAAATTTGCTCACTGATTTTAGACAAAAGTGATTTATATACAATAACAATGTTGGATAAGGTAAGAAATAAAAAAATTCGTCAATAATCAATATTTTCATAATACAAGGAAGGTAGTAAACAAGAGCTGAAATGACAAAATGTGAAATTGCTCGCTTCTTAAAATTGAAAAGAAAGTCATGAAGAAGTTAAGAATCCACAATTTGATATTTAGGAATTGGGAAATATATTTCCTATCTTTTCCAATAAAAAATACCATATGTTCCATTTTTTTATTCTCCATTTTCTGATTTGCGACATTTAGGATTCCGGGAATACCGTGTTTTTCAATAAGGGACATGATATCTTCAAATGTCCGAATCGGGAATTTTCGATTTCCGACATTCCAAATTTCTGAATTGCGATGTGTTCAAATAAGTAATTGTGATTTGATATGTTTTTTCTATTGAGGAACACCATATGTTCCCTTTTTCGATTCCCCAAGATCCGATTTGCGACATTTCCGATATCAGAAGATTGTATTTTCAAATAAAGAAATGTCGAAGTTCCTATTTGCGATTTTCGACGTTCGGTTATCAAATTTTTGGTCCTATGTTTTATATTAAGGAACAATATATGTTCCGACTTTCGATTCCCCCATATCCGATTTGTGAGATTACAGAAATCGGAAAATTTGTATTTTCAAATAAAGAAATGTCAATGTTCCTATTTCTAATTATGGACGTCTGGGTATGAGAAACTGAAAAACTGGGTGAGTTCGAAAAACTGTACCAATTTAGAGGCCAAAATCTATTCCTATGTTAGGAGAGGAATAAGTTGTTCGGAAACAATACAAACAGTCAAAATCGAGGTTTTGTGGTTTTCGATACCCGAACGTAGAAAATCAGAAATAGGAACTTCGACATTTCCTTATTTAAAATTCAAAACTTTCGATATCCAATTTGTCGGTATTCGGAAATAAGGAAATCATACATTGGTAGATATGGTGTTGCTTAATGGAATAAGTTCTGCGAGTTTTAGCAAAGGAATAACTAAAAGCAGTCGCATAACTTAGAGAAGGAATATGTTATACGAAAATAATATGAACAATCAATATAAAGCCTCAAAAGTGAGGTTTTCCTGTCTGATTCCCAGACGTCAAAAATTGGAAATATGAACATTGACATTTATTTATTTCAAAATACAAAACTTTCGAGAACTCAAGGGAATATAGGGAACATTTCCGATTTCCATATGGAACATATGGGAACATTTTATTTTCACTGTTTATATTGTTTTTGCATAACTTATTCCTTCGGTAAGTGCATTGTTATTTTAAACTCGTTATTCATTAACACATTTCATTACATTGGTTTGTGTCTATTTGAAGTATAAACGTATCAAAATTTGCGTGAAGAAACTGGAAGTCGTTAAGAAAGAAGTTAAAATGGAGCAGTAGTGACATTCAATTAAAACAGAGCAACAATGTTTTACCATATAATAAGCAGACTCAATGAATATTCAAAAGAATTAAGAAGAAGCAAGGAATATGATGGAAATGGTAAGTGTAAATGAAATCCAGTGAAATCAATATTAGCAAAGCAAAATCAAACAGTAAGAAATAGTGCTTACCTGAATCGTTGTTTATATGTGGAAAGCAAATGCGGTAAATCAAGTATTGCAAGACGATAATGTAGATTGTTATAAGATGAGAAAAAATGAAGATATGGCCCCATCTCTGAAGAAAATGATAAACGTTTTTGCATTAGTGGAGCAACAATGCATTGATGAAGCATTAATGTGAATGAAGCAACATGGGAAAAGTGATTTTTATCAACTGAAGCAACGGTGAAACAAAACCACGACCAAATAGATTTCAAACTAAGAGTCTTAAGGCAGAAAAGGCTTGGAGAAAATATTAGACCTAACGCAAATAAACTGTTGAATCGAAACTTTCAAAACGTTGTTAAGGGTTATTTCAAATTTTGGATTTAGGAATACCATATATTCAAATTTCCGAATTGGGAATTCACCTTTTTGATTTCCGCACTTCATTTTTCTTTTATTTTCTCTTGTTCTTCCGCTCCTTTCCTTCCATATTCCAAACTTTGAAATAAAAAATCTTAACTTTTCCTTGTCTTTTTTCTTGTGCTTATGCCATCAAACTTCTGATGTACTTCGAAATCGGTAATCATTAGATAAATAAATAATTTTTTATAAGTGTTTATAAGTTTTTATAAATAAGTACAATCTACCGATGTACGAGATATAACACAACCAACTAATAGTTTTCCATTAAAGAACACAAAATGTTCCGATTTTCGATTTTTCAATATTTGAATTTTGATATTTCGCATATTGGAAGTTTTGTATTTTGAAATAAAGAAATGTCGAAGTTGCTATTTCTAATTTTATATCTATTGAGTTTAGTTTGTTTCAATATTGAGACAACATGTATGTTGTTGGAAATATACGCGATTACATTTGTTTTGTTCCCATGTCGTATCTTTTCCATTAAGTAACACCATATGTTCGAATTTTCGGATATCGAAAGTTTTGTATGTTCAAATAAATAAATGTCGAAGTTCTATTTCTGATTTTTAATGTCTTGAATTTAGTTTGTTTCCATGTTGTGACAACATGTATGTTGTTGGCAAGATTGGCGATTACATCTGGTCCATTGCACCCTTTCGAAAAGAAAGTTTCTTTAGTGTTCATATTCTTAAAAGAGTTTAGTTGGACATCATACACGGATTTATGAAAAAGTAGCTTTAATCTTTATAAATACATGTCTCTTTTTTTCAATGCCTTCATCATGGAATACAAAAAACACAATGTAACCTACAATTGCAGAAACCAATAAAAACAATTGAGACAGAAATGGAGATTTTGTCAGGAATCAATAATTAGCAACAGAAGTATTTTTTGATGCATTTTAAGATAACTAAATATAATAATAATTTATTAGCCTGTTTAAATTTGCTTATTTGTCATGAACATATAGGCATTTTTTAATTTTTTTTAAAATAATGAAACACATTTTCCATTTAAATGAATTTATAATTAACAATAAATAGAATAACTATTTTAGGAATATGAAATGTTTAAGTATATTTCAAATATGAAACTAAAATGATTTTCAAGAAAAAAAATGGTGTAGCTGCAAACGTATTACTCCAAAATATATTTCTTGTTTGAATTTTGGATAAACATATTTCTGAGTAATTGTTTACAGTGCTCTCATTTCAATTTTGAATAAATGCATTTCTGAGTAATTGGTTACACTACTGTGTTGGACATATATATGTTTTACAATCCTCACCCATTTCCATACCTTTCGTAGCTAAATTTTCAAATGTCATAAATGTGAAAAGCTTGCAGGTCTAAAGAATGTTGTAGCAAAATATTGGAGATGATATTCTCCATTCTTACATTTACGAGAGAATTTAGTCTAAAACGCTTGAACCTGAGCTTCTTCTCCTCATCGTCATCCTCCGAAAGATGGTATGGGGTAAAGATGGAGAGTTGGAGAATTTGGGTGTAGAGAAATCTCCATCTATGAGAAAGAACAGAGTATACAAATAAGGATATATGTACTCATCATGATGGAAGATAATTGAGAAGTAGAGTAAACAAATAATGATACCTTATGTAAGTGGCAGCGAGTAGAGAAATGGAATGCAATGGCAACGACAAAAAAGGCGCTCAAAATGTAGGATAACCTGTAACAATGTAGAAACTTTAAATTATTTGTTTAAGCACAAATAGCTTCTGCATATTTTCTCATATCTGCAATTGAATCCAGTCCACTTACATGTTTCTGTGGATCCGAATTGGAAACATTCTCATTCAGCAATCCAATGTCACTCTAGAAACTATAGTCCCTTCGTCGAAAGTAGGACTCCGAACTTATCTTCCCTTCTTCTCCTATTCTGGACTTTGATATCATCATGCTGGGAATTTTTTCTTCGGTAGCTATGAGAGGGGAAATAATGACGCTCACGAGTGAAATTTTTTTGAGATAAAAAACCATAAATGAGGTCCAAATTATTTTTTTATCGATAGGAGGCTTTATTTATTGACTAAATCTTACAAAATGTTATTATGAATTCTGATTTTTTATGTGTAGTATATATGTATATCTTGGGATCAATGTGATATGTATATAATTTCCTTATCTCTTGGATGACACGAAAGGTCACTTAAACGTACTGAAATATCTTCGATTTGAAATATTTCGTGCTTAGAGGGTGTGATAATAATGATAACCTAATGATTAAGAAACAAAATATTGGTATAGGATTTATACGTAGTATGATACAAAACCATAAATGAGGTCCAAATTATATTTTTATCGTTAGGAGATTATATTTATTAACTAAATCTTACGAAGTGTTATTATGACTTCTGGTTTTTTATGTGTAGTATATATGTATATCTTGGGTTTAATGTGATATGCATATAATTGCCTTATCTCTTGGATGGTGTGAAAGGTCACTTAAATGTACTGAAATATATTATATTTGAAAGATTTGGTGTTTGGAGGGTGTGATAATGATGATCAATTAATGATTAAGCAACAGAAGATTGGTATAGGGTTTATACGCAGTATGGTATGGAAGCAGAGGTACTCAAAACAAGAAAATATTGATACCTTGATAAACATGATTAATAGTCAGGATGTTGTAGCCTAATTAATGCAGTTTCAATAGGCATGGTGTTCGTTTGATCTCAAGCAGCTTGAGATGCAATGGGAAACATGCCTAATTTAATTGCATTAATGAGTCTGGACCAGGGTGATTATTTTCGCTCGATAATAAGTGAGAGTGGCAGTCACTTCTGCAATTAATATGATGAATTTATAGCATAAAGGGGTGCGTAATGATGACTTATGATCATAACAAATGATGTGACAGTCACCTATGTGATTATATAATTTTTAGGATTATTAACAAATACACACCTTTTTGTTTCGATGCTAAAACATTGTCAAAGTGCCTGAAATTTGTATTCCGTATTGGATAAATTGACTATGGATTTATTGAATAGATGTATATATACATCAAATATCAAATATCAAAATAATATATATTGACATATCCAAATACATATATATACCAAATAGGAATACGAAAGGACATATGTTTTCGATTTCTAATATCCAAAAGATCATGGATCGGAATAGGGAAGGCAATAAATTATTTTAACATAAATGTGAATCTGGAGTTTTCGACATTCGAAAATTCAGAAATTGGAGATCACGGATACAACAAATAACTGTAAGAAAAACTCAAATTACAATTTTCAGATATCGAATTTTGGAAATTGGATTGCGTGTTTTGGGTCTTGGAAATTAAAAATGTGAAATGTTTTTTTTAATTTTTATTTAAAGTTAATTCAAGGAAATAAGAGGTGATCTAAAATATTTATACGTTAAGAGATGTCCTTGTTATTGGAGATATTGGAACATAAGTAGGATTGAAAACATACAGTAAGGGTTCTTTGTAATATAGGAATTCGACAATAACAAAACATGGTAAGCTAGGACGTTGTTCATTGCAGTTGTAGACATTATGAATGACAATGTCAAAGTGCTTGAAAGTTTTATTCGAACGTATATATATATATATGAAATATCAAATACCAAAATAATATGTAGCTACAAATGCGAATATGTGTATATATCAAATATGAATACCGTAGAAGGATATATGTTTTCGGTTCCTATCTCCGAAAAATATTGGAAATTGGAACCGGGAAGCCAACAAATCATGTGAAAAAAAAATTGAGTCTCGAGTTTCCACGATCCGAAATGTCAGAAATTGAAATGCGTCGATATGCAAAATGTCCTTAACAATAAATCGAATTTGCGGTTTTCAATATCCAATTTCGGAAAATGGGTATGCTATGAATTTTTTTTGTTTATATTTCTTTAAAGTTCATTTAAGGAAATAACAGTCTCCGGTTGGACTGAAACTTTAGCAGAATATTGGAAAGGGATATGCGCAATTGAGAGTAATGAAATGTAGTAAAGGACAATGAAACCCTGTAAAAAAAAAATTCCAGGACCGGTTGTTTAGGACAACCGATAGAGTCCAAATCAATCCACAACTGAAAAATCCAATAGAGTGTAGTGTATCAATCCATTGACGCACAACACTGGTTGTAACAGACAAGAGACCTGTGGTCTACGGGACAAAAGTTCCAAAATCAAGAATGCAGACAATTAAAATAGACAGTTGAAAATGTTCATTATAGACAATAAAGAATATGAGAGTCGATGAAGTTGAAAAAACTTATAATTTTATGTATCTGGTGAATTTGTCGATTATGTATTTTCAAAGAATATAAAAATATATCAAGTTGAAAAATGTATATATCTATGTATCCAGTGAACTTGTCGATTATGTATTTTCAACCATGAGAGTTACAACTTTTAGGTTCGCAATTCCGCAGATCGTTTGGACTATTTGAACAATTGATGGCGATTCATTTGACAGAAGACACAACTATTTTGTTGACTTTGCGAAAAAATTCATTACAGACAATAAATAATATGTTTATGTATCAGGTTGAATAAACCTATATATTTATCTATCCAATGAAATTGATGATTATTATGTATTTTCAACCATCACAGTTACAACTTTTAGGAGTGCAATTCTGCATAACGTCTCTGTTGTAACTAAAAGAGTAAGAAGTAATTGTTTATTGCAGATCCTCTAGACTATATGAACAATTGATGTTGATCCAGTTATGAGAAGACACAGGTATTTTGCTAAGATAGCCAAAGATTCATTACAGACAATAAAGAATATTCTTATGTATTAGGTTGAAGAAACCTATATATTTATGTATCTAGTGAAGTTTCTAATTATGAATTTTCAACCATTGCAATTACAAATTTTGGGCATGCAATTCCATAGAACATATTTGTTCTAACTGAAAGAGTAAAAAGTAAGTGTTTGTTGCAGATCCTCTGGACTATTTCAACAATTGATGTTGATTTAGTTGAGATAAGACACAGATCCTTTTCTTAGATTCACATGAGTTGGTTTGCAGCATCATCAAAATCTATCACACCATGAATATATCCAGTTACACCTTCCAAGTCAACCTTTAGTATGTATCGGTAGTCACATTCAGGAAACTCCCCATCACATTTACCACAATGCCAAATGTCTTCAACTTTGTCGGCAATCTTTTTCATGCATTGTATACCGTCAACAAAAAGAGGACATGCAAGGAAATGAAAATTATCCATGTTAACATTTGTGATCGTTGCAACAAGAGAATACCAAACAGCTTTTTCAGATGGTTAAAGACTTTGTAGCTCATTGATGGTAATAATTTTACGAGGACCGGAATGAGAGCTAGTGAATTTGCGGCTCAAAGAGGGTGATGCTGAACGAAATCCATCGTCATGAAACCATTTCTGGAGAACTGAAGTTTGTTCAATATTTGGGTTTAGAATATAGTAGAGTTGGAGATAGTTTCAACAGTTTTTCCATTGAAATCTGTAACATGACCACCTTTGATTGTGTTAGAATATAATCCGTCAGGGATTATATATTGTAAATAAATAAATAAATCTGAATAGTAGGAAGCCGAAAAGGCTGGGCGGAAGGTGAAACACAACCGTCATATGATTTGTATAAGTATATGCATTAGCAAAGGAATAAATTGAATCGGGATTTATTACCTATCAGTGGTATCAGAGCTTGGCTATTTTCCATAACTCCTGCCTGCTGCATTTTAGTCCTGGCATTCTGCTTGCCAGTCCATTGCCAGACTACCTGCTCTGTCAGTCTGCCAGTCGCATGCATTGTATGCGTTATTCTCTTGGAGACCTGCCTAACCCTAATTTGTAACCACACTCTCCATTCATCATTCTATGTGTATGCTGTGAGCTGTGAGTTTGATTCCAGTGCTGCGATCTGTGAGTATTCTTCTTCGTGAAGATGTGATGAGTATTGCAGACATTCTCTTGTTCGCCATCTTGTTGTGTTTTTTTTGTGAAGGAATATAGAAACCCTAAGAGACGTGACCTTCTATTGAGTTTTTTTGTGAAGGAATAAATACCTAACCCTAAGTTGAATTTCCCCATCATTCACTGCTGATATAATGCGACCCATTTTGTTCAAAATATCATGAAGCCCTAAGCCTGAGACTACGTATTGAAGAGGATATATGCTACGTGAAGATTCCTCCATCTAAAAAGATTCTTTGTCACTCGTTGCGACTGGGTGACTGCGTGTGATTTTCAAAATTATCGACGAGTATTTTCTTTTGGGCTTTTGTTGGAGTCCATCTTGTGGTAGCTGGACACACATCACCTGAGTGAAGCCTGCGTAGAAATCTGTGTTGAGGCTGTGTTGAAGGCTCATTCCTTTTTTTCATTTGCGTGGAGACTATTTGAAGAGACCATCCTACCTGGAGCTACTGCGTGGAGCTGTTGCGTGTGCTACGTTCTGTTGCGTGAAGGAGCTGCCTGCTGCATGGAGCTATTGTGTGTGCTATGTTCTGCTACGTGGAGAAGAGTTGCCTGCGTGGAAGCTGAGAATAATGCTGAAGTGATATATAATGCTTGTTGCGTTGAATACCAATCATAATAATGTATGCTGACTGATATATTGAAGAATAATGTATGTTGACTGATATATTGTGACTGATATATCATACATTGAAGAATCCTGTGAAAGATATATGTTGTTTTGTTGGTGTTGATTGCATTGAGACTGCCCTTGCAATTGGGAATATTGCCACTGAGCAATTTTTCTGCTGCTGCAAGTTCTTGAAGCTGCTTGCGTGGAGTCTTTTGGGTGTGTTGACCAGAGAACTCTTTTCTCTGGGTGCTACTACAAGCCTGCTGCTGTGTATTTGAAGCTCGTATATTTTGTATATTGAAGAAGCTTGTATATGCTCACCTGAAGCTTGCATTGTATTCACCTTGGCAGAGACTGTAGACCTGCAAGGTTATTTTTTTTTCTATTTATCATTATTGTAAATTACACTAACAATTGTAAAAGATGCAATCTATAGCATCTGGAGTTGGTGCCACTCTCACTGGCAAGAGAGGCAGAGGAAGAAGAAACTTCAGAGGCAGAGGGGGATTGTTAGAATATAATCCGTAGGGATTATATATTTTGTAAATAAATAAATAAAATTGATGTAGGAAGCCGAAAAGGCTGGACGGAAGGTGAAACACAACCGTCCTATGAATTGTATAAATATATGCATTAGCAAGGGAATAATATAGAATCAGGAGTTATAATACCTATCAATGGTGTCAGTGGTATAAGAGGGGGCAGAAACAAAAGATCAGATTTGCAGTGCAAGCGTTGTGGAAAGACTGGGCACACATCTGATTTTGCTCATTGTATTGTTGCACATTGTAATCTTGGAATTAATGAAATGACTTCACTTTCCTCTTACAAAGATTGTTGGCTGCTTGATACTGGTGCAACATCACACATGACATTTAGAAAAGACTGTTTTGAAGAACTTAATGAAACAATAGATGGCATAGTTTACTTTGTAGATAAGTCAAGTCTTAAACCAAAGGGAATGGGCACCATTCGACTGAAGATGCCTGGATTCCCTGATTTCTTGTTGAATAACGTTCTCTATCTTCTAGAGTTGCAAAGAAGCCTGCTGTCCATGGTGGAGATTCGACAGCAAGGCCATTCCATCCACATGTTTGATGGAATTGTTGAAATAAGAAAGTCCTCTGACAACCAAGTCATCATGACTGGATACGAAGATGGGAAGCAACTGAAGCTAAAGGGTTCATTTGCAAGAGTTCAGAACTATGCCTACCTCTCTCGGCATGGAGAAGGTAATTTGTCATCTAGTTCATTGTGGCATGCAAGATTTGGTCATCTAAATTAT
>LPNX010602987.1:62528-187399 GCA_001517045.1 Pseudotsuga menziesii
ATTGCTACCACTGGAGGAATAGGTAAACCGCTAAGGCTGGAAATCTCAGCTCCTTGAATCTAGAAATGCTCTCCCCAAAGTGTTATGTCAATACTATAGCTTGACATGTCCCAGAGTCCAATGGTCCGCCTAACAGTTTCAACACCATCCTGTTTTTGTATCGTAGATGTAGGTGAAAATGAAATGACAAGTTCAACAAGGTCAACCATGGAATTTACTAGTATAGTTTGAATCTTCTTAATAGTTTTTAAGTTAAATCAATATAAAGGTATTAAGGGGTATTCATCTAAGCATGTTTGGATGGTTGAGGAGGACCCTAGAAAGATTTCATTATGGATTTTCAAATGGTTGAAAATTGGATTGGATGCTTTGACTGTGCCATTTGATACCATGTACACTATTCCTATTTGTATTTGGTCATACAAAGATAGTGCCAATTCATTGAATGCAAATATATGTATTTCATCATGCGAAGCATTAACAAGGTAAAATCAAAACACTTTTCTAGAGCCTCGTGGTTACCATATTCAAGTATGTTTGTCTTGGCAGTAACTCGACCTTGAATGTTCGAAACTTTGCCAGAAGAGGAGAGTGATGTGAAAGGGATAGTCAATCCAGCGAAACCATGGTTTTGATTTATTGAGCTAGCATTGACTGAAATAGAGGAACTACTCTCCGAGGGAG
Source organism: Pseudotsuga menziesii (assembly GCA_001517045.1). Taxonomy (NCBI): domain Eukaryota; kingdom Viridiplantae; phylum Streptophyta; class Pinopsida; order Pinales; family Pinaceae; genus Pseudotsuga; species Pseudotsuga menziesii. The sequence continues at coordinate 63,213 of LPNX010602987.1, forward strand.
AAGGTACAAGTAAATGGTAAGGTGTAGGATCTCCAATAATTTATGCATCCACTGTTACAATTACCTCGAGTTTAAGCAATGCGATACTCCTGTCAAATGAAGTATGTTAGATTTCAATAGGAGAAAAAAATATTTCATGCATGAATAGTGTAAAACTGCTTAAGTGAGAAAAAAACAACGAGGAAATTAGACATATGTTACATTATGTACAATGTTGCATGTACATTGGGTAATTTTGAGTATAGTTCCTTCTTTTAGTTGTCCATTTTATACAAGATCACTATATATAACTGTAAGTGGTAGATCATGCTTGTGAAGCCCATCTGAGATGGAGATTCAGAACCGAATAGATGTGGAGTTCACTGAGTTCACTTGGCTTAATTAAGAGACCTATACCAGCAGGCATAGTTGACATCACCATGTAGCAATAGTGAAATAGAATCTTCAGTTAGCATAGTCTCCATATCGTGATGGTTATTTTTTCCTGTGGAATAAAATAGAGCATGAAGAAATAAAAAAAATGCAATGTAACATAATCATGTGACCAGACTTAAATTGGTATATAAAGAACAAAATTGTTTGCATTAACATATTTCATTATTCTGGTTGTTTGTTATTTATTAACACATTTAATTACTATGGTTTGTCTATTGGAATGGTAAATGTATCAAAGTCGTGAAGAAAAAAGTTACGAATCGAGAATCTGACATTTCGAAATTTGGAAATCTATGTGCTATGTTTCCATTAAGAAACGCCATATGTTCCAATTTCCGAAATGCAAATTTTTGATTTGCAACATTTCATAATGTGGAATTCATATCTGTTCAAATAAGGAACTACGCATGTTCCTATGTCCTATGTTCTGATTTTCGATTCGCAAAAATCCAATTTGCGACATTTCAGATATCGAAAGTTTAGTATTTTCAAATAAATAAATGTAAAAAATTGGAACATTTAATTAATCTGGTTTGTGTCTATTTCCCCATATCCAATTTGCGACACTTACAGATATCAAAAGTTTTGTATTTTCAAATAAATAAATGTCAATGTTCCTATTTCCGAATTTTGTTGTCCAGGTATCAAAAATGAGAAAACCTTGATTTTGAGGCTTTATTTTGACTTTTCATAATATTTTCGCATAACTTATTCTTTTGCTAAGTTATGTGACTGTTTTAAGTTATTCCTTCGCTAAGTTCGTTCTATTCGCTAAGAATCGCATAACTTATTCCATTAAGCAACACAATATCTATTAAAGTACGATTTCCTCATTTCTGAATATCGACAAATCGGATATCATGAGTTTTGAATTTTAAATAAGGAAATGTCGAAGTTCCTATTTCCGATTTTCTACGTCCGGGTATCGAAAATAGTAAAACCGTGATTTTGAGGCTTTATTTTGACTGTTCGTATTGTTTTTGAACAAATTATTCCTCTCCTTATGAAGGAATAGATTTTGGCCTTTGAATTGGTACAATTTGTGGAGAATCAAATTACCCTTCATATTAATATTTTACCTATGTCTTTTTAAATTATCCAAACTTGGTTTTAATCTATAAATCGACCTTGGCAAGTGGGTAGTCAGCCCTGCAAACTTTAAACAATATTTTTTCACTAATCAGTACTAAAGAAGGATAAATAAACACCATATGTTCCCATTTGCGACATTTAGGATTCAAAAAATACTACATTTTACAATATGAAACACAACATCTTCCAAATTTTGAAATGCAAATTTTCGATTTGTGACATTTCAGAATGTGGAATTCATATGTGTTTAACGAAGGAACTATGCATGTTCCTATGTCCTATGTTCTAATTTTCGACTCATGAAAATCCAATTTGTGACATTTCAGATATTGAAGGTTTTGTATTTTCAAATAAAGAAATGTCGAAAATCGAAACATTTAATTAAACTGGTTTGTGTCTATTCCCCCACAACCAATTTGTGACACTTGAGTTCTTGAAAGTTTTGTATTTTGAAATAAATAAATTTCAATGTTCCTATTTCCAATTTTTTACGTCCAGGAATCAGACAGGAAAACGTCGATTTTGAGGCTTTATTTTGATTATTCATATTATTTTCTCATAATGTATTCCTTCATTAAGTTATGCGATTGTTTTGAGTTATTCCTTCGCTAAGACTCGCAGAACTTATTCCATTAAGAAACACCATATCTACCGATGTTTGATTTCCTTATTTTCGAATACCAACAAATCAGATATTGAAAGTTTTGAATTTTAAATAAGGAAATGTTGAAGTTCCTACTTCTGATTTTCTACGTCCACGTATCGAAAACCACAAAACCTCGATTTTGACGCTTTATTTTGACTATTCGTATTGTTTTCGAACAACTTATTCCTCTCCTAATGCAGGAATAGATTTTGGCCTTTAAATGGGTACAATTTGTGGAGACTCATGTTACCCTGCATATTTGTCTTTTACCTATGCGTTTTAAAATTATCCAAACTTGGTTTTAGTCTATATATCGACTTGGGAAAGTGGGTAGTCGACGCTGCAAACTTTAAACAACAGTTTTTCACTGATCAGTACTAGAGAAGGATAAAGAAACACCATATGTTCCCATTTGCAACATTTAGGATTTACAAAATACTACATTTTACAATAAGGAACACAACATCTTCCAATTTCTGAAATGCGAATTTTCAATTTGCGACATTTTGGAATGTGGAATTTGCATGCATTCAACTAAGGAACTGCGCAAGTTCCTATGTCCTATGTTCTGATTTTCGATTCATGAAAATCCAATTTGTGACATTTTAGATATCGAAAGTTTTGTATTTTCAAATAAAGAAATGTCGAAAATCTGGTTTGTGTCTATTCCCCCACAACCGATTTGTGACACTTGAGTTCTCGAAATTTTGTATTTTGAAATAAATAAATGTCAAATGTTCCTATTTCCTTATTTTCTTATTTTCGAATATCGACAAATCAAATATTGAAAGTTTTGAATTTTAAATAAGGAAATGTTGAAGTTCCTATTTCCGATTTTCTACGTCCGGGTATCAAAAACCGCAAAACCTCGATTTTGACACTTTATTTTGACTGTTCGTATTGTTTTTGAACAACTTGTTCTTGTCTTAACACATGAATGGATTTTTGCCTATAAATTGGTACAATTTGTCGAGACTCATGTTACCCTGCATATTTGTCTTTTATCTATGTCTTTTAAAATTATCCAAACTTGGTTTCATTCTGTATATCGACCCAGGCAAGTGGCTAGTCGGTGCTACAAACTTTAAACACCATTTTTTCACTGATCAGTACTGGAGAAGGATAAAGAAAGAACAGGAAAGCTTTGTAATGGCGTTGCATATTTAGGCTCAGTTTCTTACCTAAAAGAAGTACATCATAAAACTAATACCTATAATCTTATTGACATAGCATGAGTATTACACCATTGTTTGATATTTCTCATATCTACTGGGAAATAGGCAGGTCGTTGTTTTTAATGAACTCTATTTACCATCCTAATCACTATTTCTTACATAACCAATATAGGTCACAACCTTTTTACAATAGAGAAAGAGTAAGAGTCAATTAAAACACACCAAAAGTGTTTCACTGTCTCATAAGCAACATTTTCATTTAGCCAAAAAACTAATATCTATCATTTTATTGACAGAGCATGACATAACCAATACATGTGACAATATTTTTGCAACAGAGGCACAGTCACAATCAATTAAAACAGAGCAATGGTCTATCACCATATAATAGTAAGCAAACTCAATAAATATTCAAAACAATTAAGAAGAAAAAAGGAATACCTACAAATTTAACAAGTTGAGAAATCCTCTGATAGAAACTCTAAGTGTAAATGAAACATAGCAAAATCAATATTATCAAAAGAAAATCGAACAACAAGAAATAGTGATTACCATTACGACTGTTTCTATGTAGAAAGAAAAGGCGGTGCTGCAACAAATGCGGTAAATCAAGTATTGCAAGAAGATCTTGGAGATCGTCATAAGATGAACAAAAATAAAGAGATAGTCTCATCTCTGAATCAAATGACAAACTTGATTGCATTAATGGAGCAACAATGCATTGATGAAGCATTAATGTAAATGAAGGGACATGGGAAAAGAGATTTTCATTGACTGAAGCAACAGTGAAACAAAACCACGACCAAATAGACCCCAAACTAAGAGTGTAAAGGCAGAAAATTCGTGGTCTCAAATCTTAGACTAAACCCAAATAAATTGTTGAACCGAAACTCGCAAAACCTTGGCAAGGGCTATGCCGAATTCAGAGAAATTCTGCAAAAAAAAAAATTCCAAGACCGGTCTTTCAGTCCATCAATCCATTCACTCACAACGTCGGTCGCATAACACATCACACCTGTCGTCTACCAGAAAGAAGTTCTAGAATCGATATTGCTACATCAAATGCGGTAAATCAAGTAATCCATTCATGCATAGCGCCAATCGCATAACACAACACACCTGTTGTCTACCGGACAAAAGTTCCAGAATCAACATTGCAGAATCAAGACCCAACTGATAAGCATACATGGATGAAAAAAAAGGTAAGGAAAATCAATAAATCATGCGCAAGAACAGCTATAACAGGCGGGCATTTGGTCAGCATGGCAATGATGTCCTTTGAGTGGACATTTGATAGGGAAAAAGAGACACAAGACATGTCCCACAATGCTATTTGTTGGATCATGGGAGATAACTAACCAGTATTCTAACCATGGCATGATATGGAAAAAGTCGCCAAAGTCACCAATCAATAAGCGACACATGTCGGGATGTTAATGGCCAAAGAGACGAGGAATCTTTTGAGACTGCCTTTTCTAGTGTGAAAACGCACACTGCATAATTAAGACATTAACATTATCCTCCTTTAACTTCTTAATAATATTAAGACATTAACATAATGAGTTAATAGAGAACCCATTTATTCATTAAAACTTTTAAATCATTATTTCTTTTTAGTAAATTATTAATTATTAACTTTTTATTTAACTATTATTTAATTTTATTCCTTCTTTATGTTCACCTTAACATTTAACTTTCTCTCTTCATTTTATTTAATGTATAATATTTTTTTAATCATAAATGTTTCTTTGATTATGAATATGAGTAGAGTGTCTACTCAAAACATATACTTAATCATTTAAAGTGCCACATAATAAAATTCCAAAAAATATTTATAAAAAAACATATTCATCATAAAATAAACATTGCACATCTCTTTAACATCTCTAAAAAAATACATAAATATTGTACATCTCTTAACACCTTAAAAAAAAACATCTAAATAAATGTTGAAATAAAAAATTATAAAATAATGTAATCTTTAATATTAAAGTAAGATATTTGTCATTTTCCACATGATCCAACACAAGTACATATTAATTATTTTTATAAAATTATATTTATCCAACAAATACTCTAATAAATTACCATTTGTTTTTTTTTAATATACAAACTATTGTTGTAAAATAACCCATATTTTATAAAAAACCTAAAATTTCATAAACATTGTATCATATTAAAAATAATATTAAAAAAAAACATATGATAGAAAAACTTTCGTCTTCTCTACATCAAAATATCACAAGAAAACGTCCATATAGAACACATTCAAAATGAGCAATAAGCTACCATTTGTTACAATGCATCTATAAAATGAACAATAAGATACGTTTTATGATGGACAACTTTTGTTTATGTTGAGGCTTCAACATCCACAACATGCCCTTAGTCAAATGGCTTGGGAATCCATTTTTAAAATTTTAATCAATCTTTCTTATTAATAGGGTTGCTTTTCAATTTTTTTTTAATGGAGATTTTTTTAAAATATTAATCAATTTTTTTATCAAAAGGTTTGTCTCTCAAATTTTTTTAATGAAGAATTTTCTTATAGTTTGCATCAATCCATTTTTAATGATTTTTTTCCACTATTTTTTTTTCATTTTTGCAATATATGTATTATTTTTCATGATTTTTCCATTATTTTTTTTTGCATTTTTGCAATATATATGTTGTGTTTTACTTTATTTTATCTCTAAGATATTTAGAAAGGCTTTGTATATATTTATCTAAATTGATTTATAATATTTATTATATTTGGCTGACTCATAACCATGTTAGGAGAAAATCAACGGTTTAACTAAGTGCTTGTTCCAGGTGCCTTGGAAGCTAGTTGAGTGATTTTAGGAATTAAAATATTTCAAACGATGATAAACCACAATGACCTTGATCTATGCCTTAAATACTCATGAGGCTTGAAGTTTCATTAAAAGACCAATTTTGTGCAATTTTTGGCATTGATCCAAAATGACATGTTAATATCTAAAACAAGTTATTTATGGGTTTTCATGAATTACAAACTCAATGCTACTCTCAAAATTCAATTATGATGTCTACAAGTATGATAACGAGAAACCAACATTCCCAATCAATCAATCAATATGAAATTCTCAGGTTATGAAAGCTATGATAAATTTTTTGAAAGTCGATATGTAATCACTCGCTAAAAAATCCTATTGCATGATCTACAGCCTGTAAAAAATTGGTTTTTGATCGATGTTTGTATGAGGAATTTTTTTAATCAATGCCTATATGAGAAATTTAAAACCCCTCAAAGTTTAATAACCTTCGATTCTTTACCTTGCCCCTCTCCTTTGTTACTTACCTTGAATTTCACTTTAGGTTTGAAGCTTAATTCCCTTTTACTCAAACTAGAACTCTCCAACACTTGGACAATTACTTTTTTTGGTTTGGATCAAAATGCAAGTTTTAAAGTGTTTCGAGATTATTTGTAAAAAACTGAATTTTTAATCCCCCAAAGTGTTATCTGGCATGCATTTTGAAAAACCCCGATAGAAAATATTTTAAAATGTTTTTTTTTAATAACTTCAACACACTTTCAGAGCAATAATTAAACAAATGCCGAGGAGAGATTTGGAAGGTCTCTATAGATTAATGAGTCACTTTACAAAAGTGACTTTAAAAAGTTTGGTGATACACATTCATCTGAAGTTTTAAATTTGTATTGAAGTAGCTTCAAGGATTATCTCAATTAGTGTTGGCAAGGGGTTTTGGGTAAGCCAGGTGCACAGCATCGTGGATGTTGCACAAGCTCAGAAGACATCGCACAAGGCAAAGATAGCGTGCAAGACGAAAAATAGATTAATTGTGAATATTTTTTGTCACTTTTTGTACTTTTGACCACATTTTGTGGATATTGGTCATTGGTCACTTAGGAGTTAGTTAGAAATTGTCCAAGTGGACCATGAATGTAAAGGCGCAAGCCTATAAGTAGATAAAGAATTGTAAATGAAGATATAGATCTAGAGAGAGAGATCGCAAAGAAGATCAATTTGTAGGCTGTGAACTATCTGTTTTGAATTTGCAGTTGATTGCGCGGGGTTAATATAATGAGAAGGAGATTGATCTAAATTATTGTCTTGCTGTTATCTTTTTATCTCTTCCATGTTTTTCTGCTATGCAAATCCAATGATGAAGTGACTATGTGACATGGATCTATGATGCAATGTTTATTGCTTATGAATGATGTCATAGTATTAGATCTGTGTGCGCAATTAGCATGGTTATTCCTATGATGGTTGAATGATGTGATATGAATGATGATGCGAATGACTAGATCTGATAGATAGACAAATGAAGTACCGATGCCCATAGTCCTCTTCTTTTCCATGAAAACTTGGTTCTGTCAACCCTCCCTTGAACATCTCGGGTGAGACTTCATCCGCTCTGCGGGTGTTGTTGGACAGGGTAAAACCTATCTGGGCCGATTCTTAGGGAGATTGCGACAAGTTGGGTGTCGACAGAGTGGGAACCCCTATCGACTGGGTTTTGTTGGTGGGATTTGTCAACAAATGGTTCTATTTCCAGGACCTTGTTGCAACTGAGAGGAGGGTATGTGGCATTCGAAGCAATCATAAATTAAATATTGGATGTGGCATTCGACGTGACCAGGACTTCAAGATTGGTTTGATTAGAAGCAATGAGAATTCGCTGAAGCAGAAAATCAGAACCCTGGACTAACAATGGACAAGTGGTTGGAGAGATACATACACGACGGTCCTCACGAGTACTTTTTCTATGAGTTCCCCATCATATTGTACGAGTGGTTGGCACAGTTCACATACAAGAAGACAAATTTCCAAGGAGGAAAACCAACATCCTTGACCCCTGAATTGATCCAGGAGATGTAAGAAACTGACAACAGAGCATCGCGGGCTGTTGAAGTCTAGCTGGATAGTATACTAGAAGGATATACCACTGAATTTGCAGTTGACACTACCAAGTCCTACAACGAAGCAGAAAGGGAATTTTTCAACGGACCCAGAGGTAGTTTCTTATTGTCTCTACAATTTTCAATTAAAATGCTTGTCTATGAAAAGGGTATACTGAAGATGCACCTAGAGTAATATAACTCTAGTGTGCGGAGGCAGCGGATACCGCGACTAAAGGGGGAGACGAATGGAAATATAAGGGGTAGATGGGTGCAAATTCGGATGAGACTATGAGGGAAGTCAAGGAAGAAAGTGGTTGTATGAGGGGAGGAGCAAGGTTTCGACAAGAGAAGAGGCAGAGGATAGGGGAAGGTCCTACTGCAATCTAAACACAAAATTGTGAAGGACAACCACACGGACGAAGTGAACCTATAGTGACGAAGAGAAAGACCAGACCCAGACTACGCGTAGGACAACATTAATATCAAACCCTATCATCAACATACCCATGCCTCTGTGCACTACTTCATACACAGGGAGAAACACAAATTCCACATCAACTTTCCCGATGTGTCAACAACATTCTAGTAGTAGGCCAGCATCTGCAGGAAGAAGGCCCAGGATGGCAGGAGACGACACAATGTTACCTTTGTTTCATGGGAATGGGACTAACGATCTCGAGCAGTATTGGTTTCTCTGCAAGGCAGTATGGTCTGTTAGAAAGACCATGAATGATGATGTCAACAAAGGCCAATTGGAGACTACTCTGCGGGGTCGTGTGCTAGATTGGTACATCAAATTTATACAGGGTCCTATGGGGGGCCCTGCAAAAACATTAGATGAAGTTCGGAGGGGACTGATCGAAGAATTCCCGAAACCTAAGTCTGAGGTGCAATACATTACTGAGTTAAAAGAAATTAAGTAGTTTTTGAATGAGCTTATTTGGGACTTCGATCCAAGATTTAAGATGTTGATGGCGCGAGTCAGCTTTGATATGAGCGATGTTTAGCATAAAGAGTGGTTTATTGCAGCTTTGGTACCTCATATCTGGTAGTCACTGATGCAGTAGAAGATCGTGACATAGAGCAAGGCTCTGGAGATCACAATGAAGTTAGAAGCTTCACCTGTTGGAGAGAATGCAGCTAGTATGAACCAAATTTAGGCACAACGGGAAAACTTGACGCTGTAATTGCAAGACATCAAGAAAGGGAAAGAGAATCGTGAATATTTTTGGTGCACTCATTGTCACGCAAATGGACACACTAAAGATACCTACCCTACCTTCTGGAATTATCTGTTATCTGGGGTGCCGAACACACTAAGTTGTGGCAGCGTAACATGGTGTCATATATGTCAAGTCTATGGGCACCGACATGAAGAGTGTAGCTACATGCAGAAGATAATGTCAAATCCAACCAACCTATATTGTTCCTTTTGTAGATCGGTGGGGCATGAAGATAAATATTGTCGTGCATATGATCTACTTCAAGAAAGAACATATGATTCATACCTTGTGAAGGGTGAACATCATCGCGTAGTACAACAACCACAACCACAGCCTCTTGTGGTAAAATCTTGACCACAACCGCAGTATACACCACCAGCGCAAATGCAATTTATAACATCGCAGTCGCAGCCACAGTTTGCACCACAGCTGCAATACAATCAAATGGTGATGCCTCAGCCGCAGATGTAGTAAGTTCAAGCTGCGCAGTATGTTCAGCATCATCCAAATCCCCCACCGCAACATATGGCTCAGTCGCGGTATCAGCAGCAAGGAGGATGTCACGGAGGATTCCGAGGAAGAGGAGGAGGATGAGGTCACGGATCTATCCATTGTTACAATTGTGGTGTATTTGGGCACTACCAGAGGGACTACCCACACTTGTAGTGCTTGTGTACATATTGCACGGATATCGATCATACCGTCGAAAACTTCCCATAGCTAATCGCAAGATGGCAAGCCCGGAACGTTCCTCAGTTGCAGAATCAAAATTAGTTACAGACTCATAATCAACCGCAAAACCAGAACCAGTTGCAGAATCAAGCCTAGAATCAAGTTCCACTTCAGAATCAGGCTGTGAATCAACCTATGAACCCTCCGTTGAACCGGAATCCTTTGCTGACTCAAAATTCTCCGATGAACCAGAATCAAGGGCCGATGGTTGTGACAATCTCAACAGATCCCAGAACAGAGGTCTCTATAGATTAATGGGTTACTTTACAAAAATGACTTTAAAATTTTTGTTTATACACATTCATTTGAAGTTCTAAATTTGTATTGAAGTAGCTTCAAGGATTATCTCAATTGGTAAGACTTGTGCACACCCTCCTAGTGAGGGAAGGTCAAGAATTCCATCTTTGAGTCTTTCATGGTTAAGAATTTTGCAAAAAAGGTCAGGTTTACCACCCTTCACATCCATAAAAACATGAAAAAGTATCCTTCGATTTCTAAGTTAATTTCAATTTTATAAAAAACTTACACCAACCTTATTCTTTTTATTCACCCAAAACACTTTAGAAAGAGGTCACAAACTAGCAGTGAGATGATTTTGGAAACTCCACCCATACAAAGGGTTGGAGCCTCCGAGAGAGTAGTTTCCAATTTGGGAGTTTAAGACATTGATGCTAGCATGGAGGAGTTTCTCATTGATGGGATGCATTTTTCCCCCCAAGAGCAGATTTGTGATGTCATGGTGAATGATATGAGTAAGAGACTCAAGTTATACTACCCACGAATGTGTGGTACCATCAAGTGGAGACTAAACAACGGAAGTGAAAATGTTTGATGGATATAATTGTGCCAATTGTTATAAAGATGTTGGTCATGAAACTATGAGATGGGAGGTTGTCGATGCAATACTTGGGCAGAATGTTAATGTATTTCGGAGCAATATACATAACAACTCAAACGATGCAATACTTGAGCATAATCTTAATGTATTTTAGAGCAATATACATAACAATTCAAACGATGCAATACTTGAGCATAATCTTAATGTATTTCAGAGCAATATACATAACAACTAAGAATCTGGCATACCAAAAAAAATGGTTGAAATTACAATTTTCATTGCTCAAATGGCAAATTTAGACATTTATATAGTTTCAAAATATACCATTTAGCTTAAAACGGAGATTGATGATTGTTGAAACTGCAAAAACTGCAAATTTCCAATCAATCTTTTTTATCAACACAATATATATTTTGGCCTAAGATTGCAACCAGTCCAACGGTTATTCGAGATAACATGGAAGATATGGGAGCGTAATTTCTTCCAGCTAAACATAATAAAGGAGGGTGTCATGTTAAGATCTTAGGATGTTTGAAGAAGTATTATGAATGTTTCCAAGAAAATATTTTATACTATGAAAACTACAAATGCATTGATTGCAATAATTATAAAAACAATGAAGGAAGAAAGTTCTTTTTTATCATAACCATATAATTACCATAATTTGTTTGTATTGATCTTTTATGGAATATTCTGTGTAGATGTAAATATGTAAATATAGATATGAGTTTTTATTAATAGATCACTAAAATTTGAAAACAATTTTTTAAAAACTAAAATTTTATGATTTAAACACTATAAAATAAATACCATTCAATTTCATTCCTAGTAATTCAATTCAAGCATTAATTAATTACTTGAGAATCCTTTTGATCATAGTGGTAAATATGTTTTACTTTCTTATTAAAATAATTCTTAAAACCTAATTAACTTTTTTCTCACTTCATTTTTTTTAAATTGTAATTTTGGTTCTAAATAATTTGTCAAAAAACTAAATGAGTTTTTTTTTTATGTTTGATATTTAGTCTTCTATTTTTTTTGGATGATCTCAATGTTTACAGTCTTTGGACTCTGATCTCCAACCAATTGAACTGCATCTCGATGCTTAAATAACTTAAAATCTATTAAAAATATCATATAGATGTAATATATNTAGTCCAAGACCATAGGAACATGCTTCACACCAAACATCGAGCAAGTTGTACACGATACTCCTATAAAAAAAAATTCAAATCCAAAATCCAAGCTCATATATATTTGTATTGGACCTTGTGAACCAAATAAGTGCAAAACATTGGTGGGCTTTCTTTTTGTCTATCCATTGGTATAAGTAAAAGAAAGGGTAAAAATGAATTGCAAGAGCTTCCTTTTTCCTAATTCCATTAGGATAAGTAAAAGAACGAATAAAAATGAATTGCATGTTCTCGATAAAGAATTTTGCAAGTGGAATTTTGCATTCAATTCTTTGGGTAAGTGACGGGATGTGTTCAAGACCTAGATATTGTAAGGTAATCATAACTATCATGTTTTTTTTAGAAAATTATAAAGATATATAATTAATTGTAGAAATAACTATATTTCATATAGATTAAAGAAGTGGATTTCCTAGAATTTTTATTTTAATGAATGGAATTAGAAAACTCATTACATGGATAGTAATAAGTTGTTGTACAATTAAGTATGGAGGAGATGTTGTAATGTAAAGACATTACCAAAAAATAAAAAGTGAAAAATAAATTAGTTAAAAATTTATGTCATCTCATAAGTTACCAAAAATATTAAAAATGATTAAAAATAAAAATAATTAAAAAAATTCATTCGTCATAAAATTAAAAAATAATTAAAACTACCATAAATTCATTTTAAACCTAGATCTATCAAATATATTAAGATTATAGAAAATTACACCTCAAAAAATTGATATGTTTGATAGACCCAAGTTTAAGATAGATATATGCTAGTATAATTGGTTCACATAAGCATTATGGGGTCCATGTTTTTAAAAAAGAACTGTATTTTATTTCATTTTTCATTTTTTTTACATATTTTCAGTAAATACAATCAAAGCTTTATTGGTCACACTTGTAAAGTATATCATGAGGATTTAAAATTGCAATATTGTAATGTTTTTGCTTTGTTATCAAATATTTGCAAAACGAATTATAATGCAATGGTCACTTGATTGTCTCCTTGGCGATATTGCTGATTGCATAGCAAAAACAATTAGAAAATCATTTATTTTGCTTGACATATATGTATTAATTGAGAATAATATTTAATGGTTGATATGAGTAGATTTACCTGTCATATTTCAAGTTATAATGGAAGGAGCTTCATGTTCATGAGGAGGTTTATAAATTTAGAGATGTTAAAATAAAGGGTGCGTTTTCATATGCAAGAAGGGGAGTTTTTGTTTTTATGGAGAAAAAAAAGTTATTAAAAATATTATTTTTTTGTTACTTTTCTTATTTTAAATCATTTAATTGATTGGTATAAATATGGAGCTTTTATTTGTTATGATGTTTATTTGATTAAATTTTTTTATGAAGAATGGAGACTATTATTAATATTTTCTTGCTGTTTTTGTTTTTTTTAATAATTTAAAATTAGTTATATGAATATGGAGTTTTCATTTGTTGGGATGTTTGTTTGATTGAAAAACTACTCCTAATTGGTTGTTTTATAATTATAATCTAGAGTACTTATAATCTATAAAAAATTAACTATTTCTTTACAAATAATTATATGTATTTTTGCTAATATTTCATAATAAATTAGTTTATATTTCATATATATATATAAACTATTCCAAACCTATGACAAATAAACTATTTTTTTACTAATAATAATAATAGGATGTATTTTGCTACCTTTAATAGTGTTTCACAATAAATTAGTTTCTATTTTCATTCATTATGTTTTAGAAAACCTAAAAGGGGATATATATATAATCTCTTCTCTAAAGAAACAAAACTGAAATAGAGCCTTTACACATGTTGCTTGGGGTTACACAAAACGTGGTGCAAGTTGTATGAGATTTTATGCTATTAAATTCCCTCATGCTTTAATTAAACAATTAAGCACGTGGAGGATGAAGTGGGGTAATTCAGTCATCCAATTAAAAACATGACATTCCACGTTCCTATCTCTTGAGTAAAATATTATATTATTCTACTCTCCCACAAAGTTGCCCGTTCCACGTTCCTCTGCAATCAAACGCATGAAGTTCCTTCGCGTCCTACCCACATAAAATATTCTACTTCTACTTTCGACAACAAGCACGTGATCGACGCATAAAGAAACTAGCTGGTTCTGCATTATTCTTGCCCGCCCCACTTTAAAATCTAATTCCAGTAATAGAAAAAAATAGTGCAACGTATGGGAAGAGAATGGTACTGTACAGAAATAGTTATATTTTAATAATCATTTAAGGTATTTTTATCTTTATAAACCTATAACATTTATGGATTTAGAAAACAGATCAACAGCTCTCTGTATAACTGAAGAGATAGTGTCTTTTTTTTAATAACCAACCAATCAAGATAGCTCTACCTTGTTTGATCATGTGCTTGTTAACCTACTCAACCAGTCAGTCACTGGTTCACATATTTAGGTCTAGGAGCACTCAAGCTTTTATGCCAGGTTTTGGTTCTCAATACTGCAGCTGCACTGTGAACATCGTAAATGTACAATCCGGCTATCTGCAAACTGAGATCTAAGGGCCGATTTATCAGCAATCTGATTCCAATCAAGCTGTTCAAATTGAACACTTTTTGGTTTGTAACATTTGGGCAAAGATCGCAGCTACGAACGATGCAGGTAAAAGCTCCGATGATGAGTTTTGGTGAAAACAGAGGCAATGATCGAGACAAGAGAGCTCTGGAATTCATCGAGAAAGTCACCACAAAGGCCGAAGAGGTACAGGCTGAGGTCCTCTCAGCAATTTTAACGAGAAATGCCGATACTGAATACCTGAAGAGATACGGCCTCAGCGGATACACTGATAGAGAGACCTTCAAAAAGTGTTTGCCCGTAATTACTTATGATGATATAAAGCCTGATATACATCGTATTGCTAACGGAGACACGTCCCCTATCCTTTCTGCTGATCCAATTACCGAATTCATCCTCAGGTATTCACTATATTCTCCACTTATCTCCATTCTGTCCAAAATTTTTAATAGGTTGCACGAACATGTTGAAAACCCTAACACCATTGTATTTAATTTGACGAAATTGTACTGTAAATTTTGTGCAGCACAGGAACCTCTGGTGGTCAATCTAAGTTGGTTCCCACCATCGAAGAGGATATGGAGAGGAGAGCTCTGCTGATGAGGCTTGTGATGCCCATCATGAACCAGTATGATTTTGAACAACTCCTAATTTAGATATTGAACAATATTTAGCAGCACATAATTTATTAAACGTTTGATTGTTGTTGATACAGATCCATGCAAGGACTTGACAAGGGAAAAGGGATGTATTTCCTTTTCATCAATTCGGAGTCCAAGACTCCTGGAGGGTTGCCGGCACGTTGCTCTTCCACAAGGTGGTATAAAAATCGCTTCTTAAAGGAAAGCCGTTATGATCCTTACAAAATGTATACCAGCCCTCCAGAGACGATCCTCTGTCCAGATGCCTATCAGAGCATGTACTGTCAACTGCTTTGCGGCCTCCTTCAAAACTCTGAGGTTCTACGGATGGGAGCAATCTTTGCTTCTGGGTTCCTCAGAACCATACGCTTCCTGGAAGAGCACTGGAGACAACTATGTCTGGACATAAAAACCGGCATTCTCAACAAAGGGGTAACAGATCCATCCGTCAGAGAGGCCGTAGAGAAGCTGCTACAGCACCCAAATCAAGAATTGGCTGAACTTATTCAAAGGGAATGCTCAGCACACTCTTGGCAGGGAATTATAACTCGGCTTTGGCCTAACACCAAGTATATCAAAGTTATCGTGACTGGTGCAATGGCTCAATATATTCCTACTTTGGATTACTACAGCGGGGACTTACCGCTGGTATGCACAATGTACTCTTCCTCAGAAGGCTCTTTTGGACTTAATCTGAACCCTCTTTGCAAGCCTACAGAAGTATCATACACTTTACTCCCAAACATGGCCTATTTTGAGTTCCTTCCCGTTCACCGAGAAGATTTTGACCTGACTGTCGAATCGCCACCGAGCCCAAAAACTGTTGTCAACGAGAAAGAGCAAGAAGATTTAGTTAAACTTGTCGATGTGAAAGTTGGGCAAGAATATGAGCTTGTTGTCACCACATATGCAGGTATTACAGGAATAGCATAAGATATTCAGCTAAATATGTCATGATATTTCACCTAATTAGGTTAATGTTTCTGTAATATCTGAAATAATGTTAAAGTGTTGAATATGTATATATGTAGGTTTGTATCGTTATAGAATGGGCGATGTGTTACGGGTAACCGGCTTTCACAATGCGGCACCTCAATTCCATTTTGTGTGCAGACAGAATGTTGTGCTAAGTATCCACACAGAAAAAACAGATGAAGCGGAACTTCAAAGTTCGGTAGAGAAATCTGTTAAGCTTCTGGAGCCTTTCGACATCAATCTGATGGACTATACAAGTTATGCCGATACATTCACAGTGCCTGGTCACTACGTGCTATATTGGGAACTTCGCTTCAACACAAAAGAATTTGCAGGTTCAGTTCCTTCCTCAGTATTTGAAGATTGCTGTCTCAGTGTAGAAGAATCCCTGAACTCTGTGTATAGGCAAGGAAGAGCAGCCGATAAATCCATCGGTCCCCTAGAAATAAAGGTAGTCAAAGAGGGAACGTTTGACCAATTGATGGATCATGCTCTCCGGCGAGAAGCGTCCCTGAATCAATACAAAGCACCCCGATGCGTGAAAAACAGTTCCATGATTGAGCTGCTAAATTCCAGGGTCATCGATTCCTACTTCAGCCCGTGCTCCCCAAAGTGGGTTCCCGGAAGTGCGGTGTCCAGTCTATGGGATTCCTAATGTAAAAACAAAAATGCGAGTATTGACCACGATGCCTATTCTGACACTTTAATTGGTTTTAAAAATGGCTTAACCAGATTATCATGGCTATTCAAAGTTGCTGAATCATATTATCATGGGTATTCAAAGTGGATTATCATGGCTATTCAAAGTTGCTGAATCATATTATCATGGGTATTTATTTAAATTGCTGAATTATACCTATGCTGTACATATGCTCTTAATCATTAGGCTTATGCTCTTAATCATTAGGCTCATCCAGGCCCATTCTTAACACAAATGCTTTTAACTATTAGGTCCACTCATGTCCATTCTTAACACAAATATGTTATTTAAAATTATTAAATAGTGATTAAGATTAGGTTAAATTTGGTTATTTACAGGACCAGTGAATTATTAATCTCGTTCTTTTGAGCAGTCTTTTTGTTTAAGTTATCATATCACTGCAAAGCTGTAATTAGTTATTTCACCTTGTTGACTTAAATGCAGCAATCCCATAATTAGTTTGGATGCTTTTGTGAAGGTGTTAATTAGTTTTTTTCAAAGGAAAAGTTGTTTGTTTTGTTTGTTTTTTAAGTGGTTACTTTTATTATTTTATGTGGTTAAGTTTTTAGATATTATTTCAGATTTTGAATTTTTTTAAGTTAATTAAGGAACTTAACCTTAGTGTAACAAGTGTACAATCAAATTTCATTTTATGGCAGTCTTATCTTGTTATTTTTAAATGTATTTTGATTAATAAGCTTTAGTTAATTAAATAATGGTTTTGTCTTTTTTTATTAGATAATTTGTTTTTATATTTATATTAATTAATTTAATGTTTATTAGGTAATTATATTAATGTTTAGTTTTTGTTTAAGAGTCAAAGAATTCCACAAAATTAAGTGACTGGCTAAAATTAAGTGGTTGGTTGTCCCTATTTATGTTTATCAACCACTTCATTTGTAGTTGTACTAGTAAGTAAAAGTGTTTATATTCATTTAAACTTAATCTACACTTTTTATTTATAAACGTTAAATTAAATATAATTTAGTTTATAACATAATAAATAAAAGTCCATTCACCCATTTTAATTATTTAGAAAAATTATTTATCTATTAATACACTACATATATTTAATTAAAAAATAAAAATAAAATAATAATTTATAATAATTTCTCATATTTTAATGATAACAATTTTACATGACCAATCTATACCAATTAAATTTGTTCCAATCCCAAAATTCTCCATTTGTAATTTGTTCTCTCTTTTGTTCCCAAATAGTTCACTACAGTCACGACTAGGAAAAAATGTATCCACAAACCTCATTAAAATGCTAAGTACTATGACAAGTAAATATCTCAATGCAGCTACATAAAGATAGTAATTGTTCATCCACTTGTAATATTTTTCCTCTATAAACATGGATTTTTTTGCAGGCTACCTATCCTAGCATTAAAATCCTTGAATAAAATTACCTACCTCTCCAACTTGTAAAAAAATTGAAATGTTAGTTTCTATGTAAATATAAAGGTCAATATAAAACTATGTTTAACCTTTTAAGTCTAACCTTTTATATATTGGAAAGTTAAGAGTTATTATAAATTTTAATGAAAAATATAGTATTGACATAACATTTACTTGTTTCTCTTCACTTTAGCCATATAAATTATTTGTAACTATCCATTTAAATGAGAGATGTAGTATCGAAATAACATTTATATATATAACAATAAACTTTTTAAATGGCCTTCTTTTAATAATATTTATTGGATTTTTTTAATTAAAATAATCATTCTATAATATGTTATCTATTTTGGTATTTTTCGTTTAGAAAAAAGAGTTATGGGCTTATAGGGTCCATTTTAGGGGCTAGTCACATTTTGGTGATTTGGGATCCATTACTAAACATAACCCATTTGAGGCTTTAAACAATTGTTTTTGATGTCATATTTTTTTAACAATTTTTCCAACCTTTCAACAATGTTTTAGACTTCAAGAGTTTTTTTTAATGGAATTGAGACACCTCAATTCGAGTTTGTATGAGGAGGGTATGTCTTTTGCAAGTTAACCTATCATTTTGAACACCGTGATATTGAGTGGATGCCATGTCAATTGTTGTTACTCGCAAACATGGACTCTATTTACATGTGGATTTTCAAGAAGATTCTAGAGCATCCAAGACACTAACACTAATTGGGGGATTGAGGCATGCAAAAATCCTAACCCTAACCATATATGACAATTAGACCATGTTAAATATTGGGTTTCTAAAAAAACAAAATTGTTCCATTCTTATTTATTGTTTATTATTCCATAGTTGGGAAAAACATTTGGGACTGGGATATTGAAACAAAATAGAGGAAGAAAAAGATCATGTAACAATGATAGTAGCTACAACGTCCATGGCAATGTAAAGTCCATAACGAGTGCCCCTTTCTTTGTATTATAATTTATAATTGGAAATAAAAGATAAAAACATACGATTCACCTTCTAGCTAGATTTCTCCTATAATGGGTGTTCCCAAGGTACATCTTATGTTCATTGTGTGGATGGGGTGTTTTCTTTGAGTATTTTATTTCAGTCTTAGTTTACTTTAGTATTTCATGTATTGAGCTAGTAACTTCAAGTGTGATTTAAGTAAAACAATGCATCATAATAGATTTCATAAACTTGTATATGGTTTGCCTAAGATACATAAAGAAAACGCTCCAATGAGGCCCATAGTCAATACAATTGGTTCCAGCACATATAAGCTGGCAAAATCCCTTGCGAAGAAGCTTGAAAATTTGGTTGGAGGCTCACCCTATTACATTAAAGATTCATCCCACATGATTAATGAAATTTAAAATTTAAAGGTTAGGGATCATGATCTTCTTGTCAGCTTTGATGGATTCTTTTTCTTCACAAAAATATTAGTTGATGATGCTATCAAAGTAATCAAGGATATCACTGATGGGGACACTACTTATCTGGTCACAATTTGTTTGAAATCGATGTATTGAACATCTTTCAAGGAAAAATCTATGAGCAAATAGAGGGTGTGGCAATGGGATCCCCTCTATCACATGTTGTCATTAACTTACATACATGGTTATTTGAGAAGAAATCCTTAAATTCATTTCCTCTAAAATCTAAATTATGGAAAAGGGATGTGGATGACACTCGCATAATTTTGCCACATGGAAGAGAGAATTTGGACAAGTTCAGAAATCATTTGAATAACCAAGCTGAGAGCACTAAATTCACAATGAAAGTATAGGAAAATAACTACATTCCTTTCTTGGATATGCTTATCTAAAAAAGGAATGATGGTTCAATCTCACATGAATTTTATCGAAAGAAAACTCATGCAGACATATATCTCCACGCGGATTCCCATCACCACCCATTCTAGAAGTTTGGCATCCTCAATATTCTAGTTATGCAAGCTATCAAGATCTTGGATAATGATCATATAGAGCAGGAACTTAAGCACCTTTCCATGGTTTTCTGAAACAATGGCTATAAGGACCATCATTTAGAAAGGTTGTCTTGAAAAACAAATAGCATAACTGTAACACTTGGAATCTAATTGAAGGAAAAACTATCACACTTCCTTATATCAAAGGGACCATGGAAAAAATTTCTAAAAAATATCAAAAAAGGGAATTTAGAGTTGTTTTTGCTCCTCCTAATACTCTAAAAAACTTAATGGATTGTGCTAAGGACTCTAGTGTTCCAAAACTTCAAAAGGTGTCCACACAATTCCATGTTCTTGTTGTAAATAGTATATTGGTGAGACTAGAAGATCCTTACAAACTAGGTTGAAAGAAACACTGTATGGATATCAAATATAATCATGTTAAAAGGTCATCATTGAATGAGCACTCTCAATAGACAAGCCATCTTATTTATATTGATAAAGCTCTGATTATTGCTAAAATTGAATATCATGGTAGCTCAAGAATCCATTGAAATTGAGCTTAACAGGGTGAATTTTAGGGGTGAATTTTAGCCCAGTGGGCTATTTTTCCATGTTTTTCTCCCAAAAAAGATTCGCCATTTTGCATTTTTTGAAGCCCTGTTTTGCCCAATTTTGATGGGGTAATTTTTTTTCACCCTCAAAATCGCCAAATTATTATATAAACAATATAAAATCCTTGGAAATTAAAATATTTTTTAAAAAATATTGCCAATCATTTTATAGTTGGTGTTTTAAGAATTGGTAATATTCTCCAACATTTATACACTTTTATAGTAAGTATGGTTCCTTAAAATCATCCCTGGAGCTTAAGTAGAATAATCTCAACAAATATCAAGGCCTCACACTCTTAAAGATACTTAGAATCCTGTCATTTACCAAATAGGAAATTCTACAAGTTGGATCTAGCTCTTTAGTTTGTGGGCTTGCCATATATTTATATCTCAATTCCTCTCCCTTCCTAACTTAGATCTCAACCTACTAATGATGATCCTATCCCGAAGATCGAAACCAGTCGAGATAGCTTAGTTATGACGCAATTCTCCTTTGTTTCTACTTGTAAGATATGTTGTGATGAACTGTTCCAATGGAATATCCATAGAAATTTATAGATCATATTGGTATCATAACATCTTTCTTTGGGATTCTTTTGGGAAGTTGTAAATCCAATTATTGGTGTAAGGAAGAAGTCTCAAAACAATAGCCATGGTGGATCCATATAGTAATAATAATCCATGGAATGAGACATAAAATAGATTTTCAAAGGTGGAAGTAGAATTCATTTCGACATCTCTCAAAACATGACCATTCTCAATGTAGCTCTAGAGAAAAAGTTTGGAACTTTTAGGTAGTTTGATAGCTCTAACTCATATGTTGGCTTAGGTGGGAAATATGGAGAATACCTAGAAAATTAGACGACAAAACAACCATAGGAAGAGAGACCAAGTTCTAGTGGATTCACTTCTTCCTAATCTCTATTTAAAGTGGAAATATAAGTGGAAATCAAACCCTATCAAGGTGATATTGATGATGTTAAGTTGAATCAATGTGTTGGGTATGTTTATATTCTTTGCATTTTTATTTAGGAGATTGTCGTATGACAATCCATGTCCATTCAGTGATATGCCGTTTATGTTGGGCGTCAGCTCAGGGATGGCATATTGGTGCCCTCCCCTTGCTCTGTATAGAGGACAACAACAATGGACGTCAATCCATTTTTATTAACAGCTGAAGGCGAGTTCAAAATATTTGGGCTATTTCTAAGATTTTCTGAAAAGTGTGTAATCTAATCTCATTTAATGGATTGAGGTCTATTTCTAGTATGGGTTAACAAATTATGGTTTTTGTATTCTGTAGAATACCTACATATTGTATCATGAATGATTAATAAACATAATGAAAAAGATAGAGGTGAAACTCTAAGGTTGCTTGTTTTTCCCTTTAAGGGTTTCTAAGGTAAATCTCTATGTATTGTATTTATGTCATTGTGTATTCTCTATTTTTCTTAAGAATTTGTATGTGTATCTTCTCTTTAAGAGTTTAAAACTTACATGTGGTATTAGAGCTCAATTATTGGCTTTAGGGAGACGCCTTTTTTGCTTCTTAGGTTTGACACGGTTGATAAATATTGGGTCTATGATAAACCTAGGTCCAGTGGGAGCTTCCCAATAGTGATTTGTGCATTGAAGGAGAATGGTGAGCAATTCGAGAATCGAGATCAAGAAATTTAATGGCTAGAACTTTGAGCCATGGAAGCTCAAAATGGAGGATCATCTTGTATATTGGGAATAATGGATTGTTGTGGATTTGGGTACATAACCCACTAGATCGAAGAGAGAAGATTGGGACAAACTAGAAAGAAGAGCAAGGAGTACAATCCAACTATGCTTATCAAGATTCTCTGTTGTTGAACATATATGGAGAAAACAATGCATTAAAGATATGGAATAATCTTAGTATTTTGTATCAATCAAAATCCCTCGCAAACAATTGTTTCTACAAAGGAAACGGTATCACCTTAGGATGGGTGGTAACAACATAGTGACAAATCATATGAATATCTACAATACACTAGTAATTCAAATCACCTCTATTAGAATTGCAATGACAGAAGAAGATAAATGCATTACATTATTATGTTATTTTCCATATTCCTTGGATAACTTGATCGTAGTCATAGATACTGCTAGTGAGGCGATATTAAAATTTGATGAAATACAAGCATCCCTGTTGTTAGAATAGATGAGGTGGAAAAGCATGCATAGCCATAGAATGGATTCTTTATCCGTGAGACGTCATCCCCATAAGAGAAATAAAAACGAAGGGTTCAAGAAGGAGATCTAAATCTAAGGGCAGATTTAAATCTGATCCGGATTTATGCAGGAATGCAACATAATTCACAAATAACTATAGAAACAAATATGTAGCAGAAATAACACGTCATTTCATTAATCAAAGAACTGAAACTTGTTTACATACAAAATGGAAATAAACTAGCTAAAGTGTTGGTAGCTTATCTTTGAGAAGAGATGTGGCGGCTACATGCCTCTGAACTCCATGTTACAATAAGGCTCGAAGGCCTATATATTATTGAGAAACAATGGAAACCCTACACATCCAAAAACCTAACCCTAGGAGGTGAAACACCAGAATGTGGGCCCCGTTGGGTAACTTGGTACATCATTTTACCGAGGTCGTAACTTTGGCATACTACCTCTGTTTGACGCGCATGATACATTGTTAGAAATATCTATTCAAGGACTACATCCAAAAATAGCAAATATCAAGTCCAAAACAAACTCATATTTTCCCGATGATTTGATGCCGAAAAAACATCGCTTAGGGCCTCAAAACGGCTCCGGAAGTTTAGGACCTGAAAACTGCCAAAAATAGTAAATTGTGCTACAATTAAGGAAATTGGAAAATTGAAAGAAACAATGGTGGGGGTCCAAGTGGAATAGGTGGGTGGCCACCAATATCCTCCTAGATCATTCCTTCCCCCTTAGGAAGCAATGGTCCCCATTGTGTTGAGTTCCTCCATGAGATGAGGAAACTTCTATTGAACTTGGTCCCTGGTGAGCCACTTTCCCTAGTGAAGGAGTTGGCCTGCTTTGACAACTCGATATAGCTGGATCTTCGACTGGCAGGTGTTCTTGATCTGTGTTTCCATAATTCGATCAGTTGTGTCTTGTTCCATGCAGTCGGGGTTTAACTCTGTTGGTGTGAGTTGTTCTGCCACGTCTGAGGTGTCCAACAGAGGTGGAAAGTAAGGACGAAGGCAATCCACATTGAACACTGGGTGCAGACTAAGGAATGGTGGAATACCGAGCTCGAAGGAATTGTCCCCGACAGCCTTAGTGATGGTGTATGGCCCATATCGGAGTGGGAGAAGCTTGCGGTGGGGTCCAGTGAGGCGCTTCTTCTGCAAATGTAGCCACACTTTGTCACCCACCTGGAAGTTGTGTTGCACCCAATGCTGATCATGTCATTGCTTGTACTTAGCATTGGATCTGTCCAATATGTCATGAACCTATTAGCGAATGTGTTGAATGTACTCAATGAAGTTGTTTGCCTTGGAAACTTTAGACTGGACATGAGCCAAATCAACCTGAGTAGCTGCAAATGGCATGGCTACATCAATGGGACATAGTGGCTAGAATCCCAAGCCCACCTGAAAGGGGCTATGGTTGGTTGAGCTGTGGAGGACCCGGTTATAGCTATGTTGTACATAGGGGAGTCTCTCATCCCATGTGTGTGGATGCTTTGAGTTGTACATGCATAAAATGTGTATGATCATCCTGTTGATGACCTCTGTTTGGCCATCAGTCTGGGGATGGAAAGCTGTGGACTTTGTGAGATTGGTGTCTAACATTGACCATAGGCTAGACCAAAATGTAATAAGGAAGCTGTTGTCCCAATTTGATATTATAGACAGTGGGATCCCAAAGTGTAGCCACACTTGTTCAAAGAAGAGTTTAGTAGTGGCTTCTACTGTGATATTATTCTTGCAGGCCGCCATTATGGCCATCTTTCAGAATCTATCGACGACCATGAACACACAGTCATTGCCGTGCTTAGTAGAAGGAAGGCCCAACATGTAATCCATGGAGATGGATTCCCAAGGTCAACTAGGGGTAGGCAACGGAGTATAGAGGCCTTGCTTCTTGATGGACGGTTTGGTAATGGCGCAGGCAGTGCAGGATCGAATGTACTTCCTGACATCTTGTCGAAGGTTCGGCTAATAGAAATACTTCTACAGTACTGCCACTATTTTCTCGACCCCGAAATGCCCAGCGACCTGATTGTAGTGCAATTCCCAAATCATCTTGGCATGCTCGCTTGAAGGAACACAAAGGTGTCCCATGTGACATAGTAGTGCATCCTGGAGGTGAAAATTTGGAACTTGGTTTCCCTCCAAGAGCGTCCTATATGTGTGGTTGAATTCTTGGATCGCTCTTGTAGAGAAGTGTCCAATCAGAAGTCTCGTGCCAATAAGAGTTAAGCACAGTGGTTATCGCCATGATCAGTGGTCGGATGAGGTAGTCTGCAACATTGTTGGTGCTTCCCTTCTTGTACTTGATTTTCAAATGAAAATGTTGTAGATATGTGGACCACTTCTGATGGAAATTGTTTTGTAACTTTCCTTGTGTCTATATGAACTGTAGGGGTCGGTGGTCTGTGTGGATGATCATTTCCTCCCCCAAAATGTAATGCTTCCATTGTTGGCAAGCCTATACAATAGAATACATCTCTTTGTCATAAGTGGGATATTTGCAGACTGTGTCAGATAGTGTCTCACTGTGATATGCCACTGGATGCCCTTGTTGAGTAAGGACTGCCCCAATAGCATAGTCAAAGGTATCTGTCTCGATCTCAAATGGTTGTTGCAAGTCTGGTAATGTGAGCACTGGGGCACAGCAGAGGCGATGTTTCAATTCTACAAATGCCTTTTGTTGAGTTTTCGAATAGAATAATTTTGCTTTTGTTCCTCCCTTGGTGGCTTGACTCAAGGGCCAAGTGATATGAGAGAATCCCAACACGAACCTGCGGTAGAAATTAGCAAGACCCAGAAAGCTATGAAGCTCTGTTAGAGTAGTTGGGGTTGGCCAATCCCGAATGACTTGGATCTTGGTTGGATCCACATGTACCCCACACTCATCAATAATGTATCCCAGATACTGAACCTCGGTCATGCCAAAAGTGCACTTTTCCAAATTGGCACACAACTTGTGCTTCCGTAGTGTTTGGAGGACCTATTGGATGTGGTGGAGGTGCTCTTCCCAAGTCTGGCTGAATATCAAGATGTCATCCAAGTAAACTACTATGAATGAGTTGGTGAATGACCACAAGATGTCGTCCATCAGTCTCATGAAGGTTGCAGGAGCATTCCTCAGCCCGAAAGGCATGACTAACCATTCGAAAAGGCCCTCCTTGGCTTTGAAGGCAGTCTTCCACACATCAATCGGTTCGATCGGTAGCTGGTGATACCCAAACTTTAAGTCGATCTCGCTAAAATATTTCGCCCCTTTAAGCTAGTCCAGGAGGTCATCAATCCATGGGATTGGGTACCTATTCTGGACAATGATCTTGCACAACACCTGATAGTCAATACAGAGTCTCCAAGTCCCATCCTTCTTCTGTACCAACATGATCGGGATTCCACAAGGCAATGAAATTGGCCGGATGTGACCCTTCTGCGGCAGCTCCTGAATTTGCCTCTTGATTTCATCATTCTCCAAAATAGAGCATCGATAGATCGGTCCATTAGGAAATGGCGCACCTGGGGTCAAATCGATGGGGTGCTTGACCTGACAGTGCAGAGGCACCCCTATGGGTGAGGTGAATATGTCCCAGTACTCCTCCACGACCTTGTCCATTTGTTTTTGTCGTGCGGAGGGGCCCTGTCTGGAGGTCATGGCCATGATCTTCTTCTTTCCCTAAGGGCGGATCATCAAGAAAATAAATTTCCCAGATTTGGAAATGAGCTTACTGCATTGTTTTGCAGTAACCAAAGAGATATCGGCAGGAGGTGGTACCTCTGGTATCCTGTACAACTTATTTCCCAACGTAACAATAACGGTGCAAGGCCAGGACTCATACAAAACATGTCTCTTCCATAAGTATGGTTAACCTAATAATACATCACAAACATCAAGAGGAGCAATATCACATAGTACTTCATCAATGAAGGGCTTAATGCTGAAGGGAAGGCGGCACTGTTGGCTAACGCGGAGATCCCATCCTTGGTGAAGCCATTCGATGGTGTACAACTACGGGTGTGCTGTGGTCGGCAAGCCCAACCGCTTCATGACCTATGCTGAAATGAGGTTCTTTTGGCTCCCACTATCGATAATGAACTGTAGCGAGGAATGCTTTACCCACATCTGGGAGTGGAAAAGACGCTCCTCCTCCTTTGAATCTTCTGGTTCTTCCTTTTGGATCTTCATGGTGGCAATGGTGGCATTGGGCTCTACATCGATAATATTCTTCCCTCTGTCATTCCCCTTCTCGAGTTATGATTTAGTGTCAGAGTATGCATCTGATTTGGAAGCCTTTATCTCGGCCACCAGTGACTGCTTGGCCCGACACTCACTTGTGTTGTGAGTGGGGCTCTTATGGAACTCGCACCACTTTCCCTCTTCCTTCTTTAGATTCACAGTGTTGCTCTTTACTTGCGACTTTGGAAAGTTGTCTTGAGTTGCCATGCCTTGGTTATGTCCTTGGTTCTGCGGTTTGGGTGCACCTTTCCCTTGCTTCTGATTCGCAGATCCAAAGCCTTGCTTTTTCTGTTTGAATTTTTGCTCAATTTTAGCAACATACCGGTATGCCGTACCAAGCGAGGAGATGTCGAGGAACTCCATTTCCTTTTGAATGTATCTATGCAGACAACTGCGATACTTCAACACCAAATGTTTCTATGAATCTTTGATACCCAACTTGGTGCACAGGGTATGGAACAAATTCATCAGCTCATGCACATCTTGATCTCTTTGCTGCCGCAACGGTAGTCCATTGTATGTACTTGTCCTCATAACTCCCCACGGGATAATATTGTCCCTTTATGGAATCTCGAAAATAATTCCAAGTGGGTACAGTCGAGAACAGAGAGGGTTCCTCCTCATCCTTCCTCTCACAGTAGGTTTCCCACCAGTCCTTGACATGGGGGGTAGCTTTCAGTAGTGAAAAAATAATCTTTTCCCGATCAGAAAGGTCATGAACCGAGAAATATCCTTCTAATAGATTCAACCATCTATCTACGGCGTCTACATCTATTCGGCCATAAAATATGGGAATGTTGAATTTTACTTGTACCTTAAAAGGGGTTGTGCCTCCAGAGTGGCTGCTAGATGTAGATGTGCCACTAGTGGGAAGTTGTTGAAGGATCTGGGCGAAGTTATCCACCATCATGTTCCTTTATTTTTCAAGGGCCTCCTTGAAAACATTTTGATAGGATATTTTGCGCCCTCGTCTTTATTTTCATCCCCCATGGGTGGCCATCGGTATTTGCGAGGCTAATCTTGCAAAGGTTCAACGAGATCGAGCCCTAACTCTTTATACCCCACCCTCGTTGGGGACATGCAAAGAAGGATCGAGAAAGAGCAGATTGCTCTAATACCACTGATCCGGATTTATGCAGGAACACAACAAAATACACAAATAACCATAGAAACAAAGATGGAGCAGAAATAACACTTCATTTCATTAATCAAAGAACTAAAACTTGTTTACATACAGAATGGAAATAAACTAGCTAAAGTGTTGGTAGCTTATCTCTGAGAAGAGATGTGGCGGCTGCATGCCTCTGAACTCCATGTTACAATGAGGCTCGAAGGCCTATATATTATTAAGAAACAATGGAATCCCCACACATCCAAAAACCTAACCCTAGGAGGTGAAACACCAGAATGTGGGCCCTGTTGGGTAACTTGGTACATCAATTTACCGGGGTTGTGACTTTGGCATACTACCTCCGTTTGACGCGCATGATACATCGTTAGAAAGATCTATTCAAGGACTACATCCATATACAAAAAATATTGAGTCCGAAATGGACTCATATTTTCCCGACCATTCGATGCCGAAAAAACGTCGTTTAGGGCCTCAAAACGGCTCCGAAAGTTTAGGAACCAAAAATTGCCAAAAATAGTAAATTGTGCTACAATTAAGGAAACTGAAAAACTGAAAGAAACAATGGTGGGGGTCCAAGTGGAATAGGTGGGTGGCCACCAATATCCTCTTGGATCAAAATCTCTAGAAAAGTATTTGAGGAACAACTAGAAATGCGGTAAACTTGGGCACTTTAAGGAGTGTAGCTAAAAAAATGTTGAAAAAACAAAGCGATCTGATGATCCCCCTTCCACATAGGCAAATTCCTCCACTAAAGAAGGACAATATGTGTACTTAGCCACCACAAATATGATTGATTGACTCTAGGATATAATGTGTTGTTGATTGACGCAAGTGTGTCTTTTCATTTGAATCCTCATAGGGAGTGGTTTTGTGAATATGAAAAGAACAATGGAGGAGATGTGTTCCTAGGAGATGATTCAACAACCAATATCAACAGACATGGAAGAGTTAAGTTGCAGCTCAAATATGGAAGGATTAGAAACTACTTGGATTACTACACATTCCAAGTATAACAAGGAACTTAATATCCATCAGAAAGACGGGTCGTCATGCAGGCATTTAAACTGTGTTTCTAAAAGAAACATGTAGAATGGTTCAAGGTCAATGGTATTAATGAGGGGAGATCGAAATGGAACTCTATACAAACTATTGGGAAGCAACATCATCAATGGGTGTAACAGTTCTAGTGTGCTTGAGGGAGGAGATAAATAATACATAACTTTTGTTTCCTTTGGTGGAAAGACAATGACATGGCATCAAATATTAGGGCATATTGGGGAGAAGGGCCTTTTACCATTACAAGGTAAATCCTTGGTCGAAGGTATGTTTATTTGCACAGTATTTTTCAATTTCCATGAACATTGCATATATGGAAATCAAAATCACGCAAGCTTTGCATCTGGTGTATGCTTCAAGAGTAAAGGGAATTTAGAATTAATACATAGTGATGTGTTTGGAACTATTCTTGTTCTATAATTGTAGATATGTGTACTATGTTTCATTTATAGATTATTTATCAAGGAATTCATGGATTTATTTCCTTCAAAAGAAATCTAAAACATTTGTTAAATTTAAAGAATTTAAGGCTCTTGTAGAGAATTAGAAAGAAAATAAAATAAGGTGTTGAGGATAGATAATGGTGGGAAATTTTGTGGGCATGAATTCAAGGAATTATGTAACAAATATGTCATAGAAAGGAACAAGACTATCCATACACACCTCAATGAATGGAGTTGTAGATAGAATGAATAGAGAATTTATGGAAAAGTAAAAGAGCATGCTCGGGACTACCATCATAGGACAAGAACCGTGAACACAATCAGTGGAGACAACATGTTACATTGTAAATCGATTACCCACTTCAGCATTGGCTGACAAAACTTCAAGGGAAGTATGGACTAGTAAGAAAGGGCCTCTAAAAAATTTGAAAGTGTTTGGGTGTGATGCTTATGTACATGTTCCAAAGGAACTTAACAAAGTAACTTGTATTATAAAAATGAAAAATGTATCTTTATTGGATATAAAGATGGTGTGAAAGGTTTTAAACTTTGGGATTATGTAACTAAGAAGAATGTTTAAATTTGAGATGTTGGTTTTAGAGACGTCAAATATGTTCCCAAACACTAAGTGGATCCAATGGAAAAGGAACCAGCGAAAATAGAGTTTGAGTTAGAGGATGAATAATATGATTCAACAGACGAAGTTGGTTCAGAAGAAGAAGAACCTCATACCCTAGTATTGAGGAGTTGATCTCGAGAAAGAAGGAAATCAGAAAGGTATTCCCCTCCTGATTTTTTATTTTGTTTAAATTTATTTATTACCAATGATGATCCTAGAAATGTGAAGGAAGTTATTGGTGTAGAGGATACTGATCTCTAGAAGAAGTCCATGGTTGAAGAAATCGATTCCTTGGATAAAAATGAAGCATGGGATCTTGTTGAGTTACTAGATGGAAGAAAAATAGTGGGTAGCAAATGGTTGTTTTAGAGGAAGTTGAATGTAGAAGGTAAAGTACAAAAGTACAAAACCCACTTAGTAGCAAAGGGATATTCCCAAATAGAGGGAATTGATTTTGGTGAAATATTTTTTCCATCTGCTAAATTAACTTCTATCACATTCCTTCTTAATTCTAATATTTCTACTTTGATCATGAAGTAGAAGATGGATGTGAAGAAAACATTCCTACATGGAGATCTTGAAGAAGAAATCTACATGAAACACCAGGAAGGGTATTAATAAGGGAAGGAAAGAGTTGGTTTATAAGTTAAAGGTCCCTTTATGGTCTAAATCAATCTCCAAGGATGTAATACAAAAAGTCTGACACATACATCCTTAGATTGGGGTTTTTGAGAAGCAAGGTTGATCGTTATGTTTATTCCAAGCAAGTTGATGATCACTTTATTAATATAGTATTGTATGTTGATGTCATGCTACTAATTGGAAAAAATATGAACATCATAAGGGAGGTGAAGTCGTAGATATCCTCTAAATTTAACATGAGGAATCTCAATGTTGCAAACTTCATACTGGGAATGGATATTAAAAGAGATCGTGCAAATAGGAAGTTATGTTTGAATCAGAGAAAATATGTTGAGATGATCTACATAGCTCTAGCATGTAGAAAAGTAAGTTGGTCAGAGTCCCTATTCATGTAGGTGTCAGGTTATATGTAGATCGATGTCTCAAGACACGGGAAGAGGAAGAAGACAATGCTGGTACGGTTGGTAGTTTGATGTATCCATAAACTTGACTTAATTCGTCAACCACAAGTTAAATGGTTGTGCTAGTTATGAGAACCTCAAATAAAGTACAAGTCTAAAAAAAACTCCATTTATAAAACTAAAATTAAATAAATATTTAAACATCCTATTTTTATACATTTAAGTTATATCACTTAAATCTATTTTATTTTACTTTAATTCATTCAAAATCACTTTCTAAAATATATATATATACACAATTTCTATATATATATATATATAACACGTAATGTCAACATATATATAGTAAGAAACAAAGTCAACTCCCATTATGTATTTGAATTATCACAAATCATAATTTTTTGAGTGATAATCTCTTATAAAATAAAACCCTACATATAATATATATATATTCAAAATCACTTCCTAAAAATCTATATATAATCGACTTCCATTTCGTAAGAAACAAAGTCAACTCCTATTATGTATTTGAATTATCACAAATCATAATTTTTTGAGTGATAATCTCTTCCCACGTCATCTTTGCGAATAAAATAAAACCCTACATATAATATATATGTTCAAATTTGCTCCAATTCCACATGAAACAGAGAGGTAAGACATGAGAATGAGAATTTCACAACTCCCACGTCTTGTTGTCTTGCAATACACAAGACAGTATACACAAACGACTGATGTGATTTTTCTCGTCACTCAATACCTCCCTAAATAGCATTTTTCTTATCAAGAGCATGATAATAACAATACATACCATGATTCTCTGCAGACGATCCGTAGTCCTGAGCAAATAAATCCCACACAAGCACTTATATCTTCCCTTTTTTCCATTCATTTATGCACGTATGTTGATCCTTCAAAATGATGGAATCATGGTAATGAATTGAAGCGGAGTTAAATACCGCATCTCAATCACCTAATCTTTCCTCTCGGCCACGTGCCTAACCACCTACCCAGTTAGTGATTCGGGCCCTCCTGGTGTCCTCCCCTACCTATGTCATTACTACTGTGCATGTTATGGAGTGTGAGAGTTACACAGTTGTCCTGAACTGTCGCATCCATCACCTCATCCGAGTCCTTTGCTTTGACAGCTCTGTGGTTCTTCGTCCCGAGGTTTACCAACTTGCCCACAAATGTATTTCATTTTCGTCTGATGTGGTTTAAACTGGATTCCAGCCCCGCCATCAGGACCCCTTTCATCTTCTCCAGACACCGATCTAACCTCCATGATTGCACCACCTTGGCACTGTGAGTTCCATTTTGAATTTTACTGGCCATCTGGATCACCACCTAGGATTCACCTTTGATAATTATAGGCATCCAACGGTTTCCATTCCCTACAAGAGACCTTCTATCTCAGCTTTGTTGTTGGTTTCCCAGCCTATGATCCCATACCTAAAGCCCGGCATGCTTCCTCTACAATCCCGGATGACACACCCATAACTTGTTGGTCCTGGGTTTCCCTTTAATGTGCCATCAAATTTGAGCTTGAAAAATCCCTCGAGAGGAGGCTTCTAGTTCTCTACACTTTTCATCGCTCGAGTTGAGTTTTTCCTAGTATTATCCTACTACAGGGGTCCTGAAAGCCCCCAAGCCCTTGGAATGGGGGCTTCCACCGTCGAGACCTTCCATTCCAAGCTCGCCCAGGACTCTATCGTTATGGTCTCTTGCATTCTTCTTGTGATAATATCCCATATTTTGCTCGATGGAAGAACTTTCCCTTGGAAGGTCCTAGAATTTCTCTACCAACATATTTCCCATAGCACAAAATGAGGGAAGATCTCCCATAACCGGTTCAAGTTGGGATTTTGATAAGGGTTGTCAGTCCATTCAGTTAGCGTCCTATCTGGGTATTTCCTAACCTAGTCAAATCTTCTGAAAATTGATGCTCCTTGATCCCAAATGGTGGACACAAACGTCTAGGAATCCAGGAGGTAGCTACTTGTTTCCTCTTCGAGCTCACACATGCAACACCGGTAAGGTCCAATCATCCCTCTTTTTTTAGTTTCTCTCATGTTAAAATTTGGTTTCTTATCGCAAGCTAGCTGAATACAATTATTTTGAGCCATAGTTTCTTCTTGCATAATTTTCCCCACTTTTATATGTTGGTTGGATGTCTTCCCCTATCAGAATGTCATAAGATTCCTTCATTGTAAAGTATCCTTTTTTACCATACCCCTAATGAAGATTGTCTTCTCCTGGGCACATTCTTATGTGCTTTTTGTTGAGGGCTTCTTCCAGATGATCAACCTCCTCCCTTGGACCAAGGTGCTCCCATCACTCCCTTTCTTCCCATACTCTGAAGTCCTGATCATCTACCTGGTTTCTCCATATATATTTGACCTTAGTGATTCCTTGGGTAATACTTTCTTCCAGAATACGTGTAAAATCCTTGTCACGTTTGAGCGGGGGCAATTGTTTCCAAGAGTCCTCCCATACCTAGACAGTTTGGCCATTCCTTACTTCCCAGAAGTTGTGTTCCTAGACCAATCTCCTCTCCAAGCATGTTGTTCTCCATATGTTGGATCCAAGAATATCTTCTGAGAACCGTATAAGCTCTCTTTTGTCCCATCCCTCTACATACTTAATGTGCCACATCTTTGCTTAGGGTTCTTGAGCATGGGTAACCCATATCCACCATAGCTTGGCTCCACTTACCACATTTTCCTGTTCTAGGTCCATGAGGCCTAAAACTCCCTGGTGTTTAGTGGGACACATCGTTTCCAACTTCACTAAATCCCACTTCTGCTTCTCATTGGTGCCACTCCACAAGAAATCCTGTTGCAAGTTCCTTATCTATTTCCATATGGCTTTTAGAGCCACCAAGGTGGAGAATAGATAAGTCAGCATAGCCTGAAGGACTGATTTCACCAGAGCCAGTCTACTAGATAAAATAAGGGGTCTCAAAGTCCAGTTTCTCAACCGCTTCTTCAGACTATCTAGCAATTTTGTCCAAGAGCCTTTTTGGAAATTGAATTCACTAATGGGGTTCCTAGGTATTTGGAAGGAAGGGAGCTCTCCCGGAAGCCCAAGATCTGACATATATTACTTCTTGAAATATGAGGGGTGTTAAAGAAGAAAACTTGGGATTTTTTATCATTGGTTTCCAACCTCGATGCTTTGCCAAATTCTAACAGGAAATTTTTGGGCTTCCTAGCTTCTTGAACCAATGGGTAACCCATCAACACTGTATCATCCACAAAATGTTGGTGATTTTGTTTGTTTTCCATCAACTGAATTCTTATCCCTCTAAGATCATTGTTGTCTCTCAAAACAACAATTAACCTGCCCAACCCTTCCGCCATGAGGATGAAGAGAAAAGGGGATAGGGGATATCCTTGCGTTATCCCCCTCGAGGGTTTAAAGAGAACGGAAGGAAACCCATTCACAAGAATGGAGAAGAATGTTGAGGTCACTAGGATCATTATCCATTCAATTCATTCTGCACTAAACCCAAAAGTTGTTAGCATACTTCAAATGAATTACCAATTGATCTTGTCATAGGCTTTCGCTACGTCCAGTTTCACCATCATTCTAGGAATTTTCTTATTTTTCAGAGAGTGAAGCATTTCATGGACCAAAATAATGCCATATGTTAGATGCTGACCTTCCACAAATCCTAACTTCTCGGGGGAGATTAGGTCTGGTATGAGGGGTTTCAGTATGTTCACAATTACCTTAGTTATGATTTTGTAGATGACATTGCAAAGGCTTATGGGACTAAATTTATCTGGGGAATCAACCCCGTTGCTTTTTGCAATTAGAGTAAGAAAGGTAGCATTAAAAGCTGGAAGAATCCTTCTTGAGACCATAGAGTCTTCAAAGATCCTCCACATATCCATCTTTATAAAATCCCAGAAATGATGAAAGAAGTTCACCGTGAATCCATCTAAGCCCAGGGCTTTTTGTTCTTTCATCTGGAAAACTGCTTCCTCTACCTCAATAAGAGATATAGCTTTCATCAAGAGCTCATTTTGTTCTTGGGAAACTAAAGATGGGACGAACCTTGTTATTTGGTTAATGTCTCCCCTGCTATCCTGCCTTGGGTATGACATTATATCCTTGAAGTACTAGTTAAAAGTGGTCTTTATTTCCTCCCTAGTTTCTTCCCGAACCCCTCTATCATTATTAATTGAAATTTTTTTGTTCTGCATCCTGTTCTGAACCACATAATGATGGAAGAATTTTGTGTTTCTCTCCCCCTCTTTTAACCATCGGTTCCTGGAGTTTTGGCGCCAGAAAATTTCCTCTTGCCTTTCTTTCTCCTCTATTTTATAACAGAGGCTAAGTTCTTCCATCTTCAATTTGGTGGTATACCCTTCATTCACCCCCTGGTTTGGACCTCCTGCAAGTGATATTCCATGTTCCTCTTATCAACAAAAGTATTACCAAATTCCTCCTTGTTCGATTTTTTTTATTTTTTCTTTCAAGCCTTTTGTCTTATGTTGGAATTTGTACATACCTTGGTCGGATCCTTCACCTAGCTCTTCCCACCAAGTCCTGATATTTTCGTCGAACTATGGATACCCTAGCCATAACTGTTTGAAACTGAAAGGTTTTTTGAATTGGGACCCCAACCCACTCCACATTAATTCTATTGGCCACTGGTGATCTGATCTTACTCCTAGAAGAGTAGTTGAATGGAGTTCACTTCCTAGATCCAAAATGGATTCAAAAACCATGAATATGTCCAGGATGGAAGCAATGTGTTGGTCCCCCATCCTCTTGTTGTTCCATGTGAACCATCCTTCCCTCGAAATGATGTCAACAGGTCCTAATTTCTCAATGGTTTCTCTGAATGTCTGACATTCTTCCTCCAACATGTGTCGGCCTCCCCTCTTTTCCTCTAGAGAGGTTAAATGAGATTGAATTCAATCCTAAAACCAAGTGTTTATTGGACATCTCGCCCCGGATTTTTTGGAGTGACTTGATGAAGTCCCTCTTTTCTCCGGCATTGTGAGGTCCATAAACATTTGTAATCATTCCTTCCGTTGAGAACCCTGTAACCTTGGAATTTGATGATAAGCATCAATGGTTACCTTGGAACCCCTCCTAAGATAACCCTAGTCGGGTCCCATAATATTCCCAAGCCTCCCGCGAAGCCTCTTCCATGAATGTGTGCCCCTTCACTTCCCTTGCTTATTTTCTTACTTAGATCTTGGATCTAGGTTGCGGGGCACTTAGTCTCTTGTAGGAAAACTATGGTCGACTTTGCTCTCTTTATCTTCTTGCTTAAGATCCTTGATTTTCATGGAATTTTAGGCCCCATATGTTCCACGATAAGATATTCATAGAGAAACTTATAATCCTAAATCTATCTTAATGGTACGGTACTGTCTTGACTCTACCAAGAACCGACCTACTTTAGCTACTCTCTGTTTGTTCGATTTCC
The DNA here is from genome assembly GCA_001517045.1 of Pseudotsuga menziesii. Taxonomy (NCBI): domain Eukaryota; kingdom Viridiplantae; phylum Streptophyta; class Pinopsida; order Pinales; family Pinaceae; genus Pseudotsuga; species Pseudotsuga menziesii. Next base: position 100,434 of record LPNX010602987.1, read on the forward strand.
TTCACATCTTATTATTTGGCTCCTCGAACTATCATTTCATCTCCTTGTGCGATCCTGAGCTAATCCCCAGCTTGTTTGAAGCCCGGTCTTTGAGGATGGCTTCCAGAGATGATTTTAAGGAACCATACTTATTCAAAAGTGTATAAATGTTGGCGAATATTACCAATTCTTAAAATGCCAACTAGAAAATGATTGGAGATATTTTTCGAAAACTATTTTAATTTCCAAGGATTTTATATCGTTTATATAATAATTTAGCGATTTTTAGGGTGAAAATTTTTTACCCCATCAAAATTGGGCGAAATAGGGCTTCAAAAAATGCATAATGGTGAATTTGTTTGGGAGAAAAACATGGAAAAATAGCCCACTAGGCTAAAATTCGGCCCTAAAATTATCCCTGATTGGCTTCTTTGAACATGATCACTTTTTTCCTACGGGACGTAACATTTTCCTATATTGTCACAGGATTTATCAATCCCCTCCAGGTATAGATCTCCTATATCCATATCCCTCTGCTTCTTCTCCTATTTCTCGATCCCCCCCCTCTTGCTTCTTTTCTCTTGTAGCTTCTTCGTCCGGTTGGGGGGTTATCTCCATTGTCTCCAGATGGGGTTGATCCCCTTGCTTTCCTTTTGAATGATTGGCAGTGGTTTCCTCCGAGAGTTCATCAAACGCTTCAAATTTATTATATACGGATATCTTCTTATTTACCTCCTGGTTTTCATGCTTATGTCCTCCTCGCTTCCTCAAGGGTACCCTAGTAAACCATTGACCACTCTTTTCCTCTTCCTTCCCCGATGTTGTCTTTGGAATGTTCATTAGACATTCCCTACACAAATGACCATATTCATGGCATCTTTGACACTGTAATGGGACATATTCATAATCCAAGGTTTGCATCCAATCCTCATCCTCCCATGACATTCTGATCACTTTTGGTAGTTCTTTGGTCAAATCCATCTAAACACATATCCTAGCATATGTCGTGTATCTTTTAATCCTGGTATGTTCGATGAATTTTCTCAGATATTTCCCTTTATCTTCCAATATTTCCGGGTCCCAGTATTTCCTCACTAATGAGTACAGCCTGATCCATACTGGCACTACTTTCATACCTTCCTTTTCCAGACATAAATTTTCCTTCCAAGGTCTTAGAAATAAACCTTCCAAGTAAAAGAAACATGACTTCTCATCCATAACTATGTTCCTATCTTAAATATTAAGAAAATCAATGGTGCAAAAACCCTTGGAGCCCAACCGAAGTTCATAGTGTCACTTGGGTCTCCAAGATGAGTTGATCCACCAGACTAAGGATTTTTTCGATGGCTTCATTCTCACAAAATTCACAATCAATGCATGATATTGCATATAATGGATTATTTACCTAATCTTCGTAGATATGACCTGCATGGTCAGAATCAAGGCCGCTTTAAACATGCACTGTCATGGCTTCCCAACCATCGATTATTATGTCCAGGTTTGGGGTTGATATAGAGCTATCGATATATCCCCGATATTCAACCCTATTGGATCAGAGACCAAGGAGGGTTTCCCGCCTCCCCCCTTGCCTTCTTCCATGCTTCTGTTAGTCCTTCTCCCTTCGCAAATCGCCGTAAATTCCTTCTGCCTCTCTGAGTCCCCCAGACTCTCTCTTGTTGGTATTATTCATGTTGGTGGAAGTAATTTTTTTGTATTTCAAAAGTCAAGACTATATACTATTTTTATTATTTTATTAACTATTTTTTCTTAAATGGGATTGCCTCGTACATATGATCTCATCCTCGTAAAATAGTGCCCAAATTGTGGTGGTGTGTTGAGATCATCATGCATTATTTAAAATCATGGCTCTACAAGAGCTAATTAATTAAGACCACTTTCATACACCAAGCAGGTCATGTCATGTTAAGTTTATGAGATTGTATAATTCAGACTTAATGTGACTATTTAAAAGAGTTTAATTCATTTATCAATTTAAATAATAAAAAATTGCAATTTAAAAATGTCCAATTCATTTATCAATTTAAATAATGAAAAATTTTAAATTTAAAAAATTATATAGTTAAAAACATTATCATATTTTAGCTTAAATTATCATATAAATATTTAAAAGTGTTTCATTCATTTATCAATTTAAATAATGAAAAATGCAATTTAAAAGTGTTTAATTCATTTATCAAATTTAAGTATTTAAAAATTGCAATTTAAAAAAATTATATAATTAAAAACATTAACCAATTTTATCTTAAATTATGAGCTTCCAATCTTTGATACTAATGTTCAATTCATTTATCAATCTAAATAATAAAAAATTGTAATTTAAAAAAATATTTATAAACATGATAACATCTATTTTTTCCAAGCTAAAGTTTATATAAATATGTAAACTTTTCTTTAAGGCAAGTCTAAACACAATAAGTTACAGTAAAACATACAGAGTGCTTCCAGTAACTTAACAAAGATTCAAGTAGAATTTCACTTTTATCACATGGTTGTTGGTTCACCAAACCCAAGCAATCAACTAACCAATACTCAATCAATGATGTTTTCTAGGTTTTATATTTTAAAATATTAATCCTCAACTTTTCTGGACAATAATATCCCTTTATTTCGTTGACAAGAGCACAGAGAAAACAATTATAGTCATAAAACTATGCTAAAGTAATAACGAAGACAACTTTTTTTTACTTTCTTATATAAAGATTATATGACATTGAAAATTATATGTTAATTAATTAAATATTTATGTCAAAGACACACTATGTAAATATTTATGTCAAAAGCACGGTTTGCAATAAGATTTAAATTTTAAAAATCCAAGTTATTAGTCCAATTTAATTATATAATTGATTGAATAAATTTTAAATTTTTCATTATTTAAATAATGAAAAATTTTATAATATTTAATTGATTGAATAATTTTATGCATTGTTTTCTCCATATTTTTAATTTTAATAATAATTATTTATATTCATGGAACTATTACTAATTAAGTATTATGAAAGAACTACCTCTATTTATCCTTAAATGAGTTTATATACATAACTATTAATTGATAATGAATGATATGGGTGTATAAGTTAGACTCACTCTATTTATAAATTTATTTTTATTTTGTGTAGTTATGTAGATTTAACTAATGAGCTGAAGGTCTATTAAGTTTAGATGGTAAGGTTGTATCATCTAATGACAAATTTAGAATAGAATGCATATTTAACTTTTAATATTAAATTATTAAAAATTCATAAAAATAAATTATAGGTTATAAGATGCTATATTTTATTTTAATTAACATAATATATTTTATTATTAAAATTTAAATAATCTATTTTTATTTGAAAATGTTTTCTACCAAAAAGAAAATTAAAATTAATATGTTTTTAGAATTTTTTTAAAGTATTTTATCATTTTTTTCTATTTGTGTAAAAAACTCATTATCTATATTGTAAATAAAAGAATGTCTTATATAGTATCAATATCTTTTTTGGAATAAACCAAATTTTATCTAATAATACTATATATGTGTGTGTGTGTCACACAACTCTAAAATCCATAAATTAAAAAAAAAAATTACATATTACCAACATCACATCTTTAAAATTCCTAGCAAGTATTAGTTACTTATGGCATGAGTTTAATTGTTGATGATGTGTATAGTTGCTTACACAAATGTTAGCTATTTTATGACATATTTTTTTTTTCAACTGCAGGTGTTTAGAGTTTTGACAGCATACTGACAAACATTCGCACAGGTGATGTCTTTGTTCCTTCTTTCATTTTTAACTTGATTTGCAAGGAGGCTTGGTTGGGGAGACTATGTTATAATTGTTATAGTTGATTTTACCACACTTGGTAGATCACACTTTTATGGCCTCCGATGTCCCTCTGCAGACTCTTTGGACCCCCCTTGCATGAATTATACTTTGATGATCCAAGAATTTCCCTAAAAAACACCTATTTATTGCTATACGTGACTTTTAAGCTAAAAACCGTGTGTACACGCAAGCTGCTCCACTTGAGCCCGCATACATCAGTAAATGTGGATAAAAACAAAAAAAAAATGGAGTTTTCCTCAATGAGTCCTGAATAAATTGACTCTTGGCCTTCCATATGCCTGAAAACGCTTCGACTCAACCCTTCACTACCTATTGAAGGGCTATATATTGAGCCTCTTGCATTGAAGGAGAACATTAGCGAGTAAGGAAACTATAGTTCATTGTTGTCCCATTTTCTTATGCTTGACCCTACATCCCTTTTTCCTTTTGAGCACATATTTTTTCTCTTCCCAAGCTTGCCGTTGACATGGAGGATTGAGGTGGTGGAGTGTTACACCTAAATCTCGTCACCATCATGTTATGAGATAGGTATTCTCTTGTCTTCTCCAATCCCTCAGAGTTTGTCCTAGAGAAATGAAAAGAAGAAAATTTCTCCCTTGTATTTTTCCTTGTTTTGAGCCAGTAACGCACCTTTTACATGGGGAAATGGAGGTGCCACCGATATTTTCCTTCATGAAAAGACGTTACCCCCTTAACACCACTTTTTCCCTTCATTAAAAGTATGGTGCTCATGTTTTAAAGGCAAAAAGGAATCTTTGATAGGCTTCTTGAAGCGTGCCTCTGTGGAGCCTCATCCCTATGGTTTAGGACCACCTGGAACTTGAGATCCCCCCTAATAGGATCTCCCTTCCACCTCATCCACAATTTCCTCATACATCCATATCCTCCCATGCCTTTAAATACTGGCTTGTCCCCCATGGGAAAGAGGAGGAAGAATTGTGTTGAACACCCAAAATCTGTCAAAATAATTCTTGAGCTATTGGAGGCAAGGTGAAGTTAGAGGCAAGGAGCCATTAGAAGGAACTCTCAACACCAAGGCATGAAGGTTGTAGTCTCTCCAATAATTTCTAATAACAAATGTCTTTTCTTTCCCATATTTACTGTAGCATTTGTATGTATTGTTTGATTCCTTGGTCACAAGCATAGATCTGGTTTATTATCCTGTATGCTATCATATTTCTCTTGTTTTCTCCAATATTTTACAAGTTCTTATGTGGTAGCAAAGGAAAAATATTCAAGAATAGAGAGGACATCCTTTAATGGAAGCATCGTGGCATTATATTCAAGCAATTTATCAGATATAGGGAAAGTTTAACATTTTTGGTTTGTGTTTTGTTCTATACCTATATCATTCATATTTAGGGAAACAACTCCTGTCTGCAGGAGGTGAGAATTTCCAACAACAAAATTGGTGACTCCACAAGGGAAATGTGAATAAAAACAAAAACTTTTGTAGTTTTCATCAATTAGCCCCGAATAAATTGACTCTTGGCCATTCATATTCCTGGAAACGCTCCGACTCAACCCTTCACTACCTATTGAAGGGCTATTATTGAGCCTCTTAGATGCATTGAAGGAGGAGAACATTAGAGAGAAGAAACTATAGTTCATTGTTTCCCCACTTTCTTATGCTTGACTTTGCATCCCTTTTTGCTTTTGAGCACTCATTGATGCTCTTCCCAAGCTTTCCATTGAGATGGAGGACTGAAGTGGTGGAGATTATCACTTCCTGCAGACAAGGGTTGTTTTCCTAGATCTGAATGATACAGGTATAGAACAAAACACAAACCAAAAATGTTAAACTTTCCCTAGATATGATCAATTGCTTAAATATGATGCCATGATGCTTCCATTAAAGGTTGTCCTCACTATTCTTGAAGCTTTCACCTCTGCTACCGCAAAATAACCTGTAAAAGATTGAAGACAACAAGAGAAAGATGATAGCATACAAGATAATAAACCAGATCTATGGTTGTGACCAAGGAATCAAACAATACATACAAATGATACAATAAATATGGGAAATAAAAGGAATTTTTTATTAGAAATGATTGGAGAGACTACAAACTTCATGCATTGGTGTTGAGAGTTCCTTCCAATGGCTCCTTTCCTATAACTTTACCTTTCCTCCAATAGCTCAAGAATTATTTTGACAGAATTTGGGTGTTCAACACAATTCTTCCTCCTCTTTCCCATGGGGGGTGAGCCACTATTCAAAGGCATGGGAGGATAGGGATGGTTGAGGAAATGGTGGATGAGGTGGAAGGGAAATCCTATTAGAGGGGATCTTGAGTTTCAAGTGGTTCTAAACCATAGGGATGAGGCTCCACGAAGGAAATCTTCGAGAAGCCTCTTGAAGCTTCCTTTTTTTCCTTTAAAACTCAAGCACTGTACTTTTAATGGAGGGAAAAAGAAATGTTAAGGAGGAAACACCATTTTCATGAAGGAAAATAGTTGTTCCACCTCCCTTTTCACATGTAAAAGGTGCGTTACTGGCTCAAAACAAGGAAAATACAAGGGATGAATTTTCATCTTTTCATTAATCTAGGACAAACTCTGAGGGATTGGAGCAGACAAGGGAATGCCTATCTCATAACATGATGGTGACAAGATTTAGGTGTAACATAATGACCCCTAAATTATGAGGCTAGAGGGAAACGATAGGCTAAATAATTTGATTGAAAAAGGTATAGCTCCTAGGAAAAGGTCCAATGGTTGGAACTTCTCAAGCATCACAAACTTTCTGCAGTTCCTTTTACATTTTGATACATGTCCCAAATGACTCACAACATGGCTACCAACCAATACAACGCAGATCCATGTGAGATACAAAAAGTTATGGCTACTAAAATACAACATAGATCCATGCGAAGAAGACTCAAATTTGGACATAGCTACCAGATATACAATGTAGATATATGTCATAGAGACACAAATATGAGCACAACCACGAACATATAATGTGGATTCATACAATAACTCATGAGAAATACTCCATTGCAACCTGAGGAAAACAATGAGCGCTTAACATATACCCATGGTCTTCGTCTCATCTTCAACAACGTACGATTCTATCCATGTGATTACAATGTATCGATGTTGAACATGGTAGAAACCACTTGATTACTGGTCAATGATGAGAACCGTTAACAAGTGCAAGGGAGATCACTATTGGTGTCGATGATTCCCAAGGTACCCTAGTACAATCTTATAAATGTGAATAGATTATCTGATGTTGAACACTTGGTTGAATCTTTCGATCAAAGTTCAATGATGTAAACATATTGTTGAAAGAGATAGGGTCTTTCATTGATGCATACAAATCTCAAGGTACTAATTTTTTTCTAATACTAATTCCTGGATGATGAGATGGAGTCAACAAGAATAGTCTCGTTGAAGAAGGACCATAATGAATCCCACATCAATGACACGGAACTCAAAGATTTTTTTTGGAATTTGAGTATGAAGTAACCATAGGACATACTCAAAGGTAACTAACAAAAAGGTATGTTTGACTAAAGAGGGTAATTCTGACACACAATCTTTCCTTTGAACATTGAACACCATGTCCGAAGACTTGGCAGCATTGACGTAACAAGGCAGAGGCCATGACACAATGCGACAAAATACAAGGAATTCTTTGAAATCACTCAAAGAAGTGACATGTGTTATAGCTGATTTTACCACTCCAGGTGAATCACACTTGTATGGCCTTCCCCTATCCCTCTGCAGACTCCTTAGACCCCTTTGACCATTTTTTGTCCTTTGATGTTTCCTTGACCATCCCTAAAAACATGTGAAAAATGATACACGCGACTTTTAAACCCTTAATCGCGTATATATGCGGGTTTGACCTCTAAAACCGTGTACATCGGGATTGTACAAAATCCAAATCCTTTTGGAGTTTTCCTTGACATGGATCCGACTCACTTGACTCCTGGCCTTCCCTATGCCTTGAGATCGCTCGGATTCGACCTTTCATTACCCATTTGAAAAGCTATATAAGGAACTCTATGTTACATTGAAGGCATATGAGAGAATTGAGAGCAAAGAAACTATAGTCCATTGTTGTCGGAACTTATGCTTGAGTCTGCATCCCTTTGTCCCTTGGAGCACTTTTGTGTTCTTCCCAAGCTTGCCTTTTGCTTGTGAGCTTGCTATCGAGAGATGGAGGATTGAGGTGGTGGAGGCCCAAGTGGGGGATTCAGTTTCTCCGATTCGCAAACGTGCCGACAGAGGTTGTATCCATTGTAATCTTTGATTTTATATTAATAAAAATATCTTTTCTTGTCCAATAATGTATGTTTGAATGAATATTTTACCCATGGATTTTTTCAAATGCTTATACATTGTTGATTATATATGCTAGAATAGATATAACACCAATATATATAGTATGCTTGTATTGTTTACTTGTTGTTGAGGAAGCAATCTATCAATTCAAGCTGAAGTTGGAAAGCTCAACGGGTATCTACTTCAACCGTCCGAAATAAGGTACGAGGTCTGATCCTTTAGTGTTAGATATTTAATTGCTATTGCATATTGGAAAGGATTGATTTCTGGAGTCAAGCTGTCTGTTGTGGTACCCCAAGCCATAGGAATTTCTCTCCGTAACAACATGACTCATGAAAGTGGATCGACTCAAAAGCAAGTTGAATACCCAATTGACTGAATAAAATGCAGACAAGTGCCATGTTAAAAGGTGACTACAAACTGCCATTATTGCAAATGAAATGTATTTCCCTTTCGTTACTTTCCCCATCATGATTGATGAGTGCCTCTATTCCTTTTTACGAGTTCAAAGAGGGTAGCAAACACTCACTATATCTTATCATAGGATAAGTCCATTCTCATATGTTTCATGAACCTGATAAAGGAAGGGTTTGTTCCCAAAAAAAAGGTCTTTCATCGTTTGATTTTATGAGTTTGATGAAAGCAAACTCATTTGTCATTTCACATTTAGAGAGTCTGAACTGACAAAGAAGAATCTAGAATGGAATTTTTTGTAAATTTAGTCCCCGGGGCCCAAAAAAGTGTAAAATGATTCCAAGGATAACTCTTCCAGTGATTATTGGTCGAAGTATACCTTTTTTTTAAGTAGTGTCCCATGGTCCAAAAAATGGGTAAACTATCACCAGGAAGACAAGTTCATTCGACAATATTTTCACATTTTAAGAGTAAGAAAGAGCTTAAAGAATACTCTATTAGGGTTCCTTTTTCATAAACCAATTTTAACGAGTCTGAAAAATAGTAAAAGTATACTCGATACCTCTTCACTAAGTTTTTTTATGAACATGTCGAAGGTATAAAAGGCACTCAAAACCTTTTTCATGTTTGAATCCAGAGCACGAAAAAGCGATAAAGTAAGATCAAACTATTTTTCATGTTTTAACCAGAGCACGAAAAATGAAAAGTAAGGTCAATGCCATCTTACTGTTTTTAACAAGCTCGAAGATTAGTTGAAAGAATGCTCAAGGTATTTGCTTCATTTTTAATGAGTTTGGAATAGAATAAGAGCTATGCTCAAAGGGTCATTTCATGGTTTAACGAGCTCGAAACTGAGAAAGTATGCTAAAAATGACTCCCATTGACGAGTGATTTCCCAACATGATGTCCAGTGGTTGGTACTTTCCCCCTAAGATAACTGTCGAGTAGCTAAATCCCAATATAATGTAAAGAGGTTGTATTCGTTTCATCTGCCTACTATTTTCGTCATCTAACTCAATTCATGGTTACTACCAGGAAAAGGTTCACCAGAAACACATGAAGAAAGAGGATCAAGTTATACATGCAGGTGAAATGAAGGTTCAAGGCTTGACACAATGCAAGAATCCGTTTCATTTTTTAACGAGCTTAACACAAAAAAAGAACTATACCCAAAGTTATTTGTTTCATTTTTGAACGAGATTGACACAGAATGGGAACTATGCTCACAGACATCTGTTTCATATTTTAACGAGCTTGACACAGAATGGGAACTATGCTCACAGACCTCTCTTACACAACATGAGATCCAGAGGTTCGTAGGTTCCCCCCTTTCACATAAGGAGTTAGCAACTTAATTCCTAAATGATGTCCATAGACTAGAGCCATGCCCCCCATTTTACCTATGATGGGAAGAAGCTAACTAGAATAAGGGGAAGGAACCACATGAACATGATGAACATTCAGGACAATCTGATTACTAGGAACAATGTGATGGTCAGGTGTAACAAAGGAAAGTTGATCAATGGTCACAATCTTCCCATCATGGGGAAAATGCATCACTCTAAAGAGTGTGGACACTACAGCATTCATGGTGTAAACATAATCACATCCAAGGAGCATATTGAAATCTAAAGGACCTTGGACCACCATAAAATCAATACAGACAATTTTCCCTCCTAAAGTGATAGGAAAATGAGGAAGGATCCCTAAAGGTGCAGTAGGTATCCGATTAAAATCCAGTATCTGATTGGTGGTTGTCACAAGCTGAGGAGAACCTAAAGTTTTCCAAGCATTTGAGGATAGAATACTAACAGAATCCCCTTCATCAACAACAGTGCAAAGCATCTTCCTAGCAGTAACTTTCACAACTATCTGGAAAGGAAGACTCGAATGAAGACAAGATTGTGTTAGATTACTCCAATCAAAGGAAACAACCTCAATACTTGAAGAGGGTTCTGTTGAAACAGACAAAATTTCCCTTGTCTAGAAAAATCAGAACAAAGCATAAACATTTCAACAGGTTTTAGTTGTTAGATTTTTATCATTTAATCAATATGATCTAGGATCTTATCTGAGAGAATAACATGCACATCAATAATCACAAGATATAAGAGACATAAAGAGTTTTCCTCAGGGAAACCATAAAGGAGAAAACCCCGCAACTTCTTCAAAGATAGAATGAGCACCAATAGAAAAAGTAAAACACAAAAACACAAAGATGATCTCTGATAGTTGTTCTCTATCTCACTTGTGCAAGCTCCTCTTCTCTCACTCATGCGCTACAATTGAGTGAGTGTGTGTTTTAAATAGAGAGTCTCACTCTCTATTTATACTAGTTTTCCACTTGACAATTACTCACCAGGGTCGACCTCACTAGGAGAGTCTGATAACCCTAATGCCCCTTGTTATAGCCTGTTTTTGTTTTCTATTTTTGAACCATTTGCTTGTCTTAAAAATATGGTTTTTCTTTTTGTTTTAAAGTTTTGCAATTGGTTTATTTTAAAATATTTTGATTTTAGGCTTATGTTTATAGTTGATTTAATAGGTTTTCTTTTTATTTTTTGCTTAACTTAGTTAATTTCATGGTTTTTATGGGCTTATAGGATGTATATATTTCTGAAAGGTTCTAAAGAAATAGCATAAGACCTTATTTAAAGTTATTTACCAAAAAATAACACTTTGTTTGGAGTTTTGGTTAAAAAAATCATAAAACGGGTATTCTTGTAGCGCAAGCTTGAAAAAGTTACACAGGCGCGCTATAAGAAAGTCGCGTTAGCTGAAAATCATGATTTTTGGTTCAATTTTTTGGAAATTCTCACATAGGAGATGTCATTCACACTTGTTAATGGATTTGATACATGTTTTCCTCTAGAATGATCATTATAACAGGTGTTAATCCTTCAAGTAAATCATCATGAGAGCGAGTTGCGGTGTTTTGGTGTAGAGTGATGGAATAATGATGATTAAACATGATGAGACAAATTTGCCTTGAATTTCGTATCCCTGAAGTGCACGAAGATCAAATGAGTTCATGGCAAAGTGTTAGCAGCGTGTAATCAAATATTAAAGCAGGTCGGAAATTTAGGGCTTTGAGGGATGACCATTTGGAGTTATCGTGGTGGTCATAGGCGCTTTAAAGAATAAAACTGGACACCTAGCAGATAGAAGGACATGATTTTAGCAGCTGAATTCACTATTCTAACAGCTTCTGAACTAGGGCCAGCTCCAGCTCCTAGTTCTAGAAATATTGATTCAGAAGCATATGCACCTACACTAAGAGCCACCTCAGGAGATGCACCTGTTTTTTCCCCATCACCTGTTGGAAACACTTCACTTACAAGTAAGAATTCCTCAACACATGCACCGGTAGTTGAAGACACCGATCCAAGTATAGAGCTACCTGAAGAAACTAGGTCTAAGACTATGAAATGGTGTGCAGTATGGGATGAGTTTGTGAACTGCCAATACTATATAATCCTTTTGAGTCCAGTAGATGATTACACCTGGAAGTTTGTAAAAAATAAGACAACTTCTGACTGTATGGAAGCAGTAAAAATGAGGAAGCAGGCCTGATCTCCCTTGATTCAGGCCTAGGATACATTGCTTTTAAGAACTATTCCTTGAAGGCTATAATGGTCGAAGAGTACTGCAACCATCCTGATTCATATGATGTTGTTGTTGTTGTGAACAAGAGAATGTGCAACAAGAAAAGTGACTTGAGCTTGAATGATTTCCATGGAAATAAGTCTTTCCATGTAGGTTATATGACAGTAGCTGGATGGAACTATCCAGTGCACTACCTTGTAAGTTCTGTTTTACAATAGAATCCTGGAAAGAGTTCGTCTGTGAGAAATTATGAAGATATCATATCAGATTTTTTCTCTGCATCTTGTGCACCCTTAGAAGTAGAAGGAAGGGGGTTGTGTAGTGCTTGTATTAATAGCATCTCATGCCTTCCAAACAATACATACTCTGGTCATTCAGGGACTTTTCACTGTCTTCTAGAAGGAATTGGAGATATTGCTTTCTTAAAAGCTGATACTGCCTTGTTGTATTCTCTAGAAGGAATGAATAATCAATCATGGTCAACAAAGTCCATAAGTGATTTCATGTACCTCTTCCCAGAAGGAGGTTGCAGGCCCATCAACAACTATCCTGGAGATTACAAATTTGGCTCTGTGCCAGCAAATACAATAATGACCCAGAATTCCCTATCACATTCTAAGAAGTTGGCTATTGTGAAGACACTGCTAAATGAAAGCTGGATAGATGCCCTGTATAGTGGGAAGAACTTTGCTGATCATCTGATTACTGTTGGCACACAAAGTTTGCAAGAAGTCAAGCAGTTGACAAGATCTTACGTAAGATCTTCAGCTTTTCAATTCTCAGAGTATAGAAGACCTTAATACCAAAAGGGTTGACACTGAACAGGATGTACAAAAAAAGTCTGAAATAGGAGAAATCCATATAGAACTCATTGGTAGTGAAGACATCACAACTTTGATTGAAGAAAACAGTTAAAGAACAACCATTGCAAGACTTGGAGTGTGCAAAGATTATTCAGAATTATGCTTTGTTTTTCTTGTTTTGAGTTATTGAAATTGAGTGCAGATAACGAGCTGATGGAGATGAGTTTTAGAAGAAGAAAAAAAGAGGTTTATGTTCAAAATATATCCATTCACAAAAACCTCTCTCAGTTTTGCAACAACTGTCAAGGTTTGAAAGATTCAATTTAATCTTTACAACCTATTTTTCAGGGTTTTAAAAATAGTTAATATTTCTTGTTTTATTCTTCATCTTGTGGGACATATTATTATTGATTGGAGATGAATTTTTAAAAACCAAGAGAGGTTTCTGTTCATCATGGATCCATTCACAAAAACCTCTCTCCGTTTTTGTACAGGTGTCACGCATAGAGATATATGGCAGCTTCTTTGACACGTATTTTTCAGAAATTTGCCAAATTTACGAGGAATCCGATTTTGCTATTTTTAGTCAATTAGTTGAAAGTCGGTTAATGTAACTACTAAGTAGTTTCAAATTCGACCTAATGAAGGGAATATAGAACTACTTCTTTGTAATTATAAAAGTTGGACAAGGGTAGAGTGCAAAGGTTCGATTTTTGTTGCAAGGGGAGGCTATCAAGCTCTGGTTTATGAAGCTAAGTGTAAATTCTCTTATGTGTTTTTGATGACTGAATAATGAAATATATGCAACTATATGCCCTTTAGAATTTTGACTGGTTTTATTTCTAATTTGTATTAATTACTCAGTTGGTATACTCATTTCCTGTTTAAGGTTTTTATGCTTGAAATGCTTGCTAACTGTGGGTGGAACTCAGTACTGTGATTATTATGTTTGGATTATGGTTTATATGTTATGCATCTCAGTCTTTCAAATGCTCATGATTTAGTGTTTTCTTTAGTTTCATGAAGTTTATTCCCTTTTGTCTACAAACTGTTCAACCAAAACCCTAGAAAACCCTATTTTACTTTATTGTGTTTATTGAGATTGCGTTGGCTTGTTCTCTCGTAGTCTGGGAACAATTTCTGGCACTAACATCTTTGGCGCCATTACCAGGGATGAAGCTGAAAGCCTATTTTCCCTGGGTTACTCATCATTTCACTAGTTTTGAGAGGTGGAATTAAACCAACAAATTTTAAAAGCCTACATTTCACCAAATATTTCACAATGGCTACTAAAAGAATTGGGACAAGACGTAGACCTAGTTCACCTTTACAACTGGGTGTCTCAGACCCAGAGCAGATTCTGAAAACAGCTAGGAAAATTAGGAGATCACAATCATCCCTAGCTTTATGGAGCCCCAATTAATTTTACATATTGTCACCCTTTCCACTTTCCGAGGAGGAAAAACAAAATCTATCTTGACAAATCGATTGGCAACTCCACTAGTTCAAGATGCAGAGGCCGAAGACCATGGAAGCCATTCTAGCTGGAAGGTTTGCACCTTTCAATTTTTCTGATGTTCCAGGTTTTCCAAATCCAATACCTACTATGGATGTTTGGGGAGATTGTCTTCCACGGTTTAGAGAAAGCAAAGAGGATAATCCTTCAGATCACCTTATCAGATTTCATCAATATATGGTTTAGTTAAATATACAGCATGAAGATGCGATCATGAAGATGTCCATATATTCACTCGAGAAAGATGCACAAGAATGGTATTTTTCTCTTCCCGCTGCTAGCATTTACTCACTGAAAGAATTCCACACATGTTTTTGGAAACATTGTAAGTATGTGTTCTCAGCTGAATTCTTTTTTAAAGATTGTTGTGAGCAGGTTGATTTTTATAATACAATTTATGATTCAAAAAATCATGATGATAAGTATAATCAAGGATTCAAAACATATCATGAAGAAGTTGTAGTTTCAGAATTTGTTGAAGATGAAGAGGTAACATTTTCAGACATTGTTGTCAAGGAAGAATTCCATGATCATTACGATAGTCAAGTTGTTGTTTTAGGTCAGGTTGAAGATTATTCTAGTGATGAGATCAGCAGAGATAGTTTGGAATATTTTCATAATGATTTCAACAGTCTTAATAATCATTTGAATGTTAATCCTATTGAAGATCAATCTCTTGTTCAACAAACTGTTGGAAATCATTGTTGTGTTAAAGATCAACTTTGTATTGAAGAAAAATACGTACCTTCAGCATCATCATTTGAAATTTCCTAGAATGATCCTCGTTATGATGAAGAGATTAGGGTTCCAAGACAAGACTTCTGTGATGAATTATATTATATTCCTTTTTGTTTTGATACTAAAATCGATGAAAGCCAGGTTGTTCACATTTTTAACGTTATATCAGAAGTTTCTTATATTCATGGTTATGATAAATCTGTTGTTCAAAACCATTATGAAGATGCTCTAATTTTTAATAAATATGATGATGAAATTGTAAAGAAAGACCCAAAAATGTGTGAGGTGTGTGATATGGCACAATCTCATCAGCAGATTCAAGAATGCATTCATTCCATTATCCTTGAAGAGCCAAAGCCAATGCATGATAGTTATCCATTTGAAGACAGTGTGGAAAAGGAGGTTCAGCTTGTTGACATTATTGATGATACTGTCCAAAAAATTCCAGAGAAAATTTAGGCTGATCCTGATGTCTTTTATCGCCAATGCCTACATGATATTCATGGAACAAAATATTCTTATGGCCATCCTATCTTTTTCATAGAACAGGAAGAAGTAACTTTTGGAAATTTTTATGATCCAGTGGCAGATTATTTAGAGTCAATACTAAGTTATAAATCTGTTATTTTAGAGACACCATTTCATGAAAGTGAGTATAAGTTGTTAGATCTTTGCTCTTCATGTTTTCCAATATTTCTGATTATATATATATATTCGGAGTTGGAAACAAGTTTTGGTGGGTTAATGAAATTTTTTCCTGGTTACATTGGAAATGGGATTACAATTTGATCCAGTAAATGGAAGGTTCCTCAAATACCTTTATATTATTTGAAAGAAAGAGATTTGATTTTCATTCTATATATCGGTGTGTGAAGGATTGAATAAAGACTCCATAGCCCAATGGATGTTTTGCAGAGTAGCAGGTAGTTTTAGTTACAGAAGGCACTGGTCTACAGGTTCTTGAAGCCTCACAGGGAAGACTTCATCCCGCAGTAGGAGCTAGATGTTATAGCCTGTTTTTGTTTTCTATTTTTGAACCATTTGCTTGTCTTAAAAATATTGTTTTCTTTTTGTTTTAAAGTTTTGACCTTGGTTTCTTTTAAAATATTTTGATTTTAGGCTTATGTTTATAGTCAATTTAATAGGTTTTCTTTTTAATTTTGGCTTTACTTAGTTAATTTCATGTTTTTTATGGGCTTATAGGATGTATATATTTCTGAAAGGTTCTAAAGAAATATCATAAGACCTTATTTAAAGTTATTTACCAAAAAATAACACTTTGTTCAGAGTTTTGGTTAAAAAAATCATAAAACAGGTATTCTTGTAGCGCAAGCTTGAAAACGTTACACAAGCGCGCTACAAGAAAGTCGCGCTAACTGAAAATCATGGTTTTTGGTCCAAATTTTTGGAAATTCATGCATAGGAGATGTTATTCACACTTCTTAATGGATTTGATACGTGTTTTCCTCCAGAATGATCATTATAACAAGTGTTAATCCTTCAAGTAAATCACCATGAGAGCGAGTAACGGTGGTCTGGTGTAGAGTGATGGAATAATGATGGCTAAACATGATGAGACAAATTCACCTTGAATTTCGTATCCCCTGAAGTGCACAAAGATCAAATGAGTTCGTGGCAAAGTGTCAGTAGTGTGTAATCAAATATTAAAGCAGGTCAGAAATTTAGGGCTTTGAGAGGCGACCGTTTGGAGTTATCGTGGTGGTCATAGGAGGTTTAAAGAATAAAACTGGACACCTAGCAGATAGAAGCACGTGATTTTAGGAGTTGAATTCACTATTCTAACAGCTTCTGAACTAGGGCCAGCTCCAGCTCCTAGTTTTGGAAATATTGATTCAGAAGCATATGCACCTACTCCGAGAGCCACCTCGGGAGATGCACCTGTTTTTTCCCCATCATCGGTTGGAAACACTTCACTTAAAAGTAAGAATTCCTCAACACCTACACCAGCAACTGAAGACACTGATCCAAGTACAGATCTACCTGAAGAAACTGGGTCTAAGACTATGAAATGGTGTGCAGTATGGGATGAGTTTGTGAACTGCCAATACTATATAAGCCTTTTGAGTCCAGTAGATGATTACACCTGGAAGTGTGTAAAAAGGAAGACAAATTCTGACTGTATGGAAGCAATAAAAATGAGGAAGCAGACCTAATCTCCCTTGATTCAGGCCTAGGATACATTGCTTTTAAGAACTATTCCTTAAAGGCTATAATGGCCAAAGAGTACTGCAACCATGTTGATTCATATGATGTTGTTGCTGTTGTGAACAAGAGAATGTGCAACAAGAAAAGTAACTTGAGCTTGAATGATTTCCAGGGAAATAAGTCTTGCCATGCAGGCTATATGACAGCACCTGGATGGAACTATCCGGTGCACTACCTTGTAAGTTCTGTTTTACAACAGAATCCTGGAAAGAGTTCGTCTGTGAGAAATGATGAAGATATCATATCATATTTTTTCTCTACATCTTGTGCACCCTCATAAGTAGAAGGAAGGGGTTGTGTAGTGCTTGTGGTAATATCATCTCATGCCTTCCAAACAATACATACTCTGGTCGTTCAGGGACTTTTCACTATCTTTTAGAAGGAATTGGAGATATTGCTTTCTTAAAAGTTGATACTGCCTTGTTGTATTCTCTAGAAGGAATGAATAATAAATCATGGTCAACAAAGTCCATAAGTGATTTCATGTACCTCTTCCTAGAAGGAGGTTGTAGGCCCATCAACAACTATCCTGGAGATTGCAAATTTGGCTCTGTGCCAGCAAATACAATAATGACCCAGAATTCCCTCTCACATTCTAAGAAGCTGGCTATTGTGAAGACACTGCTAAATGCAAGTTGGACAGATGCCCTGCATAGTGGGAAAATTTTTATGATCATCTGCTTACTGTTGGCACACAAAGTTTGCAAGAAGTCAAGCAGTTGACAAGATCTTACCTGAGATCTTCACCTTTTGTTTCTCAGAGTATAGAAGACCTTAATACCAAAAGGGTTGACACTGAACAGGATGTACAGAAACATTCTAAAATAGGATAAATCCATATAGAACTCATTGGTAGTGAATACATCACAACTGTGATTGAAGAAAACAGTTAAAGAATAACCATTGCAAGACTTGGAGTGTGCAAAGATTATTGAGAATTATGCTTTGTTTTTCCTGTTTTGGGTTATTGCAATTGAGTGCAGATAACGAGCATATGGAGATGAATTTTAGAAAAAAAAAAGAGGTTTTTGTTCAAAATATACCCATTCACAAAAACCTCTCTCATTTTTGCAACATATGTCAAGGTTTGAAACATTCAATTTAATCTTTACAGCCTATTGTTCAGGGTTTAAAAATAGTTAATATTTTCATGTTTTAGTCTTCATATTGTGGGACATATTTTGATTGATTGGAGATGAATTTTTAAAAACAAAGAGAGTTTTTTGTTCATAACAGATCCATTCACAAAAACCTCTCTCATTGTTTGTACAGTTGTCACGGATCGAGAGATATAAAAACTTCTTTGACACCTATTTTTCAGAAATTTGTCAAATTTACCAGGAATCCGATTTTGCTATTTTTAGTCAATTAGTTGAAAGTTGGTTAATGTAATTTCTGAGTAGTTTCAAATTAGACCTAATGAAGGGAAGATAGAACTACTTCTTTGTAATTATAAAAGCTGGACAAGGGTAGAGTGCAGAGGTTCGATTTTTGTTGTAAGGGGAAGCTATCAAGCTTTGGTTTATGAAGCTAAGTGTAAAGACTCTTATGTGTTTTTGATGACTGAATAATGAAATATATGCAACTATATGCCCTTTAGACTTTTTACTAGTTTCATTTATAATTTTTGTTAATTAGTCAGTTGGTATACTCATTTCCTGTTTAAGGTTTTTATGCTTGAAATGCTTGCTAACTGTGGTTGGAACTCAGTACTGTGATTATTATGTTTGGATTATGGTTTATATGTTATGCATCTCAATCTTTCAAATGCTCATGATTTAGTGTTTGCTTTGGTTTCATGAAGTTTCTACCCTTTTGTCTACAAACTGTTCAACCAAAACCCTTGAAAACCCTATTTTACTTTATTGTGTTTATTGAGATTGTGTTGGCTTGTTCTCTCGTAGTCTGGGAACAATTTCTGGCACTAACACCCCTCAACTGTGGGGACTATTGCCACGAATTACAAAGGAGGGTTAACCTCAATGAATTTACATGACTTTATTATATTCATGATTCTCCCGATCGAAGGAACATCGGGGTATAATGAAATACAATATAAGATATACAAGTGAATACATTTCGAAGTTACAAATACATCAACGCTCCCTCTTAACTAGGAATGTATTCTCTTGACACAGTTCATCAACACAAGTATTCATCATTGGATCATCATCAAAGTTGGATCATCCTCAAATTTGGATCATCATCATCACTACTTTTTCTATCCCTAGAAAATGGTTCCATCTCTTAATTATACTCATCATAGGAATTTCTACAGAGCTAGCCTTGCTGGATGTAGGCATAGCCTTCACATAAGTCTTCACATCTTCAACACTTATATCTGGCCATGGGAGTAACCAATCCTCTCACCATGTCAAAAAGGCACAACGCTTACATCTGACCATGGGAGGAACCAATCCTCTCGCCATGTCAAAAAGGAACAACACTTACATCTGACCATGGGAGGAACCAATCCTATCGCCATGTCAGAAAGGCACAACACTTACATATGACCATGGGAGGAACCAATCCTCTCACCATGTCAGAAAGGAACAACACTTACATCTGACCATGGGAGGAACCAATCCTCTCTTTATGTCAGAAAGGCACATCGCTTACATCTGTCCATGGGAGGAACCAATCCTCTCGCTAGGTCAAAAAGGCACAATACTTACATCTGACCATGGGAAAAACCAATCCTCTTGCCATGTCACAGAGGCACAACGCTTACATCTTACCATGGGAGGAACCACTCCTATGGCCATGTTAGAAAGGCTCAGAACTTATATCTGACCATGGGATGAACCAATCCTCTCACTATGTTAGAAAGACTCTCTGAATAATCACTTCTTGTAGGAATGAACCTCGATTTGGAGAACACCAAGCTTCTCCCTGAAGTACTCAAACTTCACTCTAGCCATTTCTAGCATAGAATCACATAAGGGCTGATTATGTCCAAGGATAAACTGTGAGATTTTCCAGGACATATTACATCCGAGTACAACCTACAAGACCGTTTATGTCTGAGCAACCTATGAGCTTCGCCAATATCTTTTGTTCAAACAACCTATCTCACTGGCTATGCAAGAACTCCCTCTTTCAAGAGATCTTGATCTGGATCACAAACTACAGCTTCATTGCTCCTCTTTGCACCATATCCATAATATAGTGATATTTGATCTCGATATGCTTTGATTTGTCATGGAACACTGGGTTCTTTGACAACTTCACAAAACTTTGGTTACCGCAATATATACAAGTAGCATCCAACTGGAGATCAAACAAATCATATAGTAGCTTCCTTAGCCACACTGCCTCACAACTAGCCAAACAATTTGTGACATACTCTGCTTCGGCTGTACTCAATGCCATTTAGGACTGCTTCCTGCTAAACCAAGAGATCACACCTGATCACATACTGAAGCAACACCCCGAAGTGCTCTTCCTATCAATGGCACTGCCTGTCCAATTAGAATCCACATAACCATGCAGGTTAATATTTTGATTCACTTTATATTTGAGACCATAGTCAAATGTACCCTTTAGGTACCTCAGAATATGCTTTGCAGTAATCAGTTGAACATGTCTCGGATCTGTCAGGAACTGGATCAATGTGTTCACAGCAAAGCAAATATTTGTTTTCATATTTTTTGGGTACATCAATGACCCAATCATCTAACGATACATCGTGGCATCAACCGAATCTGATGAAGCATCACTCAATAGCTTCAAGTTCAATGCCATAATTGTGGCCATGTCCTTCCAGTCCATCATCCCAAACCTCCTCGGGATCTCCACTGCATACTTCCATTTTCCAAGGGAGATTCCATCCTGCCACACCTCCATGCCTATAAAGTAGTGCATCATTCCCAAGTCCTTTTACTCAAACTTGGCAGCAAGACTCCTTCTTGCATCTTTAATTAGTTACTCTTTTCCTGTCAGGAACAAGTCATTGACATATAATAGGAGCATCACTGGTCTTCCGCCTTCAACCTTGAATAAAAGGTTGGAGTCTGATTTAATCTCAATAAATCCTAGATCCATCAGTAATATTTCCATCCTATCGTACCATTTCGAACCTCAAGATATTATGCAGCCACTCCCTCTGAAGTGGAGCATCATTCTCCCTCTGTCTTTCGTACTCTATGTATTGAAACATTTTGTACTAGAGTGACAAGTAGCTTCCTCTGCTACTAATATTCTATGTATCCATCTAGGGTCACTGGATACCAAGATTCTCTATTTTGAACCTTTTCAAAATTTCTTCTCGCACCCATCTGTGAGCTTGTCATCATCTATAGGATTTCATCTTTAACCTTGTAGCAAAGGTTAAGATCTTCATTACTCTAGGTGATCTCCAAGCTCCTCATTTATGTGTTATCCCATGGGAGCCTTCTGAGCTCATACAAGGACTTCTTTAATTTGCACACATGAGTCTCACTGTCACGTGTCTTGACTTCTAGTGATTGCAAATGACTCTTCGTAGTCTATGCCTTCTTTCTGTGAGAAGCCTCATGCTACGAATCTTGCCTTGTATCCCACATTGTTTCCATCTACTGCATGCTAGATCTTGTAGAACCATATGGAAGATACTACGGAATTCCCTTCATGTCTTCGACGTTGCATTATTGTCATCATTCTTCATTTTGGATTATTAGAGTGAATCTTGAACTGTCGTCACTTGTTCTTTGGAACAAGTCTCATCCTTCTTTTCTTATAGGATATTATATGCAATCTTTCCTACAAGTAAAATGCATTAGTTGTATGGTTAGAAACATTTCATAAGGAATATTCATAATTGAAAGTTCTTATGAAAAGAGATATAATCATGCAATTATTTTAGCTAATACAACATTCATCCATATCTCACGGAAACTTTCTAGATTCCTTCCATCTCTACCATGACATCATTGAGATTGTACACTAATCCAATATATCAGAAAAGAGGTTTCATTCTAGATAAGTAGCAATGGAGAGCTAGATAGCACCATGGGTTGCTTACCCATCACATGTATATTAGTAGTATACTGTCATTAATGCAAGCATTCTATCATGCATAACACATCAATTGAATATAAACAAATGCATTAGAGGAAATTCAACTCAAAATGGGCCTCCTAAAATGAACTAATAAAATAATAGTTAAAATAATAAAATAATATTTATTAATTTTGGAGGAAGAAAAGAAAAAAACTACTTTTTTGTTTGTATTTTTGACATATCTCCCCGTGTATTTACTCAAATTTCAATCGGGAGAGCTCGTTGGATGCGTAATTAAATTCCGCATCCAACGAGTACCCACTTGGCATACTTTTGACGGACACAGCTACCCAAAAACAAGAAATACCTGAAAAAATGTGAAATACCCCATCATCATTACGTTTTTTCAGGTATTTCTTGTTTTTGGGGTAGCAGGGTTCGTCAAAAGTATGCCGAGTGGGTACTCGTTGGATTTGAATTCCGCGTCTAACGAGCTCTCCCGATCGAAATTTGAGTAAAAACACGAGGAGATATGTCGAAAATACAAACAAAAAAAGTAGTTTTTTTTATGATACCTATCCCCAAATTTATATTAAAAAGGTGTTTTAAGACCTATAGGGTATTTCAAATTTAAAGCAATTTCATTGGCTAACACATGATGACATGGAATTTGAATAAAAGTTAAAAGGCCCATTTTGAGTTGAAATTTCCTCTAATGCATAACCAAGTAATATCATGAAGTGACAATTGAATACTTATCTTTATTCATTTTGTGGGTAGACTCTTTCTTGAGACTTTAGCTTCATCATCTTCTTCATTCATAACAACATCATTTCTTATCCAAACTCTAAGATGGATAAGAGGTTCTTCAAGAGTTGAGTCCTTCATATTACCCATTGCTTGAGGGATATTCTTTGGATCGTGAGAACTTTATCTTCAATTGCTCCCATTTTCTCTTCTCCTATTGTGAGTCAATTTATTCTTGTGTGCGCTCTTCCCAGAGTCTGTTGAAGGTAATCACTTCCTTCTGACACACATTCCTCGAATGAATGAATCCCATGATCATGGGAGGCCATTCAAGGTGGTTATAACAATATCTTATTATTCTTTGATTTCTTTGCCATAGCATAGAACACTTCCTTTTGGCATCTTCAAGGATGACACATGAGGAATAAGATGATATTCAATAGAATCTACAATGATTCTCTTGGCTTTAGCCTTAGCCTCATCTCCTTCTGGCTCTTATAACTTCTTTAATGAAATACTGATCTAAGTCAATTTCTTCAAGGATCACGGAGTTCCTATACTTCTTCTTATTTATATTCTTCCCTTCAAATAACTTGGTTAAGGAATCAAAAATATCTTTAGGTGTCTTTAGTGAAGACACTTGTGGTATAAGGTGATCCTTGATAGAATCAACAATAATCCTCTTGGCCTTGACCAAGTTCTTATTCTGTAAGGATTTTAGGTTCATCTCCCTATCGAACTGGAACCTCTCCACTTATGTAGGTGTCCAATTCATTTTCTTCAAGAACCAGTGAGATCTTATACTTCCATGCTTTGAAGTTGTCAGCTTCACCAAGATTTTCATCAAGATGGTGTGATAGTCATTTTGAAATGAGAACCTCAAATGTAAATAGCAAAAGATTAGATCTTAATGATTTGAGGTGTCTGTCTTGGTTCTGGATCTAGTTGATCTAGGACTTGTTAGAGAAACCCTAATTTTCAAAACTTGGAATCTTTTAGATCTGATTGGATAGAAATATGCACCTCCTCAAGGTGAGCTGAAAAGCATATTCATTTTCCAAAAATTGTGATCAAAACTGCAAAATATCTGATGCCCTAGTTTTCTTCAATTTATTCTATAGAATTTCCTGATATTGTTTCTGCAATATATCCAAAATCATTGTTCCTATGTGTATGAAAATTCACACTGACGTATCCTCCTCTATCCTCTTTCCAACAACGTAGCTTTAAGCAGAATTTGTTTAACCAATTGGGGATTATGAGAGTTTTCCCAAGGTGACTTATTTTAGGATTGTTCAGCATAGCGAACTTGTACAGACTATCACATGTCACTGTTTCACCTTCAGGGTATGAAACATTTACCACAAAAATTATAGTATGTGCCCCATAGGGAACATCTTACGAAATTTCATTTGGAACTTCATAGCCGGAGATATAGCAATTTTCCCTAGGTGTCATGTTTAGGGATGAATCCAGGGAGAGGCTAGAACCCTTATTTGGAGCAATCATATCTCCCAGAATATAGAGAATCTGAGGCTGAAACATTTACATAGGGTACATCAGGAATTTACCTTCGCCTGTAAAAGTTTCGACTCTTGATCTTTCTCCAATCTCGAGATATATCGAATGCACCAAAATGACTAGTTTTAGTCTTTTAGGGTTTTTTGGTCCAGGGTCAAATTAGGGTTTGACTTTCTTGTATTTTTACCCTACCAAAAATTTCGATCTTGGTCTCTAAATTTTGATTTTTAGGAGGAGATCAATCCTATGCTGGGATGACTCAAAATTTCCACCTCTGTGAAAAGCCCTAATTTCTGCAGCAATGACAGGTCAAAAACTGAAAATGCCTAGAATCAAATTTTGCTTCGACAGAAAGGTGCACCATTCAATGGAGAGTTACCATAGCCTAATTTTGTTGATGATCTGTGGAGAGAGACCCAAAAAGTAAGAATCTCTAGCTTTTACAGCTGCACAGTGTCTTCTTCTCAGGTTAGCTCTGATACCATGTTAGATTTTTATCATTTAATCAATGTGATGTAGGATCTTATATGAGAGAATAACATGCACAACAATAATCACAAGAGATAAGAGACACAAAGAGTTTTCCTCATGGAAACCGTAAAGGAGAAAACCCCGTAACTTCCTATAGATAGAATGAGAACCAACAGCAAAAGTAAAACCTAAAAACACAAAGATGATCTCCGACAGTTGTTCTCTCTCTCACTTGTACGAGCTCCTCTTCTCTCACTCATGTGCTACAGTTGAGTGTGTGTGTGTTTTAAATAGAGATTCTCACTCTCTATTTATACTAGTTTTCCACTTGACAATTACTCACCAGGGCCGATCTCACTAGGAGAGTCTAATAACCCTATGTTGATGTACCCCAATGTTTATTCCGGGAAGTATCTATAATGTAATTGAGTCATGTCATACCCCAATGTCTCGATAAGGAGATTCAATAATGCAAACAAGTCATGTAAAGTCATTGAGGTTAACCCCCCATTGTAAGTCGGGGCAATAGTCCCCACATTTGTGTCAAGGTTAACCCTCCTTGTTGATCGGAGGGCAAAATCCCCACAGTTGTGGGGCACTAGGGTTATTAGACTCTCCTAGAGATGTCGTCCCTAGTAAGTAATTGTTAAGTGGGGCCGACATGTTGAAGTGGAAATTAAGTGAACGAAAGAATATAAATAGAGAGTGAGCCTCTCTATTTATCATACACACACTCACTCACTAGGGCACATGAGTGAGAGAGAGAGAACAAGTTGTTGGAGATCATCTTTATGTTTTTTGGTTTTACTGCTGCCATTGGTGCTCATTCTATCTTTAAGGAAGTTGCAGGGTTTTCTCCTTTATGGTTTCCCCAAAGAAAATTCTTTGTGTCTCTTGTCTCTTGTGTTTATTGCTGTGCATGTTATTCTCTGAGATAAGATCCTAAGATCATATCGCTTAAATGATATCAGAGCTAACCTGAGAAGAAGACATTGTGCAGCTACGGAAGCTAGGGCTTATTAATTTTTGGGTCTCTCTCCACAATCCATTAGCAAAAGTATGCTAGGATGACTCTCCATTAAAGGGCGCATCTTTCTGTCGAAGCAGAATTTGATCCCGGGCATTTTCAATTTTTGGTGCGGGAAATTAGGGCTTTTTACAGAAGAGGAATTTTTGAGTGAGCCTGGCATAGGATTTCTCTCCTCATCAAAATCAAAGTTTAGAGACCTGGGTCAATATTTTTGGTTGGGTGAAACTCCAGGAAAGTCAAACCCTAGTTTGACCTCGGGCCTGAAAAACCCTAAAATACTAAAACTGATGAGTTTTGGTACATTCGCTATATTTCGGGATTACAGACGTCTCAGGGGCCAAAACTTTGACAGGTAGAAGATAAATTCCTGATGTACACTGTGTCCAAGTTTTAGCCTCATATTATTTATAGCCTAGGATATATGATTCCACCAAGTTAGGGTTCTAGCCTCTCCTAGGATTCCTTCCCAAACAAGACACCTGGTAAGAATTTCTATATCTCGGGCTACGAAGGTCCAAATTGGTGAAACCAATTCTGATGAAACCTAATGTGTTGGAACAAGTATAGATGAGGTTACTATAGTACAAAATTTCAGACACAGAGAAGTAGGACATTCTGAGATACCGCA
Source organism: Pseudotsuga menziesii (assembly GCA_001517045.1). Lineage (NCBI taxonomy): Eukaryota > Viridiplantae > Streptophyta > Pinopsida > Pinales > Pinaceae > Pseudotsuga > Pseudotsuga menziesii. The sequence continues at coordinate 127,240 of LPNX010602987.1, forward strand.
GAAATAGTATCAGACATTTCTGTAGAAGAAATTGGTAAACTAGGGCTTCCTGTTTCGGGAGCTTCCCTCCACTGTTTTCAGAAAAGGAGTACATTGGATAGCTCACCTTAAAGAGGTATATATTTATATCCAATCAGATCTAAAAGATTCCAAGTTTTGAAAATTATGGTTTCTCTGACAAACCCTATATTAGCCAGCTCTGGAACCAGGACTGATACCTCAAATTGTTAAGATCTGAATATTTTTCTATTTTCATTTGAGGTTCTCATTTCAAAATGATCTATCACATCAAATAGACGATAAGCTTGGTGAATTTGACAACTTCTAAGCATGGAAGCATATGATCTCTCTGAAGAAAATGAATTGGACACCTACATGAGTGGAGAGGTTCCAGTTCCAGAGGGAGATGAGGTTAAAAGCCTTACACAAGAAGAACTTGGTCAAGGCCAAGAAGATCATTGTTGATTCAAAAATGGATCACCTTATACCACGACTGTCTTCCCTAAATACAATGAAAGAGATGTTTGATTCCTTGACCAAGCTATTTGAAGGGAAGAACATAAATTGGAAGATGACCTTAAGAAAGTAGTTGAAGAATGTGAATATCTGGAATGCAGAGACCATACAGTCATACTTTACAAGGGTCTCTCAAATCAAAGAACAACTTGAAGCGGTAGAAGAAGAAGTGGAGAATGCAGAAGTTGTGATAACCACCTTGAATGGCCTCCCAGGATCATGGGATTCATTCATTTGAGGAATGTGTGTCAGAAGGAAGTGATTACTTTCAGCAGACTCTGGGAAGAGAACACAAAAGAAGAAGCTCGACTCATAATAAGAGAAAAGAAGATGGGAGAAACTGAAGATCAAGCTCTCACCATCCAAAGAAGATCCCTCAAGCGATGAGGAATATGAAGAACTCAACTCTTGAAGAACCTCTTATCCATCTTAGCATTTGCATAAGAAACGATGCTATTATGAATGAAGAAGATGATGAAGCTGAAGGATCAAGAAGGAGTCTACCCACGAAACAAATAAAGACAAGTATTCAATTGTCATTTCATGATATTGTTTTCATTATGCATTTGTTTATATTCAGTTGATGTATTATGCATGATAGAATGTTTACATTAATGACAATATACTACTAATATGCATGTGATGGGTAAGTAGCTCATGGTTCTATACAACTCTCCATTGCTACTTATCTAGAATGAAACCTCTTTGCTGACATATTGGATTAGTGCACAATCTCAATGATGTCTTGGTAGAGATGGAAGGCATCTAGAAAATTTTCCATGAGATATGGATGAATGTCATATTGCCTAAAATAATTGCATGATCATATATTTATGCATAAGAATTTTCCATTATGAATATGCCTTATGAAATGTTTCTAACCATACAACTAATGCGTTTGACTTGTAGAAAAGATCGCGTACAATCACCTACAAGAAAAAAAGGATGAGACTTGTTCTAAAGAACAAGTGATGACAGTTCAAGAAGAATGATGTCTAGGATGCAATATCGAGACCTGAAGAGAAGTTCATAGTTCCATCATGCAATAGATGGAAACATCATGGGATACAAGGCAAGATTTTAAACACGAGGGTTCTCACGGAAATAAGGCAAAAACTACGAAGAGACATTTGTAGCCACTAGAAGTTAAGACACATGATAGGAAAAATCATGCGTACAAATGAAAGAAGGCCTTGTATGAGCTCAGAAGACACCCATGGGATAACACATACATGATGAGCTTGATGAAGATCTTAAACTTTGCTACAAGGTTGAAGATGAAAGCCTATAGAGGATGACAAGCTCACAGATGGGTGCGAGAAGAACTTTTGAAAAAGTTCAAGATAGAGGATCTTGGTATCCAATGACCCTAGATGGATACATAGAAAATTAGTAGCAGAGGAAGCTACTTGTCACTCCAGTACAGAATGTTTCAATGCATAGAGTATGAAAGACAGAGGGAGAATGATGCTTCACTTTAGAGCGAGTGACTGCAGAAGTATGAAGAAGAGATCTTGAAGAGGTTCAGGATGATGGACTGCAAGGCCATGACCACACCTATGGCATCGAACCTGAATCTATTGAGTGATGCTTCATCATATTTGGTTGATGCCATGATGTATTGTCAGATGATTTATTCCTTGATGTACCTGATGAATACAATACCAGATATTTGCTTTGCTATGAACACATTGAGACGTGTTCACCTGATGGTTGTAAAGCATGCAGTGAGGTACCTAAAGGGTACAGTTGATTATGGGATAAAGTATGAGGCGAGTTAGAAGATTAACCTAGAAGGTTACGTGGATTCAGATTGGGTAGGAAATGCCATCGATGGGAAGAGAAATTCAGGGTGTTGCTTCAGTATGGGATCATGTGTGATCTCTTGGTTTAGCAGGAAACAATCTTGCATGGCACTGATTATAGCTGAATCAGAGTATGTTGCAGCTTGTTCAGCTAGTTGTGAGGCAGTATGGCTGAGGAAGCTACTGTCTGATTTATTTGATCTCTAGTTGGACGATACTTGTATATATTGCGACAACCAGAGTTGTGTCAAGTTATTTGAGAACCCGGTGTTCCATGACAAGTCGAAGCATATCGAGATCAAATATCACTATACCAGGGATATGGTGCAGAGAGGAATAGTGAAACTCTAGTATGTTGTGATGGATGAACAGATAGCTGATGTGTTGATGAAGCCATTAGCCAGAGTGAAGTTTGAGTACTTCAGGGAGAAGCTTGGTGTTCTCTAGATCGAGGTTCCTTCCAAGGGGAAGTGATGAGTCTGTGATCCAATCTGACATGGTGAGAGGATTGGTTCCTTCCATGGTCAGATATAAGGGCTGAGCCATTCTGTCATGGTGAGAGGATTGGTTCCTTCCATGGTCAAATGTGAGTGTTGAGCCACTCTAAGGTGACTGTGATATGTGTTTTCACATGATCAGATATAAGCATTGAATTCCATATTCTGAATGGAGGCACCTAGTCAGTTACCAAGAATTTCAGTCTGGGACTGAGAGCCTTTCTGACATGATGTGTGATGAGTTTCCTATCATGGTCAAATGTAAGTGCAGAGCCTTTTCGACATGATTTGTGATGAGTTTCCTATGCATTGAATTCCATTCTCTGAATGGAGGCACCTAGTCAGTTACCAAGAATTTCAGTCTGGGACTGAGAGCCTTTCTGACATGATGTGTGATGAGTTTCCTATCATGCTCAAATGTAAGTGCAGAGCCTTTTCGACATGATTTGTGATGAGTTTCCTATCATGGTCAGATATAAGTGCTGAGCCTTTTGACATGGTTTGCGATGAGTTTTCGACCATGGTCAGATGTAAGTGTTGGGTGGGCCTTTCTGACTCAGTCAGATATAAGTGTTGAAGAAGATAAAGACCTACTTGGAGGCTAGTCCTACAACCAACATGAAAAAGGGCTGGATCTATAGAACTTCCTGTGATGAGAAGAATGAAGGGATAACACCATTTGATTGAGATAGCAGAAGCTTTGATGATGATCCAGTGATGATCCAGCTTTGATGATGATCCAGTGATGATCCAGTTTTAATGATGATCCAGTGATGATCCAGACTTGATGAAGATGACTTGATGATGATCTAGATGATACAGAGAAGAAGACTTGTGCTGATAAATTGTGTTGAGAGAATACCTTCCTAGTTAAGAGGGAGTGTTGATGTATTTGTAACTTCAAAATGTATTCACTTGTATATCTTATGTATTGTACCCCATGTTCATTCCGAGAAGTATCTATAATGTAATTGAGTCATGTCATACCCCGATGTTTCGATCGGGAGATTCAATAATGTAAACAAGTCATGTAAAGTCATTGAGGTTAACCCTCCATTGTAAGTTGGGGCAATAGTCCCCACATTTGTGTCAAGTTTAACCCTCCTTGTTGAGCGGAGGGCAAATTCCCCATAGTTGTGGGGCACTAGGGTTATTAAACTCTCCTAGAGATGTCGGCCCTAGTAAGTAATTGTTAAGTGGGGCCAACATGTTGAAGTGGACATTAAGTGAACGAAAGAATATAAATAGAGAGTGAGCCTCTCTATTTATCATACACACACTCACTCACTGGGGTGAATGAGTGAGAGTGGAGAAGCTCTCTCAAGTGAGAGAGAGAGAACAAGCTGTTGGAGATCATATTTATGTTTTCATGTTTTACTGCTGCCATTGGTGCTCATTCTATCTCTGAGGAAGTTGCAGGGTTTTCTCCTTTATGGTTTCCCTAAGGAAAATTCTTTGTGTCTCTTGTCTCTTGTGTTTATTTATGTGCATGTTATTCTCTCAAATAATATCCTAAGATCATATTGCTTAAATGATAAAAATCTAACACCCTAATACCCCTCAACTGTGGGGACTATTGCTCCGACTTACAAAGGAGCGTTAACCTCAATGACTTTACATGACTTTATTATATTAATGATTCTCCTGATTGGAGGAACATCGGGGTATAGTGAAATAAAATATAAGATATACAAGTGAATACATTCTGAAGTTAAAAATACATCAACATCAGTTCATTCTCTACTAGAAGAGAAGAACAAGATGAAGAATTTGTCAAAGCGACTACTTCAATATTAATACTCTCTGATGAAAGAGTGGGATTGAGTGGAGATGACATCAACTCGAACATTTTAACTTCACTCTTCAAAGGAAGAGTGGGGTGAAAAACCTGTTCTTCACTCTTTAAATAAAGAGTGGGATCAACCAAGGATGGAACTGGATCGACCACTTTATCAATCAATGATAGGTCAAGGGACAACTTACGATAAGCTATTGGAAGCTATTGCTTAGGAATAGTAAAATATTCCAACCACTTTGAAGCTTCATCCATGCAAGAACAAAGGTAAGTAAAGTGAACGTCCTTATAGAGCAAGCAATTTTTTAATTTACCCTTCTGACTCTTAACCATAGAGTTACTGGTTGAGGGGTAACATCAGTATGATGACTAGAGGATGATGACATCAGTTTTCGGGAAACCTTAGACCATTCTTATAAAACCCGTTCCAGACCATGACAATATTTCAAAAGGTGATCACCCTTGCAAAGCCTGCAAGGGGATTTGCGCTTGCGCGGTTTTTGGGTGTGCAGATCAAAATTATCCGCACTAGGAGGAGCAATTGGTTGGGACTTGGTTTTTTTTTTGTTTTTCTTCTTCTTATCCTCCTGACTACTAGTAATACAACTTTCAACAAGTGAAGAGGGAGAAAAGGGAGAAGACACATATGGCAAAGAAGGCGAGGGATTAACATGAGGTTAATGCTATCATGATGAAGGGTTATGATATGAAGAAATCGCTATGCATGGGATAACTAGACTGGAGAATAACCAAACAGGTAATCTGATAGTCAATCTAGGAAGTATTAACATCGCCATGAAAGGAGGACCAACATCCCCATATGGAGGGAAAACAAAATACGTGCTTGGTGAAGGATTCTCTTGGTTGGTAGTCCTAGAAGGAGAATCCATTACTATGTAACAAAACTATATCTCTCCTCTAAAAAATTGTGACTGTACAGACAACAAGTGCTACTCAAACTAAATCAGAAAGAAAAATATGTGAGAGGAGTGTATTAAAGGTCTGGAACCTCACGGGATTGTCAAACCATAACAACTCGCTATATATCGTAGGGTCCAATAGTAGAGCGTGACAAGGAGGATTGAGACCATACCCTTGCTTGAATACCCAACTACCTGGATGGTACATGCGTAGTAATATCCCTAAGTGTTGTTCTCAGTGTATTGCAATGATAGGAAGTCCAAAGGGCTATACTCAGATGGTCTCAATATTCCTAAAGGTGTCTCCCGATATACGCAATAGTGGATAAAAACAAAAACTTTTAGAGTTTTCCTCAATGAGTCTCGAATAACTTGACTCTTGGACTTACATATGCTTGGAAACGCTCTGAATCGACCCTTCACTACCTATTGAAGGGATATATATTGAGCCTCTTGGATGCATTGAAGGAGGAGAACATTGGAGAGCAAGGAAACTATAGTTCATTGTTGCCCCATTTTCTTATGCTTGAATCTGCGTCCCTTTCTCCTTTTGAGCATACATTGCTTCTATTCCCAATATTTCCATTAAGATGGAGGATTGAAGTGGTGGAGGCCTGGGTGGAGGACACAGTTTCTCCATTTCGATGAGGTGCCGACAGATTTTGTCACTATTATCTATGTTCATTATTAATAGAAATATCTATTTCTCATCCATTACATGTGTATTGACTATGAATATTTTATCCCTGGGTGTAGTTGTATTTGCTTATACATGTTGGATTTATATATTCTAGAGTAGGCCTAACACTTTTACATATACCATGCTTTTCTTTTTTGTTGTTGTTGAGAGTGAATTGTAGGAACGAGAGTGTTGGAAAAGCTCAACAGGGATCTACCACAACCATCCGGAATAAGGTATGTTTTGTATCCCTTGGTGTTAGCAGCATTTGTTTCTCTTGTGTATTGAAATGGATTGATTTCTGGTGTCATTCAGTGTGTTGAGGTATATCCCAAGCCATAGGAGTTTTTTCTCCGTAACAAAATTGGCGACACCGCTGGGGAGGGTCCTTTTTTTTCTTTAGGGTTTTTGGGTGCACAATGTGCTTGAATTTCTCTCTATTTCTCTTTGTTTTTGTGTCAAGTCTAGAATTATGTTAGCCCATTAGTGTCCTATTGAAGTAATTTAGGTCTCAGCTTATCATTTTATCCCCTTTCTCTTGTCGTACGCGGGTTTTTCCTAAACAAACACATATACACACAGGTTTCCTGCAAAGAGATGTGTATGCCCCTCTTTTGAGTGTGAATTGGATGTATGAGAGATGATGGGTGGATTTTGAATGTTTCTGAGTCTTCTTGGATGCTTTTATGGTCTGTCTACTACCTTTGTTTCTGATAAGAGACCTTTTTATTTGCTTCTTAGTTAGAAGTTGTTCTTATCATCTTGTTTCCTTTTTTGTTTTGTATTAGTGCATTAGATTTATTTTATCTCAGTGTCTTGCTTGGATGTTTTCTGATAGTTTTTGCATGGTCTGAGAGATGTAGAGTCTTTTATTGCATTTACATATCATTTATTTCAAAAATAAAAAATATTTTATTTTTGGCATGTTCATGCATTTTTGCATTTGCACAGTACTTGCACTAGGTTTGCTTAGTTTATTATTAGTCGGGATTTCATATAGCAATGGTTGCATTGTCATTTGAAGGAAAAATATTCATATTGTGTAGTAGCATACCCCTTTTTCACATTTAAAGACAAAATTGCACTTGGAATTGTTTGTTAGGTGTGCATATTTACTTTCACTGCTGAGTCATAACATCATTGGTTGCACGGTCATTTTCTTTGAGTAATCACAACCTCTAAAATGAACGCTTAATTTAAAATGAATTACACATTTTTATTTGATAGGGTGCATCAACAATCTTAGGCCTTAGAGTCTAGGAACAGATTTTTTTGCGTAAATTTCTCCAAGACTACTAAAAAAAATAGGTGTCTGTCTAGGTGAGAGAGTGAAATCCTTGGTATAATTAGTGTTCTTGAGAGGCTCCTATTACATAGGAGTTAAGCATCATGAATCATACATGTTTTTGGTATGGATATCATTTTTCCATTGTATGTGTAGCGCCAGAGATATTTCCAGAATCTTATTCATATCTAGGGGATTTTGAGGTAACTTTGGTGCTTTCGAGCTTCGAGCTTTGTTACCCTTCCCATACGGTAGATACCGCCTACGACTGTCATTCTGAGCATTGGTTGTATTGGGGTGACCTTAGTTTCCTTACCTAAGTATCGTAGGGGGTACTTGCAGAGGTTATTCTACGAGTGTCCTGGCTAGGTAGGGGTCGAGCAGCACAGTCTCTTTATGCGTTGAAGCTAAGGGCCACTATAATTGGTTACACACCTCTGCTTATAGTGTATGGGAGTCTCATACCTCTCCTAGGTGAGACATATCTACTACATTTGGGAGATCACTTATCCTCCCCTTGGCTTTCTTGCATTTTGGCTAATATTCTCTTAGGAGTGTGCTCTATGTGCGTTAGATTTCTCTAGGGTTCGTATTTAGTTGAGTCTCTTTATTTTTTGTGGAGTCATCATGGATCAAGGACAAGAATCCTTTCATTCTCGATGTTTAGAAATCCTTCCTCCTTCTATGTCTCCTCCTCCTTCATGGAAGAGAGTTAGACAATCTAGGGGGACTCATACTCACTGTGATTCACACACTAGTCTCATCATGAGTCATGCATCTGAGATCTTAGAAGCCCATCCTTCTCCGTCCTCAGGGATGAGGAAGGTTCCTTTGAGTGTATATGGGACTCTGAAAGAAACCGATCCTTTTATGGTTTGTACATCATACAATGCACAATCCCATTTTCCATATAATGTAAACACTAACCGACGGTATTCTCCTCGAAGTTCAAGCGGTGAGACTCATCATGATCCCTCTAGCACTGGCCCTTTTGTAATTGGCATGCCATACCTTTCGAAAACTTTTTCGTCATCTTCTATAGACCCTAGTATAGATCCTAGTACTATTCTTGGAATAACTATCATTCCTTACCATGCAAATAGGTTTGGTAGTGGTCATATTGCACATTCCACTCCCTTTTTGGGAGGATATTCATACCCGTTACCCAGGCCTAATGTGAGTATTCCTTTGCATGGAAGAGGCCCTAGACATGTGAACATTGAAAGAAAAACTTACATTCCTTCGTATTATCCATCATCCACTACACCTATTCCTTTGAATTCTTTTCTCGTGATGCATCCAGCTCCCCATAGGTCACACGGTTCTTCTGGATGGAGTGCTGCCTCTAGCCATTTTTTTCCCTTGTTTACCAGTACCTTTGTGTAGGGATTTTACGTGCCTCCTTATGTGTCTGGGGGTCAACCCATCTATCAATCTTATAATTATGGCTACGTAACACCCTAGTCTCAAGGTATACTGAATTATAACATTCTCGTGTATCCTTTTATGGTTCAAGTGGGAGGAGGCTATTATCCCACTGGCCAAGGCCATGGTATTTAAAACAACCAGGATTACATGAATCAATCTAGTAAGGGGGCATGGAGCCAGATGGCACAACCTAGGCTCCATTTCTTAGCTACGTTGAACTTTCCTGACTTATCAAATTTGACAAATGATCTGGTTCCTCATGATCCGAGATGGTTGGTTGTTCCTACCAAGCTTCCTCCGGACATTCCAAAATTTGAAGGTAAGAATGGTGAGGACCCTGGAGAACACGTTACCACTTTCCACCTATGGTTCTCTTCAAATTTTTTGAACCATGATAGTTCCTTTTGGAATGGTTCCTCAAGTCGTTATTTCCATATATAGCAAAGGATGTTTCCACATCTGGAGTTATGAACGAGGAACATACTATTTTCTAAGACCAATAAGTATACTTGATTTATCCTCAATCTAGGCTCTTATATGAGATCATTCTAAACACACCATGGTCAAATTTGGAGCCTAAGTTCAAACCTAGGCCACATGCTGATGGCATTGTTGGCTCCTGGGTGCTAAACCCGTAGACTCGGTTACAAATCAAAGGAAGAATTTTTCTATTAACCATATTGTGTCTATACAAGCTACAAATTCGTCTCATCCCACCCAATTAGTGGATGTACACTCCATGCAATCGTCAAACCAGAAGGGTAACCAGCAGCCCAAACAGAACAAGAAAAAGGGAAGAAATAATAGAAGGAGTGGGAATAGGAATGGAAACTCTAACGATGACAAGAACGGTAATGAGGTTGGGGGGGACAATAAGTCTAAATGTAGGTCAAGTTCCCTTGAAAACTTTGTGGGGGAGATCACCTCACTTACTTGTTCCCTTGTATCGATGAAGCCTCGAAATTCATTGCACAGAGCCCAGTTGTGTTAACATATCTGTTACCACGTAATGGAAATATGAATTCAAGAACCATGGAATCTGGAAGTGCTTTCAGTGGGAATCAAAACCTGTCAAGCAACGAAGGTGGCCATGGGTGCAGCAACATGAAGTCCTTCAAGAATGTTGTGATTCAAGTAAAAGGTTATTGTTCGTCCCAACCCGATTTAGGAAAAGAGCCTACATCTCCCAAGGTCCCTTTGCATATCAAAAAGCCTGAAGTTATTCCTTGCATTCCTAAGGGAGTATTAAAGTGTTCCGGGCACAATCATAATTCTCGAGCTGCCCAGCACTATTCTATTGTCGAGGATTTGGGCCAGACTCCTTGTGTGATGTCTGCCTTAGAATTCCTTCAGATATTCCCTTTGCATAGGAAAGCTTTGTTGACTGCCCTTGGGATGGTTGATTCACATCCTTCCATAATGATTAAATTTGGAAACCATGAATTCCAGCCTCCCTTTCCTTACCATGTTGCATTCCTAGTCCACGTGGAGTGTATGAACAAAACCATTAAACACACATTAGTTGATGAAGGAGATGCAGATTCTGTGATGTCCTTAACCTATTGGAAAGTTTTGGGTTCTCCAACTTTGTCAAAATTTGGCACCATGTTGACTGTGATTGATGGGAGATCTTTTTGGTTGCATGGTATACTTCCTTCTCTCGAATTCCAATTGGGAGGTGTTACTGCTGCAACAACTACCCAAAAAAAAATTGTATTTTTTAGGACCCCTTTGAAAGTCTTAGTTTTCTCCTTAAAGTGATTTGAATTTGATTTTTCAGACTTTACAAATTGTTCCCATCATTAAGAGTTCCATAGATTCATTTTTTCACTAAGGCAGAAAGTGTTTTTTGATCTGCTTCAGCGGGTGGTTTCCCAGATTCAAGCCACTATGATGGATTCTTATTTGAGTTCGAGTCGCTACGATGGAGTCTTCTTTGAGTTCAGGCCACTACGGCAGGTCAGTATTCATTTGCGAGCCGCAACGGCGAGCGTATTTTTATTTTAACCCCACAGCAGATAGATTTTCATGAGAAAGCCACTAGTAGAGGGTGATTTTCTCTTTTGTGTGCCTGATTTATTTCACTCCTATTATAGCAAAAATATTTTCAAGTCACGCACGCTACAGTGGTGGACTTGGTGTTTTGTCTTTCGGATTAGTCCCCGGGTGCCGCTACGGCGGACGCTTCCCCAATCATGAGCCGCTACAGCGAGCGCTTTTACAAGTTTATGGCAGATGTTTTTTTTTATGTCTTTGAAGGCCCGCCATTATGAAGGTTTCTTAAAATCGAAACCGTTGTGACAGCTAACATCCTTGTCTTCCCCCCGATATGTAGTCAATGGACAAGCCGCAGAGAGATAGCAGGTGAATTGTGAATTCGTGAGCCGGCAGTTGCGGATGGATTAGTATGATTGAGCCACTGCGTTGAGGATTTTCCCATAATGACTTATGTGCCAACGGTGTTTTTGGTCCCGCACGTACAAGTTTTAATTGCGATATAAGACCCTTGAAAGTACTTTTTTATTTACCCAAGTGCGAAGCATTGTTTTACCATTTTATTTTTTACGAAGAGTGTTGGAAGTTGGAGAGCGTTTCTTCTCATTCGAATTGTTAGATGGATTCCCTAGTTGAGCTCACATGGAACATACTCACTAGTCATTTTCAGTTGCGTGTCAAACCTCTGACTGGACAAGAAGGATTTCAATCCTCTCTTTCAAGTGGTTGATTTTATTAAGATTGAAAGGTTGTCCATCGTCAATATGGGGGTGTGTTAGGTTATGACATAGCCCGGTTTATAAGGAGGTTTTTTAAGCCTGTATATATTTAGGTTTGGCTGTTTCATTTTAGGTTTTCCTTAGTAGTGACCCACCTGCAAAACCTTCCTGCTTGTCCAGAGGTGTTTTTTTTGCACAGTCCGCTAGGTTTATGATGAGTTTTCAGGGAGCCGATTTTTTCTCTGGCCTGAAGCCAATCAGCAGCTCACTTGGGTTCGTAGGTGTAGGCTGCAATATCCTTGTGTTGTGCAGAGCCCAAAGGTTTATGGCTCATAGGTATTGGCCGTGGGATATATGATCCTAGTTTTACCCTAGGGAACTGCCGCCGCAGAATTTGAAGTTCCATTGCACCTGCGGGAGAAGGTGTCTATGGCTGAGTGGGGGTTTTGCCACTAAAAAAAGGAAAAATGCAGAGGTTTTAACGAGGTTGATTATATACAAAATTTGTGTGTAGCTGTAACCTTGACATGTGTCCATATTGCTCGTTCTAATTGAAAAAACCAACAGAGTAAGGCAATTTTTGATTCTGTGGGATATTATGCATACGAATATATTTGTGTACGTACATTTATAATCATCGTTTTAAAAATGTGGATGCTGAGACAGATCCATTTTTCGTAGGTACAACTCGCAGCAGAAATAATGACGAAGAAGGGGAGGAAGAATCCTAAGGTTGTCAAGGATGATTCTTACGCAGAAGTTGTAGAGGTCTCGCCGGCTGTGAAGACTAAGATAGTGTATGAAGACACTAAGGAAATTATAGGAGCAAAGCTTGAGCTCAAATGGGGCCAGATCTACCCCATGTTGGTTGAAAGAAAAGTACCAGAAGCTGGTTTGAGAGACCTAGCTTTGTATGAGAACATTTTGAGGTCTGGGTTAACCAAAATAGCAATGAGGCTAGATATTTTTCCCTGTACGGAGGTCATTGGATGGATGTTTCCCAAAATATACACAGTATGAATGATGATAAATGATGAAGAGGGAAATCTTGTTGCATCTTTAGCGCCTGCATTCATTTCGATAGCCTACAGTCTACCAGAAAAGGAAATAAGTGTAATAATGGAGTGGGTAAAAAGTCGGAAGTTTGACTATACAACCACAACAAAAATGATGGTGGATGAGGGGAATACCATCAGACACAAACAGTCAGGAGAATATGAAATTGCCCATCTTCAAACCCCTTTCAGGATAATAGCATTGATGATAAGCAAACTGTATGGTAGGGCTAATGGGAAGATGTACAATTTTGGTTAGATTCCCCTCATGTACTATGTAGCTATGGAGGGAACGATTTTTAATTGGGCCGACATAGCTACTAGGAACTTGGCCAAATGTGTGAAGGAATCCCAGGAGGGTTTGAAACATAACAAATCATAATTTTTAATGTCATCTTTCTTGATAGATTGTATACTCTATAGACATAGGTTTGAGAATCTTAATTGTGTGTGGAAAGAGGGGAAATCCCCTATATACGTTGCATATCAGATTCTGGGAGCCCATAAATATCACAGCCATTACCAGTTGATTTGTGAGGAATTCATAAGGCCCCTATATAAGTTGATATTTCTAGAAGATTGTCCATTTCTGTCAGAGGGAGCTATAGAATCCATAAAAGAATATGGAGATTACTTTTTCACTGAAGAAGGCATGTATTTGAGAATGTATGGAGGCACCAAAGCACCCTCATTACTTCCGAAATATGCAACATACTACATAGTACACAAGGAAGCATTTAGACAAGTATTTCTAGATGGTTTTGGAAATCATTTGTTCGATATAAAGAAAGTTGTGTTCCCACCAGTACCTTTTTATGTAGGGAGATACAAGTTCAACAAGGTCAAAAGTGCTCCAGATTTCGTCAAAGAACTAGATATTTTCCATTTGGGAGAGATAATATTTCACCATAATGACTCACAAGGAAAGGTGGCAGCTCACAAGGACACTCACAAGGTAAATTTTGAATATACAGACTATATAGATAAAGAGGAGCAGGTGTTCAGAAATGTCTACAGTATGGAAGCCTTGAGAAAGTGGTTAAAGGGAAAGGAATTTGGAGTTAAAGGAAGTACCCGCAACAATCCAAAAACAAATGAAGGAGAAGAAGAAGCTGCAAAGAAGGCCCAAGAAGAAAGTACTCGCAGGCTTGCAGCAGGAGTAAAGAAGTTGTTGGCAAAGGAAGCACAGAAGGATAAAGCAGAAGCTGCCAAGCAAAAGAGTAAAGAAGTTGTTTTGGAGAGAATGGAAGAATTAGAAAATGCCATTGCTGAAGAAGATGCAAACCTTGAGAAAGGAATGCAAGATACAGGAAGGCCTACCAAAGGGTAAAGCCAGGAAAATGAAGAAGATTTAGGTGGTGGAGGTCAAGAGCAAAGTTCTGTTTGGGATAATCCAAAAAACCTTCCATCCACATCCAGCAACATCCTTACTAGAGGTCATGTCCCCATAGCTAAAATGGGGCTAGTACCATTTACCCCATCTAAACAATATGATGTTACATGCATAGAAGATATTCATTTTGATCCTAAAATGAAATCCATTACATGGAGGACAGAGAAAACCTTGAGGGTAGGGACTCAGCCACCAGTGACCACAGTAACAGAGAGGACGGTCATGAGTAATGTATAAGAACACCCAAAGCAACTGGCTTCTATGGGAATTGAAAATTCTTATGCCAACGCTCACAATATCGACAAGCTTACATAAACCATTGAACAATATAAGGGGAAGATGACCGAAATGAAGGAATTTTTGAGGAAGGAGGAAAGGGTAGGTTGAGAATCAAAAAGAAAATATGAAGCTACCTTATCATATTTTGAAAGGATTAAATAGGGACACCAAATTTTAGAAGAATAATGGGACATTTTAAAGTTATATAATGAAGATTTAAGTAAAGAGAAAAGAGATGCGGAAAACAAGGTTGTAGAATTGCAATTGCAGAAGGCTACTGTTGAGCAGAAGGAAGAACAATATGGAACCTAGGTGGCAGCATTGGAGGCACAAAACGCTTCATTGGAGGTTTTATTAAAGGTGGAAAATGAGAAAACAACGGATATAGAGCCTTTGACAAAGCATGCCCTCATTCTCAGAAATAAAATTTATCAGATGCAGCTCTAGATAGAAGGTGAGGTGTTGAAGGTCCGGCAAGTGGAATCCAGGTTGGAAGAAATTTCATGCATAGCTTCCAAATTTAAATACAAAACTCGGGGCATCATGGAAATCCTTCAAAGGTGTTTGAATTGGTTGGAAACAACCAAGGAACTTCTAGCAAATGCACTGATCAAATAATCCAAGAGAATGAAGCTGGAATATGAGCTGATAGGATTTGGGAACAAAGCTGCAGAAGAACTAATAACTGCAGCTCAGAGAACTAAAGGTGTTTGCACAGAGTTCTGTATAAAGGTACTTACAACTTACAACTGCTTTCAAACATATTCAAAGAAGAGGATAGATGAATTACCAAAGTATGAAGAGCACTTGAAACAGTTGCATGCTCAATGGTGGGAGGATGAGCTGAGCATTCAGCTAATCAAAAGTCTAGATGAAAGAGTTCTCAAGAATGTAATTTCCCAGGTAGCGGTGAGCAACCACCTATTAAAAGATCAACTTCGATTGCTTCCAGCCAAGATGTCTAATATAAAATCTCAAGTGGCCAAGCATGAGGTCGTTGTTAGATTTCTAGAGCCATCAGAGTTTAATACAATAGTGGCAGATGCAAATACACAGGATCAATTTATTAATGAGGTGGCCAAGCCTACCTAGAATGTTTGTTTTATCAACACATATTTTGTAATATTTATATTTTGCCTAAATTAGCGAGCTCACTAGGAGACAAAGTCAATTTTGTAACTGATTTGTAGAGGAAACCCAAAAGGCTGGAAGACCAAAAGACATTTCAAATTGTATAAGTATAGGTAGAGTCGATGAAGAGAGGGACTTTTCCATGCAATCTTTTGTGAAGTTATTGTAAGAAGAACTATTTCCTTTAATAATAAATAATCCATATTTTCTGTTGGAGAAGGAGTTGTGAAGTTTCAAATGCATGTTGTAGATTGGTTGAATGTCGAATTATTTATGTTTCAGCTCATTCTACAAACTGTGAGATCGCTCTGACTTATGAATTACTTCCATGTTATGAATGATTTCCTGCTATTTCTATGAAACTTATGCAGTATATTGAGTAATGAATGTTTAACTAACAATGAGCTATCTCTATGTTTATATTTCTACATGTATACATGTATTATGAATTATGAACATCTATCTTTAATATTCTTTATGCATGTTTTACAATACATTACTCACCATTAGATTTAATCTCGCTCCTTAGGGATAGGTCAGATAGAATTAGCTAGTTTAGCATAGGTTTTATTTGTTTGTGATTTAGAAGCAAAAGAGGTAATAAGACAAGAGGGAAGAACCTTTGCATCACATTTTGAAGTCTTTGTTGTCTCTATAATTTGCACTTAGAATAGGCACTTGCATATCATATATATAGGAAAACTAAAAAACACACTTAAACGGTGGATCGAACCGCAATCGGTAAAAGCAAGCTTAAACCGTTACTTGACCTACAGTAGTCAGACCGTTAACTAGATGGATTCACCATACCAAAGAATAACGAGCTAATTGGGAACGTTTATTGGGGAGAATCCCTATTGTTGTTACCTGGGATTTTCCAGGCCTCAACAGGAGGGAAGACCATGTCGATCAAGGTCCAGGTGGTTGATGTGCCCCTTGACTATAACATTCTATTGGCTCGTAACTGGATTTACAAAATGGGAGTGGTTGTGTCATCACTTTTCTAAATTATATGCTTCCCTTTCGAATATAGGATTGTCACAGTCAAGAAAAAATCATTCGATAATTCTGGTACGTAAGCATCATCAGGAGCTACTATCCCGGTTATTGACAATTCTCAGTCGACAACTAATAATGTTGGTGTGGTAATGTTTTCATATTTGATGGGAACTTTCAATATTTTTGCACCAATTCTTACTATAGGTTCCATTCTTGGTAGTGAATCGTCATCGTTGAGTTGGATTCCATTTCACATTTCGCATTTGGAATACCCTTGCACTCTCCCTTCTTTGAGCACTTCGGATGAACATCCTATACCTACTAAAATGGACATGTTGTTATCTACAATGATGATTTCTTATCAAGCTATTCTTGGTATCGTTGTAGATCCTACTCCTTCCTCTTCATAGACGAAGGAGGAGAACCCTTTTGCACTACCTTCTTGGGTGGTTGCGTCATCACACTCTCATGATTGCTTCGATGATATTTTTCCTTTGGATGAATCTATTATAGAAGCCATGAATGGTTTAGAACAGCCTGCAGAGGAGTTATAACATTGATCTTACTTTCTCCCCAAGCTTGAACGAATTGAGTGTGATGACTATAGGGCGATCCTTAGTGAGAAGGTTGGTAGTCCCGTGATCCCACTAGGAGCTCCTAGTAAATATGCCGAAGAGAAAATCACTAATTTTTCATCGACTATCCCTATCAACAATTCATGAACTCTTGGCAAAGTAGAAATTTTTTATATTGGGAAGATTGTTCCCCCGATGAGATTGAAGCATACACTAAGCTCTTCAAAGAATTTCAAGATTTTTTTTCTTGGTCATATGATGAAATGTCAGGAAGAGACCCTTGAATTGTTGAACATGAAATAAATACTTATCCTGATGCTAGACATGTTCAACAACGCTTACGTGAGATGAATCCTCGTAAGGAACCAGATAGAGAAGCTGCTCAAGGTTAGATTTATCTATCTGGTTCCCTTGACTGAATGGGTATCCAACTCTGTTTCGGTCGATAAGAAATAGGGAACTATGCATGTCTGCACTGATTTTAGAGACCTGAACAAATACTGTCCTAAAGATAACTTTCCCACATTATTCATAGATCATATTTTGGGTGAGTGTGCGGGAAGCAATGTGTTTTCATTCATGGATGGTTTTTCAGGGTATAATCATATTCAGATCAAACCTGAGGACTAACATAAAATGGATTTCATCTATCATTGGGGTACATTTGCATACCAAAAAATGCCTTTCGTCCTTAAAAACGTCGAAGATACTTTTTATCAGGAAATTACCTTCTCTTTTCATGACCTTAAATGAATTATTGAAGTTTATCTTGATGATTTAGCTGCTCACTCTCATCTGAGAGTGGATCATCCTGACCATCTATGCTTGGTTTTCGAAAAATGTCGTCCATATCAAATATGGTTAAATCCTCAAAAGTGCATCTTTTGTGTGAAAGTAAGTCACTTATTAGGGTTTATCGTGTCTAAGGAGGGAATTAGGGTTGACACTGATAAGGTTGAAGAAATACTTTGATTGTCTCCCCCGTGCACTATGGGACACCTTTTGTTGACGAGCATAACTTCCTCATTTCGGCTGTGGACCCATGGTATGGAGATATTATCATTTATTTGCAGACTTTGAAGGTCCCTCCTCACCTCTCATGGGATGAGCGTCGATGGTTACGACATGTAGCTAAGAACAACCTCATTATCAATGACACTTTGTATCATTGTGGGGTGGATTCCATTTTACGTCGATGTTTGACTCATGAGGAGGGTGAGGCTATGCTTAATTATTTCCATGGAGAGGTGTGTGGTGGTCATTTATTTGGGATTGCTACAACCCAAAAAAATGAGAGAGGGTTATTTTTGGCCATCAATCTTTAAAGATTGCGTTAATGCGGTCAAGCAATGACACCCTTGCCAGGTGTTTGCATAGAATATGTGCTCACATCCAACCCTGTTACATCTGATTATTACCATTGGTCCATTCACCAAGTGGGGGGTACTTTATGGATTGCAACCTAGCTTCGGTTGGGGGGAATCATCACATTATAGTGGTTGTAGATTACTTCATGAAATGGATAGAGGCTAAGCCCACAATGAAAGTCGACAGTGATACAACCGCGCATTTCGTTTTCAATCAAATTATTACTCAGTTTGATATCCCGAGAGAGCTTGTCATGGACCATGGCAGACACTTTCTAAACAAGATGATGGGTGAGTTATCTTTGAAGATGGGGTATAAGCAAGATTAGAGGAAATTTGGGGTCTAAAATGTGCCTTATAAAAAAAAGTGCCATGGATGAGTTAGATAGAGTTGGATATTTTAAGCCAATAGAATTTCAATATCTTTGGTCAACCATTATGGTTGAGTTGGACATATAATGCTTATGTGTCATAATTTTTTTTGACAGTAGCTAGCTCCATATCAACCTCACCTCAGTTAAGATCGTAAAATGATCATCTTGAAATATGATATACATACTTGAACTAATAAATAAATAATACTTTATTTGATCACTACTTCCAACTCATTTAAAAAATAATTCTCGCATTAATTAAAATTATGGTGGAGACATTTTGAAATACTAAAAGCATTTACTAATCAATATTTAAAAAACAAAACTAAATAGTCTTTACTTTTAAGAGGACTTATCTTGAAATACTAAATAAAAATATTTAGTATTTTTAATATTACTCTCCATATTTTGGGATAAACGGTAGTTCACGCAGCTTTGTTCATAGCAAAAGTTTAATAATACATTATTACATGTACATTTCACATTGGTAAAAGTATAAGAAAACAATTCTATCAATATTACATTTACACTAAAATTTGCAATATTACAGTTTCATTAGAAATTTGTTGTGCCATTTAACAATGTTTTTTTAATATTTAGAAATTTGCAATATTACATTTACACTAGAAATTTTCTATGTCGTCTAACAATGTTTTTTCAATATTTTTTTATAATAATTAAAAAAAGCATTACAATTGGTTATAAAAATTTAATGTTTTTTTTATAAAACAATTATTAATGGTTATAAGAAAATTCATCTTTATATAAATGAAAATATTGAATAATTTTTCAATATTTTTATATATTTTAAATCTTTTAGATTTTTATTATAAATGTTATTTATTTATTTTTTAAATTAACATGATAATAAAACTATTATATTTTTATATTTTGAATATTTTATAATTTTGTTATAAATATTATATATAAATTTTTAAAAATCAACATGACATGGAAAAATTTATATAAGAATATATATGGTTTATTAGATTATATAAATTATAAGAACGTATATTGTTTATTGTTTTTTATTTTATGTAGTGTAATATTTTTATATGAATTAATATAAAATTTATATTAAAAATTAATAGTGATTTTTTATTTTTTATTACTATTGTAATTATATTTTTCATTATAATTTAAATATGAATATAGTTGTGTTTTTCATTTTGTTAAATATATAAAAAGTAGTGATGCATTTACTTTAAAAAATTATAATATAAAATTTAAAAAATTCCACTATATCATTTATCATGTGTGCACGAGAACCTGAGTATTCCGTTAATAGTTTTAACCAATATCTCTTTACTCTACATTAACTCAACAAACTTGTCAACTACCATTAATGAGACAATTTAGGTTGACTTTCATTAGATTTAATGTGACATGGCATATTTGCAGTGTGATGTGGCTTTTTTTTATTATTTTCCTTAAGAGGCCCATTTTAGACCCCAAATTTTCTCTAATGCGGCATTCCTCTTCTTAATATCCTCAAGCAAATGGACAGGTTGAAGCTGTGAATAAATCCCTTAAGTCCATTCTACAAAGAACCATCACACAAAGAAAAACTAATTGGCACATCATGTTGTACCCTGCTTTGTGGGCCTACCGAACGATGGTTAATACTGCCACCGATCTTTCTCCGTATCAGTAAGTGCATGCGGTGGATTCGATATTACCTATTGAATGTGAAATCCCTTCTTTGAATCTAGCCATATGAATTTTACCAGAAACTTATGATTTAGAGGAACATCTGGTCCACTTAGAGCAACTTGATGAGAAACATCGACATGCCTTAGTGTCTCTTGAAGTAAACAAACGTCGCATTAAGGTTCAATATGATAAGTCTTTCCATCCTTGGAGATTTAGTGAGGGTGAATTGGTTCTATTATATGACCAAGCTAGTGAACCGTTAGGGGCAGATAAGTTCAACCTCATGTGGCATGGGCCTTACGTAGTTAAACAAGTGTTAGACAAGGGTGCTTACGAGCTAGTATATTATGAGGGGATAGCCTTGGCGAAGCCTAGAAATGGGCTCTATCTTAAAAAGTACTATGCATAATTCTCAACTGAGGTTGATACTTTGTATACTATTGTATAGTTAAAT
The DNA here is from genome assembly GCA_001517045.1 of Pseudotsuga menziesii. NCBI lineage: Eukaryota > Viridiplantae > Streptophyta > Pinopsida > Pinales > Pinaceae > Pseudotsuga > Pseudotsuga menziesii. The sequence goes on from LPNX010602987.1 coordinate 148,159, forward strand.
AGTTTAGTTTTGTTCTTCTTGTAGGGATCGGGTTTGTTGATTTGCTTCCATTTTTTTTTACAGATGTCAACAAAGTCTTCGAAATATATAGGATACGCTGACAGTTCCAACCGCCACACCCAGAACTCAAATTTGTCTACTTGGGTGATCTATACGCATACAGGTCATGTCATGTCTTCAAGAGGTGTGTGTCTCCTGCCATCATCCAAAAATATTGTTGAATATAGTGTCGTGATTGAGTTACTACGCGATGCCATCTCTCATGGTATTCGGTCTCTTGAGGTTCATCTTGACTCGTAGTTAGCGGTCTTACATTTAAATGGCTTGTATCATATTAGATATTCGACTTTATTAAGAATATTCTTGTGAGTAATATTGTTAGAACAACAATTTAAAAACATTACATACATTCACATTCCTAGGATCTACAATCATGTTGTTGATTATTATGCAAATTACATATTATATTGGAATTTGATACACAGGAAATGAAGCATTCACATCACATTCACATCATATTCACACATGTAAATATAATAAACCGATCACTATAATATTTTTTCATTCAAAAATATAGTCCAAAAAGTGGTGTCATAATACATAATGTCGTGGTACAAAATTAGCGCTTTCAGCCACCAAAATAAACTACACGGTTGATACAAAATATATGCCAATGCCTCTACGCCTGTGGAGCAGGGTGTTAATCATGAAAACAAATTACGCCCTTAGCCAACCGTATGAACAACCAAACCCATGCACAGGGTACTCCCACTACCTGTCTCTGCATTTCCTCTAGAAAGTCCTCGACTTGCACCATGGGCACCTTATGCATCAAACAGACGAAGTTCATTTGTATGCTCTAGAGCGTATGCTCCACATCTGCAGCCTATATATCGTCACCATGTCCCCTTCGATGATGTCGTCTAGGACCCACATATGCATGTACATTATCAATATTAGTATGTCTCACCACCCAAAAACATGTTTTTTTATTTCATTATGTCAAAAAATAATATAAAAAATAAAATAATTCAAAAATAAAATGAATTCGGGATTGTTACCTATATATTCATTTGTGAATCCTGGTGGTATGGGCATATCTGGATCACTGTGGAAGTCTATCTCTCCATAGGGATAGTCATCTATGGCCATGATCTCTCTATGCCTCCAGTGGAAGAAGTCAAGTGAGTAGGGTGTAGCTACACATCCTCCTCCTAGTCGTCGCATCACACCTACCCAACACATCTGAGATGGATCTCGTATACCATGTGGAGCAATATGGACTCTTAGGCTAAGTCTCAGTACACGCTCGAAGAAGAAGGTACTCAAAATACTGGAAAACCCAAAGTTTCTTGTTCTACCCAGCTTGTAGTCTGTCAATCGTTGTTTCATGTTACCCAACAAGGAGGTACTACAGTCATATATAGTCAGTCTCATGCACTCGAATGTGTAAAACATCGAAATCCTGGAATCCCGATGAAGAGATGCTAATCCCGCTATCCTGCCCAAAACTAGTGCTATGACTTTGAGACTGGGGTTCCGAATAGCATTCATGGGGACCTGACTTCCAACCTTTTTGGTGTCTAGTAGGCAGTATACTGTAATGTACTCATCAATGGTGAGGCCACCTCCAACCCTACGAGCTCTCAAGTTTACTATCTCACCTCGACGAGATAATCTAGTGATAAAATATATGTCCTAAGCCTCAAGTCTAAGGGGAATCCCATCAATCTGAAATTCTTCTGTGTATGGATCCCAATAATCCACGAGCATCAAGAGTAGTCTTGGTGACCCTCAAGCTCCCAAAGTGCCAAAACTTATACAAACCACATGCCCTTAATGTTTGTTGGGAAACCATGTTACGTTTCACTTCCCTATCCTCATCTTTGTGTTCACGTTCAGGCCACTCCAACACCATCTTTCCAGGAAACACAAGATTTCATGATTTTTTGCCTTAGAATTTAGTATGCGCACTCTCATATGCAATTTTTTTTCTAATAGTCAGGCATGTACACAAAAATTGAGGCATTTTTTGTGTACACCCAGCCCTATACACGACCCAAATATCTATAGCTCATGTCGGACAAGATATCAAGATAGGGGTGCCTCAAAATAAAAAATGAACCACTAAAAATTGAAATAAAACCATTGAAAAGATAGAGTGTGGGATGTATATTTACCTTGCTCAGACGGTTCTTGGTTTCGTGGCCTGTATCTCCCAGAATCAGTGTTTGAAGTTTGTGGCTCAAACTAGCTCCAATGCACTATGTGTGGTTAAAAATTCAAATGGTATGGTGAAAATGACATTTTTACTATTTTATTAAAAAAAGTTGATTTTTTACCCACTAGCATATAGTTTGGACCCTTATTGACTATTTTGAACTATTTTTTCCTAATGTTGTGGTGTAGGGACTTGATTCGAGTGTACTTTTACTAAGATCTTGACCCGTTCATATCTATTACTGGTATAATTACGAATTGGCGTATAGGTTAGGATCACATTTCCACTTGCATTATGCATCGTCTTCTGACCATGTCTCCTTGACTATAGGTACAAAACCACTTCATAATGTCACGAAACCTTCAAACTACTACTAGAAGTGGCATTATGTAAGTGGTAGAGCCTTCCTATTCATGGGTTCCCTAGTTAGATCCTGCTTTGCAATTTGGTACCCATGCCGATATTCTTCGACTAGGTTTGGGAGTCCCTTATAGTCTTGCCATGTCTTTGAGCAAGAGCCTCATATCCCTCTTGAACTTTATGCTGGCCATTTCCCACAAGGGATCCCTTTTATATCAATTTGTAATCGCATTTCATGCACTTTGCTTGCCTTATTGATCATTATGTAGGCTCCCCGGTTCAAAGTTATAATCTATACAACCCAAGCTTGTCTCAATCCTAGCCAAGTAGAGCCTTTTTTATATCCTTTGCAACTTGATCAGCCCTTACTGAGAGGAGACCTTCCCCCGAGTGTCCATATCCTGCACATGCTTCCTTGCATTGAGCATAGGTATGTTCCGCTGCTTGGAACTAGTTTTCTTTCTCGCGGCGCTCGTCACCTCCTATATATGTACTATATGCGATTTTGTTCTTTTTGCAGCTTTTTAATATGAAAAAGTCCAAAAAAAATTAAAAAACATAAAAATCCAGGTGGGAAATGATATTAATTTTGGAAATTTTCAAGTCGTGTCGCCTTCAAATAAAGAATTGTATATCACATCCATTGGTTGGGTTATTAGTATGAATTTAGGATTTGTACTCATTATTTTGAGTTTTCTCCACCGACTGGTTATGCTTCCAATCCCTATGGAGCCTCTATCAATGCCTCCTATGTTGAAGAGTTGTCTCGGTTAGTGTGTTGAGTCTACCATGCCTATTCAGTCACAATTTTTCATATGCTCTTGTTCAAAGAAAGTTTTAGCCTGAGTCGACTATTCCTTAGTTATCTTGTCTTTGCATGTTGGTCATTCCTGACACACTTACTGGTTCGTGCACATATTTTCCATCCAATTTCTTCCAAATCATCCAGCGTTGTTGAGTACCTCATGTTGGTTGATGAGGGATGCATTAATTCCCTCCTTCCAATGGATTCAATTCCATCGAATTCTGATAATCTATTCTAGAATAGGAATCTAGAGTCCATTGAGTGCCTTGAGATTTTCAATCATAAGTGGAAGGTCCTCTCGCCATCGACAATTTGGGGAATACATCAATGTCCCATGATCAATGGATTATTTCAAGTGTTTAACCTCAACACATCTATTCACATTTGTTGGATTGGACTCTATACCTTGATTCCCATTATCATTATCGGTGGGATATCTCGCATCTATTAACAGTATACATCAATGATCGGTAATCAGATGATGGTCCATCATGTTCAACCTTGACACCTTTATTCGCATGATGGGACATGTACTCATAGCGGTTTGCGTAGAAGACCTTCGAGCTTGGTGTAATTCCACATATGCTACCTCCTTGATCGTTCCAATATTCATGATATGTCAACTCTCATGACCAAATTTTAGTGTATTATTAGATATATTCATCCATTATGGAGATCTTTCTCACTATATATTGTATGTGGCAATGACCACATGTGACATATGTCTAATATGCATATTCATGGCCATTGTACTCTTATGTATCTGGGAATGTTGCATGTATATTTGTAGTCACATGCTGAGACTTATCGTTGTATTGTACTGATGAGTGGCTGGTTCTTCCACCTAGGTCTTCATTACTCCACTTTTGGGATGGATATAATGTATTTTGGCCATCATGTTACCCCTCTGACCTCATAGATTAGGGGAATATGTTATAGCTAATTTTACCACACTTGATAGATCACACTTTTATGGCCTCCCATGTCCCTCTGCAGACTCTTTGGACCCCCTTGCTGGAATTATACTTTGATGATCCAAGAAATTCCCTAAAAAAACTTGTTTATTGCTATACGCAACTTTTAAGCTAACGCAAGTTGCTCCATTGCAGCCCGCATACATCAGGAAATATGCATAAAAACAAAAACTTTTGGAGTTTCCTCAATGAGTCCCAAATAACTTGACTCTCGGCCTTCCATATGCCTGGAAATGCTCTGACTCGACCCTTCACTACCTATTAAAGGGATATATATTCAGCCTCTTTGATGCATTGAAGGAGGAGAACATTGGAGAGCAAGGAAACTATAGTTCATCGTTTCCCCATTTGCTTATGCTTGAGTCTGTATCCCTTTGTCCTTTTGATCACACATTGTTGCTTTTCCCAAGCTTTCCATTTCCTTGTAAGCTTTCCATTGGGATGGAGGATTGAAGTGGTGGAGGCCCAGATAGAGGACTCATTTTCTCCGTTTCAATGAGGTGCCAATAGAGTTTGTCACTATTATCTATATTCATTATTAATAGAAATATCTATTTATCGTCCATTACATGTGTATGACTATGAATATTTTATCCATGGATGTAGTTGTATTTTCTTATACATGTTGGATTTATATATGCTAGAGTAGGCCTTACACTTTTACATATACCATGTTTATCTTGTTTGTTGTTGTTGAGAGTGAATTGAAGGTACAAGCGTGTTGGAAAATATCAATGGGGGTCTACTACAACCATTCGGAATAAGGTATGTTCTGTATCCCTTAGTGTTAGCAGCATTTTTTTCCCTTATGTATTGAAATGATTGATTTCTGGTGTCATTCAGTCTATTGTGGTCTACCCCAAGCCATAGGAAGTTTCTCTCTGTAACAATAGTCTTGATCCCACATTTTCTATGTAATAAGGTTTTAAGGGATCATGTCCTACCTTAATTCCTATGCGCAAATGTTAAAACATGTAACATTGGAATGACCTTTTTCCTAGAGCTCAAGGGTTAATATGGTATGGTTTTGAAATTTTTGAATGTATGGTTAAAACCTTAGACTATGGGTTTGAAGCCATAGATGGCTTATTAATAAAATGCAACGGTTCTTTGTTTATAATGTTATATGTTTGTATGTTAATGATTATGGGGTTTAACCCAAGTCTCAATTCTTCTCTTGAAACAATTATTTAAATGTTAACGGTTACACTTGGTCATGAGTTATGATGGCTTAAAGGATTATTACCTTGGTTGACTTGTGAATTTATGGTGCTACCCTGGCTGTGAGTTGGCAGTGCATCTAGGATTTCAAAGTTGGTTCGAGAGTGCATCTTGGTCGTACACATGTACAATATTCTAACTAGGGTTGCAAATGGGGTTAATGTGTCGTTGTTTTGTTTGACTTATTCATTGTTTGGTTGTTTGTTCTATAAAAGAAGAGAGTTGAGACTCTGCTCTATTAATGGTGATTGTAATAGGGTTTTGGGTGTGAAAATTTGTCCATGGTTTTAATGTCCTTCTGTCTGGATGCTTTCCAAGGTGTACTTGTGATTTTTATGGTTTCAACGAACGCTAGTGGCATGTTGCTTGCACCTCCAACAGACCTACCACCATCTTCAACTATGAAATTTCCCTTTACTAGGTAAGGAACTGTTAGTTCGACTCTGCAAGCTTTTATTTAAATATTTTAAGTGGTTTCCCTGAAAAACTGATGTGGTTTTTGTTTTGGTGCAGGAATATGAGGGATAAGTCCATCCTTGAGGAGCCAACCCCTGGCCCTGTTTGAAACTCCACCAGTTAAGGAACTTCAAATTTTATCTTCATGTTTACATTATTTCATTTTTATACTGGTTCTTATCTGAAGCTAAATTTTTATAGGTTAACAGAACTGGAGAGGAAGGAAAGAAGGTCACCTCCTCCTAGGCCCATGTCTTAGAAAGCTTAGGTAACCTACAAAATGACTAAACCTTACTCTGTTTTAAAATTTAAAACCATTAATCTTTTACCACTGTTGCTAACTATTTTCGTTTGGTTATGGTATGTGGCTTCTTGATTGTGGAATGGAGCAGTGATGGAGTTCATGCTCCAACTTCATACAAGATTATTTATATTATTTTTAATTTCAAACTTTAGGGTTTAAACCCTAACTGACAGAGGCCTTTACGGTCTCTCTGTTCTAGCGTTCCCTTTTATTACTGGTTATGCACGTTGTAGTTTTCTTAAGGTTTTAAAAATAGTTTCGTGGGAGCCATCGTAGATGGACTTAACTTCACCTGTAACTTAATAATTAATAGATTTTTTGTCTTTAAACTAGATGTGGATGCCATCAAAATGGTCTTATTGCCACATGGTTGCGAAATCGTGTTTAATACTTGATGTTGTTTAACTCTTAATACAACCATGGGGTTTTTGCAGTTTTTGTGGAGTGTTCTTGAATGATCTGTCAAAGATTTAAATCATGGTTGTAATATGTAATGCGTGAATTTTTGGTTAAATGTTTTCTTGATATACTTTAAATGGTATTCGACTGCCATCTATGGTGGACTCAAATCCATGTAAAAGACTTGATGGGAAAAGCTTGTTGTATGCACATGTAGATTGACTCTAGATTAATAATATATATACTTGTATAATTTCTTTTTTTAAGCGATGGTTTCCATCCTTCGATGGTATTTCTACCATCCTTGTATTTTGAAGATTCACTGCTGCAAATAGTTGGGCGTTTAAATTTGGAAAATTGTAGCATTGATTATAATGGTTGCCTCGGATTAAAGGCTCATATGTTTAGACTTTCCAATGCAACCTTGGGAACAAATCCTAGAATATTTAGTGATGGCTAACTGTAAATTTGATTTTAGTTGTTAAGAGTAATTGTATCTTGTAGATTTGATTTCCTCGACCCATTCAAGAACTTTCAGTTAAATTATAACTGGATATTTTTATAATTGGTTACTTGGTATGGTTTTGTATATTACATAAGATATACATGCATAGATGAGTATGAGGTGTTTACAACGATTTCTAAAAATTTCAATGGATCTCAATCCAACATTCTCTAGTTTGATAACATAATAGGAATAGTTACTGAACTGATGCATAACAAATCTACATTCTGTTTAGATGAAAACTAGATCACTAATTAAATCAAATACATAATAGAGCAATATTTAATTCAAATGTATAATAATTTCTGCTAAAAGAATTAGTTGTGATTCCAGGTTAAAATGGAAATCCTACTGCATCTAGTAATAATAAGCAAAGGGATAAGAACCTGGCACCACTAGTGGGAAAACAAAAATGGAATATTCATTCCTCCCAACCAACTCCTAGAGCAACCAAATCACTTGCTCTAGAACCCATGAGCATGTTCACTGAACTACAAGAAAAAAATATACTTAATGCACCATCTCTTCCTTTATCATATTCAATCCCCGTCTAATGCTAGCCTCCTGCTTGCTAATGGACATACTATTATATAGTATTTTTCCTAGGAATTGGTAATTTATGAGCCCCCTACTCTTTAGCACTCAACAGAGAGTTGTGACCTAATTTTGGGGAAGATGCCTTCTACACCTTGAGTTCTCACTCAACAACTACAACCACTTGACTTTTCCTCTTGTGGGTCAGCAAAGACTCTTCAAAAACTATTTCATTTATGTCCCCTTCAGTATATTTTATTAGTAAAACAATAATCTGATACATTTGTTTTTATTTTTTACTTTCTGTCAAAAATATTTAAAATAATAAAATAAAATATTCTAGAAGAATTTAATAATAAATTATTAAATCTTGGTGTATTACATATACCTCCCCTTATAGGATAACACCACCCTTGGTTTTATTACCTTTCTATCTTATTCTTCCATTTCTTCATCTTGGAATAGGATTGGATATGCCTCCCACATATCACTTTCAAATTCCCAAGTGGATTCTTTTGGACTAAGGTTCTTCCATTGCACCTTGACTTATCCAATGGTACAATTCTGGAGTAAAAGTTCTCTCCTGTTGAGAATACACTCTAGTCCCACCTGGAACTCTAATTCGGGTTCCACCTGTATAACATTCCAATCGATCACATGATTAGCATCATGAATATATTTCTTCAAAATGGAAACGTGAAAAACATTATGTGCTTTAACAGTAGGTGGTAGGGATAACTGGGTTGCAACCAGCCCTACTTTAGAAAAAAATTCAAATGGCCCACAATACCTGGGTACCAAATTTGAATACTTTCCCAATCTCAAAGATATTTTCTTGGGGTTTACCTTTATACACACATGCTCACCTACCTGGAAATCTCTAGGAGTTCTTTTTAGGTAGCATAACTTTTCTTCCTATCTTGGGAAGCCTTCAAATTTTGTTGTACATGTTTCACCATTAGTTCCATATCCTTTAACAATTCAGGTCCTAACATTAACCTATCCACTGTACTGCTCTAATAAATTGGAGTATTACATTTGCATCTATACAGAATTTCAAAGGACTCACTCCTGCTGATACTTGAAAATTATTATTGTAAGCAAATTCTACTAAGTGTAAGTAGTATTCTCTCTTACATGGTTTGTCCATTACATACACTCTTAGCATGTATTCTAATAATTGGTTTACCCTTTCAGTCTGCCCATCTGTTTGTAGATGATACGCAATATTGAAGTTCAACTATGTTCCTAACCCTTTAAACAACGCTTTCCAAAAATTTTCTGTAAATTTTACATCTCTATCTGATATTCTTACCTTTGGTATGCCATGTAACCTAAAAATCACTTTCATAAAAATATCTGCAATGTTAACAACCTTATAAGTAGATTTTACTAGAATAAAATGAGCCACTTTACTTAACTTATCGACTATGACCATGATTGAGTTGTGTTGCCTAAACTTTTTAGCTATACTTGTTTTAAAATCCATGCTAATTATTGTTAACACCAAAAAATGTTCACCTATCTCTCCATGGTATAAACCATATTCATACATCATATTCCCACCATTATTTTCTCCATTTTTGACCCTCACAACTAAAATTCCACCGAATATGGTCCAAAAATTATTATTCATTCCCCATAAATGAAGGGAAGTTGAGAATTTATTGTGATTTATCCCCACTCTCTACAAAAAGGACCAAAAAACCCTAAAAATGAGAATGGGACAAAAACCATAGATAAATACCATGGAGAATAAAATACCATGGGCCATTACCATGGATCAAAAAACCTTTTATCCTATAAATATATTGTGAAGGTCTCCCCACAAACATTACATGACATTACTTTTCATTGGTATCCCCATATTTTTTCATTTCATTTCCCACGGTCACTGTTGAGCTACCTCCATACCCATTTGGATCCATTCCCCCTATTTGAAAACCACTAGTGGAGTAGACTAGAGACCCAAGCCGTGGATTTGGGGGACCACTTCCTCAGACGACTATAGTGGCCCAACTTCAAAATAAAGGTATTTTTGTTCTTGTTTTGCATACGGTTAGTAGAATATATCTGACAAATAAAAATAAAAAATTGTTATTATTGCTATCGTTTATTGTTGTTAGTCAAATTTGAGCAATCCTTTGCACCATGAACTCTACCCTGTGATCTATACGATCTAGGGTATGTGCTTTTGCACGTAGTAGGGGAGAAATCCATACTATAGTTTTGGTGACTCCACTCGGTCGATCCTTGCGGATCTTTTTTTTGCAGGTGTTTCTACTGGTTTGTTCTCCTTGGGTACCTTCATCCACCACAGATATGACCACCTCACGGTAGATCCAAGCCAATATTGCCTTAGTGTATGCCCCCCAGCCTAAGCTGACATCATTTTTCCAAAAAATTATCAATTTTGGCTGGATTGTACTTATTCAACATAAAGTTGCGACCAGGTCACAAAGTTTTGCTCTATCAGCACAACCTAGGTCGCGCCTTCTTCCCTAATAAGTGCGACATAGACCAAAACTCTAGATCGCGCTTGTCCTGGCTCTCGAAGCGACCCCAGTTACTACTATGACCCAGTTTTATGCAGCCTGTCATGTATAAGCCCCTGTTTTGTGTGACCCAAGTCTTTCGACTTTTTTTCTGTCCCGATCGTGACTGTTTCATAGTTTTGTGTGGCCCTGATCGCTCCTGTTCCGTCGACAAGTGAAACCTGTAGATTTTTAGTCCATTTCAATGTTTGAGATCCTTATTCCAGACCCCATGTCTTCTTTTTACCCTTTCCTGACTTGTTTCTGTCCAGAACTGATCCATTACAACCCCTTGGTTTGTTTTGGTCCTATTTTCCTTGTATCTGAGCTATGTGAGTCTAGCTTGGTAGTTGAGACCCCCTGTGTGTTTCCTACAACCTGATTAGTTTATTATGCGCTCATTTACTTATATTTTTAATTTCTAGAAGAATTAGTTGTGATTTTGCATGATATTTACTATCATTTACTGTTATTTATCTGCATTTTTGCATATCCTCCATGAGATTGTTGGGGTTTATACACATCACATGTGCACACATCTCACACCCTAAAGTAAAACGCTTGGTTCATGACCCCAAGCTAGCCAAAAAAATTTAACTTAATACAACCAACATTGCAACCTCATTTGAGGACCAAAACAATCATGTAGCTAAGTTAGGACATTGGGGATACAAATCCAAACAACATCCCTTTTCCACTTACATTTGAGACATAATTTTTGTCTATTAGGGGACCAAAATCCTCTTGTACTTGTTGACACGTTCACTACCAATCTGTCAGAGGGCCCCCCACTCTGCGGGAGTAAGTCACAACGAAGGGGTTCTGAAAGTCAGGGTGGAATACTGCACTCCATTATGTACCAAAGGCTAAGCCTTCATAGTCCTCCTCGAGCATGTCGTATTATACTAGGTGTTGAGGGCCAAAGGGTTGAAGTGCCAGTAAACCACCCTAGACGTGTCATGAAGGAGGTATCCTAGTTTCCATTCTATCTAGGGATCTTTTACTCGAGGTCCCTCTCGGTAATGGGATTCTGTTAGCCTATTGTTCTTCCATTTTGTATTTTTTGACTAGGATTTCATCACCGTGGAGAGGATACGATTCGTGAGGTGCTTCAAGCTTTTGGTTAGGAGTTTGCTTGCCCTCATACCCCATAGGTTAGTGAGTCATTTTTATTTCTAGGTAGTGTTGTTTATTTGATTTTTGGCCATTTTTCTGTAGACTCGCCTGTTGTAACACACTGTAGGAGTTTGGTTTTAGAGATTTATTTTTTACCTGTGAGCCACCATTTTTACAAGCTACCTCTGCACACTTGTTTTATTTGGGTTTTTGATCCTGCGTTTGACACTCTTACACCTACATTTAGTTTTCATCACACCACCATGTCATCATTTCTCCACCATGTTACTTGCATAGGATTAGGGGCATAGCCCTCAGTTCGATTCCTTGAACTGCCACTGTCAAATCCATATTCAACACCATTCACCACCTTTGGATCCATATACTGCCTCTGAGTTTGATTCATATTCCTATAAATTTGAACCTACCTTTTTTACTGCCCCATCTAGGCCCATGGTCGGTGCACCTCCTAACCCCTTTCAAGGGGGGGGGGGGGGGGGGGGGGGGGGGGGGGGGGGGGGGGGGGTTGGTAGTGGGCTTGCATTAAGTCCTCCCATCATTCTAGGTATCCCTTCCACTAAATGGACAAGTCCTGGTCCTAGTGGGACATTTTTCACCGCACACAATATTGCTGGTCCGCTACCCACTAGTGGTGTCCCTACTACATCCATCATAGTTCTTACCATGCCACCATTCATGCATGGGGGAATTGGCCTTTATACTTCCATTACACCTTTTCCTACCATCCCAATGACTACTCTTATTTTCATAAATCATCCGTATGCACCCCCATTCATCCATGGGAACTACATTACTGTTGGGAGAAACAAAATTGCTGGCCTTTCCTGATCCACTCTTGGTTCTATTCTACCTTTCATGGCTAGTCTCAACCTGCCTGATTTTCCACAGTTGACCAATGACCCCATTCGTCATAACCCACTATGGCCTCCTATGCCTACCAAACTCCCCTCAGACATCCTTATGTTTGATGGAAAGGTGGGAGAAGACCCCCAACACCATATTATGTCATTCCACTATGGTGTTCATCTAACATCATAGTGGATGTTTCTGTCTAATTGCAGTTATTCTAGCTCACACTCACAAGTGTTGTGGCCAAATGATATATCAAACTACCTCATGCCACCTACTCGAACTTTTACTCATTAGACTCGATGTTTCTCCAATACATCCAATTACACGTTTGATATGATGAGGGTGTGGAAATTCTATTATCATGTCGACAAAACACAGCTACCCATATCACAGATCATATCCATGAATGGCGACGTCGTTGTAGCTTGTGTAAGATCCAGTTAGATGATAGAATTTTCCTAGATTGGTTTATCAAAACGTTACTCCCCCCCCCCCCATCGCCAAGGACATTTCATATGAGCACCCACAAACCGAGGAGGAATCCATCCTAAAGGAATAACAGTTTGATCTCGTCTACACCCAATTGGGTTATCTATATACCATTATATCCGATGCTCCCCGTGTTAGCTCCTCCCGTCAAGATACATCAGAGGAATTCCATGTTACTGATGGATTAATTGTCTCTATTAATCAACATCCTCACTTTTACATGAGATCTCCTTTGATTCCTACCCCATTCTCGTAACACCCCTAGTGTATCCCAACCAAGTTACGCCCCTGATTTTTCACACGTAACAGCTCAGTCCAAAGCCATCGTTTTGAGGCCCTAAACGACATTTTTAGCGATTCAGGGGGGTAAATGATTATTATCAACATTCATTTCACCCCATTCAGAATATGTATATTTCAATTAAACCTTTCCAACAGGCTATCAAGAGCCCAAATCGAAGATCATATGCAAAAGTTATGACCCCGAGAAGTGATTGTTCAACTAACCACCTTGGGGCCGCAAAGTTTATGACAATTCATCTTCTAGGATTATGGTTTGGACTTTTCAGGTTCTCGCCCTCATAATTATTATAAATAGTCACTTTTGGCCTCATTTTGTATTCATCTTTCCATAGATGAGCGTATCGACCACATCTCCTCTTAGAGATAGCTACCACCATTCTAGTTTCTTTGTTGTACAGTCTGTTCTATTTTAATAGAATATGTGTTTATTGTATATTTGTTTTTATTGAAACATGTATGTGTCTATGATGCTATATATATTATTTAATTTTTTTCTCACATAAATCTTGATCAGTGGTATCAGATCAATCTACTCTTTGATTGTTTCTCAGTGCATGTCTCTGACGAGCTCAAGGTATAAAGAGTTGGGTCTCGTACTAGTTTCACTTGGGGAAGATCACTCTCGCCACCCCAAATGACCTCCCATCATGGAAGAAATTAGATACTACAAAGAAGGATATCATATCAAGTCGTTGTTCGAGGAATCCCTCGCGTGACAGAGGAACGAGATGATGGAAAGTTTCATCGAGATCCTACTACGAATGTCGGTAGTGGCGAATGCACCTTTAATGAGAAAGCATTTCAAAGATGAAACCTCATTGAAGGTACCATATAAATTTGATATTCCTTTATTTGAAGTCCAAATCAATGTTGATGCCCTAGATAAGTGGTTGAATGTTCTAGAAGGGTATTTCTCTGTCCACAATTTTTTCGACATGGAAAATATCACATTTACACTCCTTAATGCGACCCCCCATGTCAAATATTGGTGGGATACTTATTGGAATAAAAACTCATCAGACAAGTCTAGAATGTTTGAGACAAATCCCATTTGGGACTCTTTCATAGATTTCATCAAGGGACAGTATTAACCTATGGGAAACTATGATGACTAGTACACAAAATGGACCATTCTACATCAAGAGAGGGACTAGAGGGTGTCAGAGTACACCAACAAATTTCACACCTTTCGTACAAAGGTGGGTATCAAGAACTCCAAGAAACACATGATACTTAAATATCGTAATGTCCTGAATCGGTACATTTGAACCAAGATTAACTTCCTACACATCTCATCACTTGGATCTGCCTATCAGTATGTTGTCAAAATCGAGGAGATATTTCGACAAAAGAACAAGCAAGAGTTTGGACCTTCGAATCCACCACAAAATCAAGGAAAGGTTAACCCTGGAAAAGAGAACGCGGGACAAGGAAAGGACAACCAATCCCCGCCACAATAATAGAAGGGGAATGGAAATACAAAGAAGGTCACCGGGAAGTGGTGTTAGTTCCACAAAAGCCCCTCGCACAACACTGATGAATGCCACTCAAAGCAGTTATTGGTGGCCGAGATCAAATATTCAGAATCAGATCCTGGTTTCGATTCTGAACCTAATGTCACAGTCGTGGACCAAGGTAAGTAGATCATTGATGTAGAACCCACTGTCATTGTTTCTACCACACAAATTCAACTAGAGGAGCCTGAAGAGTCAGAGGAAAAGGAGCACCTCTTCCACTTGCAAATGTGGGTAAAAGGAATCCCACTACATTTTTTTGTTCACAACGGCATCCTAAAGAACCTGATTTCAACATAAGTCATCGAGATATTGGAGCTTTCGACAACACCACACCTGCATCCCTACAACATCGATTGGCTAAGTAAATGACAAGGTATCCGCATTACTCAACAATGTCGCCTACCATATGGAATCAAGCCTTTCAAACATGAGGTACTTTGTGATGTGGCCACACTTGAAGTCTATGATTTTATTTTAGGACAACCATATATGTGGAAGCGTCATGTTGTATATGATTCATGACCTCGCAGTGTCATTGTCACTTTTAGAGGACAACTCTATCGGATACCAGAGACAGTTGCACTTGCCACCATCTCGCAAGGTAGGAAGATAAGTTCCCACACTAGGAAATTATCCCTCTTCACAATTGTCTCTAAAGGATAACATCATATCACAGAGACCTCCACACCCTTTTCAAAGGGTCCCTTTGCTCAGTAAAAATAGGAAGAACACAAAGTCAGTGTTCCCTCATCCATTCGAGTACATTTACAGTGTAAGGACACGCATTTAAGGTGCTTGTCCAGAAAGAAATCATCCACACCAATTCATACAAAGGATAATAAAACAACCAAAACTATTGAGCACCTCAAACATATCAATCAATAGTAATTACAACCCTCTCGGGATGTCAAAGAAAGGCGGCCTCTTCAATTCAACAAATGCCGCACCAGGAGATCATCTCAACACACAGTTCGAGGTATGATACGAGATTTGACACAATGGAGACCATTGATTCCTAAGAGGGTAGGATTGATCCAGATGGAGATCGATGACCACCCACCTATTCCACTAGCTCAAAATAATTGTCCATTGTGGCAGTTTCCTAGTTATTTTTCTATGTTTTTTCAGATCCCAAAGTTTCGGGGTCATTTTGAGGCTATAAACGACATTTTTTGGAAATTTGAGAGGCCAAAAGTTTTCCTACATTATGCATTTGGAACCATTTAAAATATGTAAATCTTGGATATGACTTTCTAATGGGATATCGAGCGCCCAAATCGGAGATCGTATGCAAAATTTATGACCTCGAGAAGTTGATTGTTCAAATAACCACCTTGGCGCCACAAACTTTATGACGCCTCATCTTCTAGGGTTATGTTTTGGAATTTTAGGGTTCTCATCCTTATAATTATTATAAATAGGAAATTTTGGCCTCATTTTGTATTCATCTTTGCACAAATGAGTGTAATAGCCACATCTCTTCTTAGAGATAGCTACCACCATTCTAGCTGCTTTATTGTACAATTTGTTCTATTTCTTCCATTTAATAGAATATGTGTTTAATGTATCTTTGTTTTATTGCAACATGTTTGTGTCTATCATGCTATATATGTTTTTTTTTCTCACATAAATCTAGATCAGTGGTATCATACTAATATGCTCTTTGATTGTTTCTCAATGCATGTCCCCGACGAGGTCAGGGTATAGAGAGTTAGGTCTCAAATTATTTTTACTTGTGGAATATCACTCTCACTGCCCCAAAATACCTCCCATTATGGAATAAAATAGATATTATGGAGCATGAGATCCCATCAAGTCGTTTCTCAAGGAATCCCTCGCGCGACAGAGGAATGAGATGATGAATATTTTTTCCCAAATCCTGCTATGAATGTCGGTAGTGGTGAATGAACCTTCAACGAGCAAGTGTTTCAGAGATGAAACCCTATTCAAGGTACAAGTTAACTTTGATATTCCTTTATTTTAAGGACAAATCAATGTCAATGCTCTAGATAAGTGGTTGAATGTTCTATAATGGTATTTTATCTGTCCACATTTTTTTCGACAGGGAAATATCACCTTTGTGCTCCTTAAGGTGGTACCCCATGTCAAAAATTGGTGGGATACTTATTGGGAGAAAAAATCATTAGAGGAGTGTGAAATGTTTGAGACAAATCCCACTTGGGCCTCTTTCATAGATGTCGTCAAGGGAAAGTATTACCTGTGGGAAACTATGATGACCAGTACACAAAATGGACCATTCATCGTTAAGAGAGGGACTAGATGATGTCAGAGTACACCAACAACTTTCATACCCTGGGTAAAAAACTGGGTATCAAGGACTCCGAGTAGCAGTTGATACTGAAATGTCGCAATGGCCTACATCGGTACATCCAAACCGAGATGCACTTCCTAGACATCTCATCACTTGGATATGCCTATCAGTATGCTATCAAAATCAAGGAGAAATTTTGACAAAAGAACAAGCGAGAATTTGGAACTGTGAATCTACCACAGTAGTAAGGTAAGGGAAAATCTGGCCCACAAAACACAAGAAAAGGAAAGGAAAACCAGTCCCCACCACAAGCAAAGAAAGGGAATGGACAGACAAAGAAGGACACCGAGAAGTGGTGTGAGTTCCCCAAAATCCCCTAGAACAACACTGATGAATACTGCTCAAAGTAGTCATTGATGGCCGAGATCAAATCCTCAGAATCAGATCTCGATTCCGATTCAGAGCCCAATGTCATAGTCGTGGACTAGTGGAAGCATATCATTGATGCAAAATACACTGTCATTGTTGCTACCACACATATTCAACCAAAGTATCCTGAATAGTTATAGGCAGAGGAGCACCTATTCCACTTATAGATGTGGGTAAATGGAATCCCACTACATTTTTTTTTGACAACAGAAGCCAAAAGAACCTGATCTCAGTAGAATTCATCGAGAGATTGGATCTTTCGACAACGCCACACCCGCAACCCTACAACATTGGTTGTCTAATATAAGGATGATCTATCTGCATTACTCAACAATGTATCCTACCATATGGCATCAATATTTTTAAAGATGAGGTATTGTGTGATGTGGCTACACTTGAATTTTGTGGTGTTCTTTTACGAAAATAATATATGTGGAAGTGTCATGATGTATATGATTCATGACCTCGTAGTGTCATTGAAACTTTGGGAGGATAACTCTATCGGATACCATATATAGTTGGACCTGCCACTATCTCACAAGGTAGGAATATAATCTCCCACATCAGGAAATTATCCCTCTTCACAATTTCCTCTGAAGGAGAACATCATATCACAAATACCTCCACACCCTCTGCACAGGGTCCTTTTGATCCAGAAAAATAGAACACAAAGTTAGTGTTCCCTATCTATTTGATTTCCTCTACATTGCAAGGCCACACATTAAAGGTGCTCGTACAAAAAATATCATCCATACTATTTCATGCAAAGGATAACACAACAACTAGAATTGTTGAGCAGCTCCAACACATCAATCAACAACAATTACATCGGGATGTCAAAGAAATGTAGCCTCTTCACTTCAGCAAATGTTGCACTGGGAGATCATCTCAACACATAGTTCGAGATGTGATATGGGATTTGACGCAATGGAGACCATTGCTTCCCAGGGGGGGGGATTGATCCATATGGATCTTGGTGGCCACCCACCTATTCCACTAGCTCAAAACAATTGTCCATTGTGGCAGTTTCCTAATTATTTTTCTACTATTTTTTGGGTCCCAAACTTCTGGGGCAGTTTTGAGTCCTTAAACAACATTTTTTGGAAATTCGGGGGGGGAGTGGTGGGGGATATGAAACTTAAAATATTTTTTTTGGCCCCATTTGAAATATGTAAATATCAGATAGACCTTTCTAATGAAATATCAAGCACCTAAATTAGATATTGTATGCAAAATTAATGACCCCAGGAAGTTGATTGTTCATCTAACCACTTTGGGGCTGCAAACTTTATGACGTTTCATCTTCTAGGGTTATGTTTTGTACTTTTGGGTTTCCCTCCCTCATACTTATTATAAATAGGCCCCTTTTTCTTTATTTTGTATTCAACTTTTCATAGATGAGCGTTGCAGGCACATCTCTTCTCAGAGATAGCTACCACCATTCCAGTTGCTTTATTGTACAATATGTTCTATTTCCACCATTTAATAGAATATGTGTTTATTGTATCTCTGTTTTTATTACAACGTGTGTTTGTCTATGATTTTATATCTGTTCTTTCATTTTTCTCTCACATAAATCCGGATCATGTTTGTAGTTTTCTTCTCTTATATTTTTAATACAAACATGTTCCCCTTTCCCATGAATGATTTGTGTTAATATCGATTGTTCATTACTTTTCTCCTTGATCATTAGTATAGATCATTGAATTGTCATGTTTCTTTCACTATTGTATCTTGTTCTTCATATTATTTTGCAAGTACAGCTGATAATAGAAGAATTACAAGATGAGGATCACCTTCATCATTGAGGTAAGAAATATTTGTATTCAAGACTTTTTGTTCTAGATCTTCCCCATGTAGACTAAGGAAACAATTTTTGTACGCATTGATTGAAAATTTCCTGTAACAAAACTCTGCTAGAAGTTTGTTTCCTTCTAGTCCATAGGTCCAAGTATTCACATTTGGGTTTCCTACACAACCCTGAAAACACATAAAAATAAGTGATTAGTGTAATGTGATTACTCTCTCTTGTGAACAAACCACCTAACAATCCACAAGCATCTACCCACCTAAATTGCTATTTCTTCAAAAATTATTTTAAACTATTCATTATCAAAGACCCTTTACACATCAAATCTTAAACCAAAATGATGTCTAATGAGTCCTCTTCTACCAATATATGTAGGCATTATCTCTTAGTGGGGTTGGCCAAGCCCCTTTATTTCAGAGAGAGGAATTTCAACAAACATGGGTAGAGGGTTTCAGGTCTTTAAGAACCCTAATAATTGTCATCTACTAACCTTGTTATATCTCAATAGTATCCTATGATTAAGCATGACATATAAAATAATTCCTACTAAGAGTTATTATGCTTGATTCCCTTCTATTGTCACCATCTAATCCACTAGAATGGAAATCATGCAGCAAAGAAATTGAACTTTGTGACCTAAGGGAAATAGGAATGTCCTTAGTCTCAAGCAAGGATTTGAACAAAGGGCCTGACGATTACCCCCTTAGTGGAATCAATAGTGGAGGTAGTGTGGTCCAATTGTGCAAAGGTAAGTATATATGGATATTTTACCCCCCTCTCCCTAGTGTGCCATATTTCTAATGTGTAACGATATTATTGAAACATGGCTTGTCATGCTAATATTACTTCCCGCTATTAAATAATCCCCACAAACCCAACATTACGAGGAACTAAAATATAAGGACTAGGAGGGGAGTTTAGAACCAATTTATCGTTACCAATAGTAGAAGGGACAACCTCCAAAAGAGTAAACTAAACTAAAGAGAGAGGGACCACCTCAACCATTGTTGGTTTCACTTTAATCATAGAGATGGGAAACTCCTTCCCCTTAGTTTTCCAAGTAGGGAGGGTTAACACTGTTGTGTTAGAGAAATAATCCACCTTAGTACCATGGTCATACACCTAGGTGACATTTTCATTTGTCTTGTATTATTTCATATGGTCTAACTTAGGTTATACTCATCAATCTTGGTCTATTAGGTGATTTTTGGGTCATTTACTCACAGTTGAGGCGCTCCACTTTGATCATCCTGACAGTTGAGGTACTCTAGTTTGATCATTCTGTCAACCCAAACGCCCTCATTGATGATAGGTCTCCCTTGGAGCGCTCTCCCTCCCTTAAAACATGGAAGATGTTTGACCAAGGGTGCTAGTGCATGTATCTAGCAGTTTTGGACTCTCTTTGGGAATTTATTGCTTCCTAGAGACTCTCCCACTCACCCATGTGCTCTCTCATGCCTTCATTTATGATTAAGCATGCTCCATCCATGTTCACACTAGCATTTGTCATTGTTTGGTATGCTTAGGGAGATTATTGGTCCACCTAAGGGGGTTTAGGGGTCAAATCCTAGCCTGGAACTTGTATCCATCCAAATGGACTTCAAGGCCTCACACTTTTTCCCCATTATATTATAAATATGTTCCACACATATCTACAAGTGGTACACTAATATAAACACCAGTTATTGGCACCATTTATGTGTGTTATTTTGCTCTCTTTTACTATTTTCTAGCATATTTTTCGAATAAATTAGATTGTGAAGATTGCTTTAGCTCCTAGATCTCACTATGAATCAATTATCACATGGTATCAGAGATTTGTGGAGGTGCAAATCAAATTCATAGTGTTTGAGTTTCTATTTAGGGCATTTTCCAGAGAAAAATTGAGTGTTTGCATTGCAGGTACAATAGAGTTTTTGTCACTCAGTGCGCAAGAAGGATGGAGAATACTCATGTATTTTTTACCCCATTCAACTATTTTGAATGGAAGGACGAAAATGGTGATCCAGCTGAGGTCAAAAATTCCTATACAGAGTCACCATGGGGACTGAAGTCAAGCCCAACTCTATTGTGGAGAAATCGAAGTACCTCAACAGACTTGATAAGGAATTTGGGATGCTTTGTCTCAACATTTTGAGAGACCTTCTCTTCCATGTAGATAGTATTGGAACACCCAATGAATTTTGTCTCAATATTGAGTCACTATTTAGGAAGACTGATGAGATGAGAGGTCGTCATCTCGAAAGTGAGTTGATCTCGCTTAGCACAGCTCACTATGAGACCATCCAAGACTTATTCGCCAAGTTCAAATAATTGGTGCTTAATTTGAAACAATGTGGGCATCAAGAATAAATATGCACAGTTGATCTTGTCTATCCTTTCTAAGCTAGGGCTTGAGTATTATGTGTTTGTTTCGACATTCCACTCAAGCAAGCTCACAACTAGAAATTGGAGGATGTATGCCCTAGAAGACTTCATGGAGTCATTGACTCAAGAGAAAGACAAGTTAGTGCATATGGGTACCATAAAATCCACCAAGGATCAATTCCTTTCTTCTGGTGTATCAAATCAATCCAAAGGAAAGAATAAAGTCAAGGATTTGAAGCAACAAATAGAGAAGGAGAAGAAGCATTCGTATACAGAAAGCTTGAGTTCAATTGATGAGGATTCAAAATCCAAGAGGATGAAGAGTAAGAGAGAGAATACCACATGTGTTTATTGAAAAGGTTCACATCATGAAATATCTTTATTCATAGATAATATGGATATCATGACTCAGCTCCTTCTAGAGAACAACATTGAAGTTCAAGATTTTGCAAGAAGAGGGGAGCGCAAGCTCTCTTTGGAGAATGAAAATAGTAAGTGCATGCATGTTCTGAGTGCAAGGAAGAAACCCATTTCTCATATCTATGTTTCAGATTTATTTGTTTCTTATTTACAGTCTGATATATCATAATATGAAACCTCCATCCCTTCCTTGGTAGAAACCCCAAATAGTTCACCAAAGTTTCCTCCAAAAACTAGTCATCTTTCATTAGTTTCCTATGTGTCTTCTGAAAGATATTTCCCACTCCATTTAGATCCTTCCTATTCTGATTCTGAAGGTGATATATAGGATGATATAAATATTATGACAGTCATAGACTCATTTTCCCAACAATTTGATGCCCAAATTACCCGACAACCCTCAAGTTCACTAGTTGGAAAATCTCAAATTTTCCTAGTTTCCAATACTATGTCACTTGTGTATGTTGCTTTTATGTATTGTATGTAATTCATTGGTTCGATATCCATAGAATTTGAATTCATGGAACTGTTTTTCCATATGTATGGAAATTATCCCACCACCTATGGTTCGATGTTCAAGTATCCAGACCAGCTAGGTTCGCTCAACTGTCAGTGTGATCTAGTTTCCCACTCTTCGCCCACTATGGACCCATTCGCTCATGGAGACACTGTACCTCTGATATTTTCTATTGTGTATGACATATATTCTAATATTTCATAGCCTCGTGAGATTTTTTATATATTTATGAAGGTTCTTCATCAAATTGGGAAGAATATTCATGGTTTAATCCATGATATGACAACTACACATGAGGTAGATTTTGTTGAATATTTTGATGTTATTTGGGAAAGAGTTTGTAGAGATATCTTTTACACTATTGATTATGCTTCTATATTGGAGTATGCTTGCAAGAAAATACATTCTTATGATTCTACTCCATGAGAAAATGATGACCATCAAGGTTTCTCTCCACATGTTCTTTGTCCACAACACATTGATGCATTGATGCATGATCTTGGCATCCACAACAACTTCACCAAATCCATCACCAAGAATTTGTTATTTCAGCTCATTCAAGTGAAGAAGAGGACCCGTTGAGGACCTTTTTTATCATATCTGTCATTTACAATGTTGAGGGAGGATTTTCCCCATGATGTTTTGCCTCTTTCCTCCTTTTACATGGACAAATAAAAATTTTGTTGCAAGAGGTGACTTGAGCCTTAGTTTCCAAGGCCTCAATAAAATTTTGGTTTAAGTTGTACTAAGTTAGGATTAGGGGGGGGGTGTCAGATCAATAATCTGCCTTTGTACCACATTCATACACCTAGGTGACATTTTCATTTATCTTGTACTTATGTCATATGTTCTAACTTAGGTTATGTTGATCAATCTTGGTCTATTAGGTGATTTATGGCTCATTTACTCATAGTTGAGGCGCTCCACTTTGATCATCCCGACAGTTGATGCGCTCTAGTTTGATCATTTTGTCAACCCTGGTTCCCTCATTAATGACATGTCTCCCTTGGAGCACTCCCCATCCCTTAAAACATGGAAGTTGTCTGACCAAGGGTGTTAGTGCATGTATCTAGTGGTTTTGGACTCTCTTTGGGCATTTATTGCTTCCTAGAGACTCTCCCACTCACCCATGTGCTCTCGCATGCCTTTAGTTATGATCCAGAATGCTCTAGCCATATTCACCCTATAATTTGTGACGGTTTGGTATGGTTAGGGAGCTTATTGGTCCACCTAGGGGGGGTTCAGGGGGCAATTCATAGCCTGGAACTTGTATGCATCTAGATGACCTCCACGGCCACACGAATTTTCCCCATTGTATTATAAATATGTTCCACACATATATACAAGTGGTACACTAATATAAAAATCATTTATTGGCACCATCTATGTTTGTTATTTTGCTCTCTTTTATTGTTTTCTTGCATATCTTGTGAATAACTTAGATTGTGAAGATTTACTTAGCTCCTAGATATCACTATGAAGCAATTCTCACATGTTTCAAGTAAAAGAGACAACTTATCACTGAGAGTAATAATGATTTTTATCAAGCATGAGTCGACTTAATCCACCACTTACTCCTTATAGGCATAATTAGACTAAAAACCATCACCCAAGGCCACAAAAGAGATTCCAAATATATCCTACCTTTGACTACTTAGTAACATAGTTATATCAATATCCTTTAACCCATCCTCCATAGAGATTGAAAGTAGGATTATATTAGATAAATTTATCAAGGCCGATGGAGAGCACATAGGATACCCCTAGTTGTTATGCCCTACTAAAGTATCCTTCTTTAGTTCAATGGGAATCAGTAGTTCTTTTGCAATGAGAGGCCTCGTCGAAGGGAAACCCACCTATGGAAAACCAAAGACATTCATCTTATAAATCTCATTAGACTTACATTTATGAATCCTCGTATTAAATGTATTAGTATAGTCTTCAACTATATGGTCATAAGTATGGAAATGAACACATTGGAAAGGTGCATTGCAATAGTTTAAAGGCTAAAAGAGCATCATATCCCCTACCTCAATATCAACACAATTTTCTAAACCCTCAACTATATCCAAGAGCACCAAAACCCTAACCATTTTCCTCATGAAACTATATTTATATGAAAGGTTGATAAAGAGTATTTTTCCCATGAAATGCCCCAAATCAGTTAGAAATTGGCCATTCCAAATTTCAACTAGGAGACCTAAAAATTTCATTAAAATTGGAATTTTATTAGATACCTCGCACCGAGGTCAAAATAAGGGTGTTATAACTTGATTTTTAGGTAGCGTGAATTATAAATATTCTAACCACCAAGTATCCTCACGTATCTTCCTTTGATTTGAATTTGAAACCTAACCAACCACAAGTTAACAAGTAAATTAAGAAAGGGAAATACTTATCACAAATTATTGAATGTACAACCATTGATCCATGGAACTAGAGCTAGCACACAATGAGGTATATGGATTTACTTGATGTTCAGGAATGAGAATGGGTGTCATAACCCAAAAATTTAAAAAAAATTGTAGTGACATAAAATGTTTGAAATCGCAGTTTAGTAACTGCTAGCGGTTAGTAGAAAATGAAATAGTTTAACAATTTGAAATGCTTAGTTTTAAATATAGAAAACTAATACAATTTTTAATTTTTATAAGTTATATAACTTGCATTTAGATTGTTGCTAGTTGTACTAATGATTTACTTTTGTCAAGTAGGTGAGAAACCATGTTTGAAATTGGGGCTTACTTAGCATTATGCTAACTCAATGGACTGTTAGTTCTTACAGGTTCAACAGGTAAGCGTTTGAACAAGTAGGAGTTTACTTTTGCATTAAGTCGAGAAGTACTTCTTTAGCATGATAAGATGCTAGAGTGTAATTTGATTATTAAAATGCAAGGCTCCGATGAGGTAACGTAATTCCCTTCACTGTGTTGGATCTATGACAGTATTTATATTTAAGTCATAAAGATTATCATTCTAATCAAACTTAGTGCCATTTACCAGAATGAGTTCTACAAAGGTTTCTTTATGTTGTAAAGATTATACAACCTAGTCAATTATAGATTCTTTTAGTGAGCATAGGGCTTATAATCTTGTCATATAAATACTTTTATTGTATCATGATATTACTACTATTGTCATGTTTTAATACTTCAAAAGTACTGCTTTTTATGCATGAACCCAATCCTATGTTTTTCAAAGGTAAAGTTTACAATGGGTTATTAGTTTTATTAAGAGAAACTCTTGCATATAATTTTTCTTCAGTCACCTTGAAGACTCTTTCATTATCAGCATCGAGTTTTTAAATGGAAAAGTTTAGAGCCCTTCAGTTTACAATTAAACTATATGTATCTACCTTAACTCTTCCTTGTTAGTCGTGAAGAATATCAACTTGTTTGATTGTATGCAGTTATGATTATCTTCTTGTACTGCTAGAAGTCAAGCTATATACTTCAATTTCTAGGTTATTGCCATGATACAAGAGCTATTGTAATAATACAATGCCACATTATTTTATATTGTTACCATAAAATTTTACTTGTATCCTAAGGTGGATTTACTACCTAACAACAATTTCCATATAGTCAAAACTAAAGGTAAATACACATTATAAGTTTTGTTCTTAAACTATACTAACTCTAAAGTAAAGCGTAAACAATAACATGATTGACATAGTAAGCAATCATACAAACTGTCCATAAGATCGATGGCCAAATTGACATTTTGATCAATCATATGAACGTTATAATATAGTCGATATTGTTGATTTTATTATTGGCTAAAATGATAAGCACTTGTATACTATGGTCGACCCTTCGGGATTGTATCAATGGAAAAGGTTATGCACCTTTCTACTATAGTCGATGACATGAATTGAAATTATTGGCAATAATATAAATCATTTTTATGTGCAGTATTGACTATTGAAAACAACCCACGCTTGGTTAACAAATTTGGAAGGCACGTGGTCTAATCTCCTCCATGCAATGGTGACTTATAAATAAGCGAAAACCCTACTCCTTGGCATTTGGTTCCGAGGGTTTGTTTGTTTGTCGGTTGCACTGAGAGGTTCTTTGCGGCCATGAGAGGCATGCTCCTTCTCTGCTTGCTAGCTCCGTAGTCTGTATTCGTTGCTGAGAGGTTTTTATACCAAGACTTGTAGTCCTGATTTCTCTTGGGAGTATATATTTATTGTGCGAGTGGTCTTTACTTATTCGCTTGACCTGAAGCATGTACATGATTTTAACTCTGTCACTGGTTGTTCCTTGCCTTGGCATCGTGAAGTTTAAGTGATGTAACCTTACTGCCTCTATCGCAGGGTTGACTTGAAGTTTCTTTTAGTTGGTACCGACGAGATAGGTGGTCGTAACTTCCTGGTTTTGAACTATTCTCATTTACAGCACAGGTATACACTGGTATTTTATTCAAAATACCATTTTCCCATGAATTGATTAAGCTAGGGTTTAAAATTATTAATAGTTTTTAACTATTGTTTGGTTTAAACTGCAGACTACGCTGACAGCTCCAGACTTGGATGGAAACAGGCTCGTCCTTCAGTTACCTTTGTGGGATTTCATATCGGTAAGCCCCGGTCTCATCATGGGTTTCTTCTTGCTTGTGAAATGGGTTGGTTGAAGGTTCCTGTGGTTGGAAGCCTAGCTGCGAACTCTCTGCTAGTTATGATATTTACTTTGTTGTTTATAAACCCTGTTTTGTTTTTAAACCTCTTCGACACATTCCTGGGTTGCACAAGCTTTTAAAGCTATGATGTAAGTGTTGTTTTTGGTGAAAATTGTTCAGCCTTATGGCCTACAGATGTAATACTGTGTTAAGTTTATAAAAAATCCTCTACGCTTAAAAAAATATGTGGTTTCTGTCTCTTTTTTCTACGGTTTTTCTATTCGATTTTTAAGAAGTTGAAACTATGGAAAGGGTTTTTCCCTAACCTATTAGTAAAGTAATTTACTGTTATGTTAAATATATTAAGTATATCTGGTTTAAGAATGAAGGCTGTGAAGCAGTCTAGTTGTAAATTTTGTGGGGTTTTTACTCTTTCAGTCCGTAATGTAAACTAGTTATAGTTTAATAAAAATACTTTTGTGTAAAAGGTTTTCTTAATAGAAAGGGTTTCGACACTTGAATTCTTACAAGCTATAATCCTACCTGGATTTGAAATTTATATTGTACATGGTATATAATTTCTAGTGTAAGTTGTTTGTTATTTACCTGTAAATTTATTCATTACTTCTATATAAATTATAAATTATTTTAAGCTTGTTTTAGAAGATAAAGGTAATTTCAAGAACTTGGTTAAAGGAAATAAAATAAACCCTACACTGTTATGAAATTCTTGTTTCTACTTAAAGAGTTCTTGATTCTGTTTTTCAAATAGATAATAAGAATGATGAGATAAACTTACAGTTAAAGTTTCAATTCTACTTTTAAGAAAACAACAAATAGAAAAACCTACATAAATTTTACAGTCTTTTACCTCTAAATTATAGTTAAGAAATACTTAGGGTTTTCGTTGGCTGTCAGTAATTAATAAACAAAGATTATAAAAGAATCCTATGATTCTGGTTGTAACACACTAGTCTGTACTGGAAATGTTTATAAACAGTTTTACTAATTCTCTCTTTTTTTTTAACATAATTTCTTAAATATTAGCATCTTACCTTAGTTCTATTAACTATGATAATTATATCTTATCAGTTAACTAATACTGAAATGTTTATATTATTTACTGCTTCTTTTATACCTATTTCTTTTTATTTAATTAGTTACAGTAGATTTAAGCAGTCAATACATAATACTGATATTTAGTATAAATTATAAACTTTGAAGTGAATTCTATCTACTGTTCATAATCAAAAATAAAAGATTCATATCTCCTATTTATATTCCAACTAAAAGAATCATTTCATTTATCTAAGAAAGCCAACTGTGCTAGAGTACGACCTGAGATCAGGTGTGGAAAAACACAGCTTGTAATTTAATTTCTATCGGCTTTAGTAAATGCATACTCATTCCCATTTCTGCAATAATCTATAATTTTGTTGAATCTAACATTTCACAATTACCTTTCATTCATAAAACCCTAAATATTTAACATGCATGTAGTAGATAAACTAAAATTTACTTAACTAAGATAGTAAAATAAAATAGAACCTGTTGAGGACAAGACGACAACAACTTAAGGAGGTCGTTCCTCCCTACCAACCTCCTTGAGAGCGCTCAAACAACGCTTCCTCAAGACCCTCGATCCTGTTCCTAGTCTTCTTGGTTGAGAACTGGGTGGAGAATGCAACTGTAAAAACCTATGTCACTTGACTGGTTCAATTACCTCAGTAATACAATCTGCTCTCAGTAGTATGATCTTTAGCTTAAAGCTGCAACTAGAACAATCTCAACAGTTATCCCCCCAAACACATTCCAGACTCCCCTCCATTGAATTTATATTGAGTAATTTCATTCACCCTAAATGATCACTTCTCTAGAATGTGCAGCCTCAGCTCTCTTCAATGGGAAATTTTAAAGAGATGCTTAGGTCTTCTGGGTCAGTTTTCATTAAATGAGCCACCTGCTCTGATTCCACTTTCTTGGGGAATCATGACCACAACTATAGGGAAGTTGCCACCTACAACAGTTGGAAATGGTTTAAGGATGCTGCCACATGTCAGTTTTCTCTCCACCCAGCCTCCTCCACCAATTGACCAGTAAACACTCTTTTAACAGCTCTCCTAATCTTTTGTCTCCTCATTTATTTATTTATAAATAAAATATTCTGAATTTACATTAAATATTCTTGACCCTGCTGGGTCATCAATTACAACTTAGAATAAAATTTAACACAATGTTCCTCAAATAATATAAAATTGTTTTTGCAAATTAGGGCATGTGACAATGGGATAAATTCATTTACTCCCTGAGAAGTGCACATCTCAAGATTTGAGTTAAGTCAGATAAATTGGTATGGGATGTAAGATTTTTGCAGGAAGTTACACTATTCGACTGGGGTACAAAATTATTATGTCAATTGGACATCATGAAGGAATTTGGTCGTGGTTCAAGATATGGAAATTGAAAGAACCACTTAAGTGTCGAATAATTATGTGGTTGAATTTGATTAATAAGGTGATCACACCGATTTTTTTTCTGGAAATGTCATGTACAAGGCTCAGGTATATGTTGTTTATGTTGAGTGGCTAAGGAGAATGTGGAACATATTCTATTCATTGTTATTATATAATCTAGGTGTGGAAATATTTGAAAAGGGGAATTAACATCTATAAACCTATGGATTGGAGGTAGTGTTTCTAGTTGCTCAAGGACTTGGTTTACTTGCATAGATCTAAAATAGTTTATATGTCTTCACTTTATGGAATTATGGGGAGTGTGGACGACAAGAAATAAATTTATTTTTTATGGACAATTGAGTACCTTCCATATTGTTGCAGGGATTACTTCACTATTTTAGTTTTTCAAAGAGGCTTTAGGATCCATAGTCCCATGGGCGATAAGGCATTTTCATCTGAACAAGTGTCATTGTTGGGATTCTTCGATTGTGCCTTCCAAGGTCCTGATAACAATTTGGTTGAGTTCTTGGCACTTTGAGCTTTTCTTAACTTTTAAGCTATCCTAGGACAAGGATGTTCATGATCTACAAGTTTACAAGGATTCAACATTGGTGGTTAACTAGATGCAAGGATCAATTCAATTAAAAAACAATACTCTTTAGGAAATTGGAGCTCATCTGAAGGAGATAGTTGGTGCCTATAACATATTTTCAAATATGCCACATATTTAGAGAATTAAATCAAGGGTAGATGGTTGTAGAAGGAGGGTCTACCACTAACTCAATGCATTATTTTGTTTGTCACTACACATAGAGATACTATCTAGGAGCACAAGGTCATTATGAATTTTCACTGATGATGATTTTTTCTTTTATTATGCATATATGTCTAACGGACTTGGTACCTTTGTTTTAATTATCTATATAATAACTTTCTATTAGTTATGAAAGTCGATTCTATAGATCACTAACAACTTATAAAACTCTACTAGTGTATTAAGCAATGTAGTTAAGTTGGATACTTTTGAACCTAGAACAAACTATCTATTATGTATTTGTACTAAGGATAACTGAGGAATGTGTTTTTATTCCTTTTTGGGAAATAAAATTTCAACTTTTTTCTTGGAAAAAAACTAAAAAATACATACTAAAAAGTAAAGGACAAGACAGATTGAAATCATGGTTTCTTTCAAACCTCTTCAAGCCAACACTTTTTCCCATTTGTTTCCTCATGATCCCTAGAAGCTTTAGCTTTTTTCATTGTAGTTGGAAAGGCATTGAATTGATCTAGATCTTGAGTGAGTTTTCTCGAGTGTCTAGGATTCCCATAAGAGTCTGTGATAAAGGAAGAGTCAAGTTGGAAAGGAGAGGCCATTATAGTATATAGGATTTCTAGGTGGGTCACCATCCTCTAAAGGATTTTCTTGATTAACTCGACTTCGGTGTAAATGTCTATATTCTTGATAAGTTGAAAACCCATGAAAACATCCACCTTCTTTTTCTGATTCCTTAAATATACAACATTTTTGGTTGTGTAAATTGCACGTGTCTTTAGTTGTGCTTGTTTCTTGAATTGTGTTCTTTAACTTAACTTCCTAACATTCTCATTCAAATGAGAGACACTTTCTACATGAATAATGCACCATTATTTACAAGCTATAAAACTCAACTATAAGTCTTACATCTTTACCATCCCAAAGCATGTAGATATGTCACTCTAAGTTGCAATGCTTGACTATCAAACCACCCTCAAGCTCAAAGCCATTGCGAATCAAAGCACCTGGATATGGATTATGTAGAAAATGAAACGAAGGGAATCATATAAAGAGAAAGACACATATATATTGTAGACATCACAATAGTATAGTTAAACATGAACGTTATTAATAAATGCCTTGGAGGAAATTTCAACTCAAAATGGGCCTTTTAACTCTAAATCAAATTCCATGCCATCATGCGTTAGCCAATGAAATTGATTTAAATTTGAAATACTGTATAGGTCTTAAACAATTTTTTAATAGGAACTTGGGGATAGGTATCATAAAGAAAACTACTTTTTTTGTTCGTATTTTTGACATATCTCTGAAGTAGAAAAAGACTATAAAATGTAAAGCAATACAAATTCGTTATAATGGTGGTAGCATATATTTGAAGAGAGATGTGTCGATGGTGCTCATTAAGACAAATACATTAAAAAAGGTGAAGACTACATTTTTAACATAAATTACAAACCCTTAAGATGAAAAAACCGTAAAGATTCAAAACCCTAACTCTAAGCCTATGACATGGAAAAAGGAATGTCAACCCTAAGGAGGCTAGTTGATATGTTGATTTCCTGAGGCCACAAATTTTGCAGCCAAACTAGTCTTAGGGTGTTTTTTGGATTGTTCAAAACATTAATACATGACCCATGTGTTTGGTAGCTCATGAAATAAAATATTTCATAGCTTATGTCAATTGCTAAAAATGCAAGAGAAATGCCAAAAAAATGCAGAATGTTTGAGACCTAAAATGAAATGCTTCCCTTTATTTGTTTCCCTTCAACTATAGCAGAGTTTCCAAGATTTGGAATGGTTTTGAGTTAATTTAATAGGTGGGTAGCCACCCATATCCACCTATATTAGTTCCCCCACTAAGAAGTAGTGTTCCTCATTGTGTCAATTCCCTCCATTAGATAGGGAAACTTCTATTAAATCTGACTAATTGTGAGTCATTGCCATAGTGAAAATAGAGTTTTGCTACATTGATATCTTAATAAAGTTAGATGTTTTACTAACTTGTGCCCTTCATATTAGTGTCCATGATTCAGTTTATTGGCACTTGCTCAATATATTCAAGATTGATTTGTATACTAGCCAAGGGCCTGACCACCTCTGAGGTGTCTACGAGAGGTGTAAAATATAATCAAATCAACTCCAAATTAAATACAGGGTGTACACCAACAAAAATGGGAATACTTAATGCATTCTCACCCATAGTATTAAGGATCATGTAAGGCCCATATCATATTGGATGGATATTTTGATGGGTTCCTATAAGGCACTCCTTTTACCATCACAACCATATATTATATCCCACTAAAACTTATGTGTAACTTGATGTTGAATCATGGAGCTGATGTACTTTGTTGGATGTGTTGGATCCTTTCAACAAATTTGGCTGTTATATAAACCTTGGCCTGAGCATGGGAGGATTCTTCCTGCGTAGATGCAATGGGTATATCTATGTCAGTTAGTTCTAATGGTTGAAACCAAAAGCACACCTGAAAAGGGTTGTAGACAATATAGCTATGAAGGGATATGTTGTATTTATGTTTAACATATGCAAGACCCTCAACCCATGTTTGTATATGTTTGGAGTTATACATTCTCATGATATGCACAATCATCTTGTTGATTACCTCTATTTGTCCATTGATTTGGGGGTGGAAGAGAATTTATTTGGTTATCTTGGAATCCATCATTGCCATGAGATGGAATAGAAATTACTCAAAGATATATCATCCCTATTTGAGATAATGGTTTGTGGGATCCTAGAATGAATACAAAAATTCTTGAAGAAGAGTTGTGTAGTGTAATCGTTGGTGCAAAACATTAAACAATTTATTTATATATCCAACCATTTAATTGTCAACCCGGAGAGAGCGTAAACTTGTGAGGTATAGACAAAATATATGCAGGGGCAGAGTATTGCTAACTTAATCTAGGTGACTGAAATTAACATGTGACTGAACTTGAATTAAGCTTGCAAAAACAAGAAAATGACATGAAAATAAATCTAATCTAGAAAAGCAGGAAATTGCGTGAAATAAATCTGATCTAAGAAAACATAAGATTGTAGAAAATAAACTGATATAAAACAATCAACATTAACTTGTGAGCTCACATAAAATCTATAGTGACAATGCATGAGAAAGAAATCACTGAAATTCTATACTAACAATTCATAAGAAAGAAACTCAAATTAACATGGGAAAATAAAAGGATTTTCATTAAGCATTGTCTCCATTACATAACAATGAAAATCCACTCTATGACTAACTCTCAAAAGAAAACTATTCTCTACTACCAAACCACTAGATTGGACTCTAACAAAATGAGGAGAGAGCCCTCTTATTTATACATGAATTCAGGATAACCAATCCATAATTACAGATCCATTATTCTCTCAACTTATCCCTCAAAATCCTCAACAAATCCACTTTTCTCTCAACTTATCCCTTCAAATCCTCCAACAAATATTGGATGAGATATTCTCTCCACATTCCCACGATATTCTTCTTGAAATTAGCCCACATCTTGAAGATGAAATTCGAATTTGAGGCTAGGTGGTGACTTTTGAGCTTGTTAAAGTCTTCAAATATACCTGTAATCATCACCAAACTCATCCAACTTTAAGGTATAATGAAAATATGTTATTTCTCTCAAAAATTAACCACAAATTTACTCAAAATACTAAAAAATAAATGATTTCGAAAATGGTAATATAAACCCATATGTATCATCAAAGTGGTGGATATTAATGGGTTTATGGAAGGATAAAATAGGAATAAGGCGACAAATGGTATATGAAAGATGAATCAAATGTGGTATTTTTGCGACTCAACATTCCCCCCAATTGAATGTGTTGCATGTCCTCATGCAACTGTACATATGATTTTTTCTTTGCATGATGATGTTTGTAATAGTAAATCATTCCATGATGTGAAATGCATAAGTAGCAGCTGATTTTTCTTTTCTTTTCTTTTCTTTTCTTTTCCTTTTTTTTTTTTTTGTATATATTCGCGGTTGGTTCTTGTGTGACAACCATAACAAATGTTGGTTCTTGTGTTAACAACATTCATTTCTTTTACTTGCATTTTTGCTGCAATACATAGGATTTAAAAGTATACATTCACTGGAAATGATAAGCTATCAATGTTCTTTGGAAAAAATTGTATTCATGTTATGAGTTATGCAATCAACTATATGTTTGAAGAGACATGTCGGTCAATGGTAAATAAGATGACGGAAAAAATGGAATCACATGGTAATGAATATAACCCCCCCAATTGAAGATGTCTTAGGTTCATGAAAATGAGTAAGGTAATGTAACATGGTGAGGGGATTTTCCAAATTCATTCATTTTCTAGCATTTAAGGAATTACATGGTTAAAGATTAGAAAGAAACATACCTCTACTTACCCAAAAAGTTGATGAACTATGCAATAGGAATGTGGCTGCTGCTGATGGATCATAGAATGTGAAGTAAAGGATATGAGCTGCTACTTGGTTGGATGAAGTAAAAGATGAAAGCTGAAAGTAGAGCTGCGGTACTCTCATATGGCTGAAATATGCTGCTGTAAAACTGTTGATAGAGTCTTGAAAGGTATATAGTCTTCACCTGCTACAAAACCCGATGGTACAATTCTTACCATGTGAATAAATGTGTCGATGTCGAACATGGAAAGAATTCATTGGATTACCGACCATTGATGAATGTCGTTAACCAATGCAAGGCAATCTCATCATTGATGTCAATGAGTGCCAAGGTACCTCAGTACATCGTGCGAAGTGCGAATAAATGAGTTGATGTCGATCCACTTGCAATATCTAATGATCAAGGGACATTGATGTATTCCCATGATTTTCAGCGAGAGAACTTGCCATTAAGGCATGCGAGCC
Source organism: Pseudotsuga menziesii (assembly GCA_001517045.1). Lineage (NCBI taxonomy): Eukaryota > Viridiplantae > Streptophyta > Pinopsida > Pinales > Pinaceae > Pseudotsuga > Pseudotsuga menziesii. The sequence continues at coordinate 183,323 of LPNX010602987.1, forward strand.
TCAAGGTACTAAAAATGAACTCTAGTCTCTATCCCAGATAATGTGTTGAGGTTGATGGGGAAAGACTTGTTGAAAGGTGGGCCTTAAGGAATCCCACATCAATCAACATGAGTTGTACATAATGAGTGGTAGGACTATGGATAAAAGATCTCATGGTGAAACAGTTTTTATGGCAGGGATAACAAAGCAATGTAGTCATGGAAAGGAAATTGAATGATTTTATTCATAAGGAAAAAATAAAAAATGAGGAAAATGTGTGCGACTCAAAAAGGTAGACATGCGAGAAGTTATGATGTATAGGGCATAAAAAGTAGACTCTAACATGGATGATGGATAAGCTTGGAAGGAAAAAGGGAAAGTAATCATGACATGGCGTAGTTGGTTTCTAAAAGGCTTCTTTGTGGCAGAAAAATGTCATGACATACATAGTGGAAACTCAACTTCTTCAAGCTTTTAATGGAACATTTTTTTCTGAAAAGTTTATGCGATTCTGGAAATTATTTATGCGTGTCATTTGTTCATCTTTGAACTTGCAAAAGGTTAGTATTTCCCTGCAACAAACTTATGAGCACATTGAAAAATACATGAAAATATGTGCTTGACAAAAAGTTAGAGAGAATAAATAAAATGCTCTTATACCTGAAAGTAGCAACCCTTCTTGTCAAAATCTGTGTTTGAGTGACTTGTGAAAACAAGTTAGTGCAGCAAGCATAGAGTATGGTTTTAATAAGTTTCCAAGTTCATTTATAATTTTAAATTTTATTACCTAATGATTTGTATTTATATGTTTTTTTTAATTTAATTTAATTTAATTTTTTATTTTTGTATTTTTATCATAATTCTTTTATTATTATTTCTAAAGTGTTTTATATATTTAAATTTGATTTATGAGTTTTTACATCCTCCTTTTACAAAGATGAATGCGTCCTTATGTAATGATTGAGCAATAGCGAGAGAGGGTCGACCCTTTCAGTGGTCGACCCTTATGTCACAAGGTTCAGGTTCGACAACTTTTAGGTTCATATGTATATGTATAGTTACTTTAAATATAATTATTAATGATATTATATTGTAATTACTAATTACTAATTACTTATAATTAATTATTAATTATACCTATATTTTAATTATTTATATTTTTATTAACTTTTATATCTAATTATATTAAACTTTTAAAATTATATTTTAAAGTTTAATATAACTATATATACATATAATTAAAAATTAATACATACATATATAAGATAAAAGAGGTGAAAAATATGAGTCGTAACTATACAAAGGTGTTGTCGTAGCTTTAAATCCAAATATAATATAAAAATGTGATACATTTATATATATGTGACTGGTAAATAATTTAACCCTAATAAATATCATAAAATGTGGAGATTAGTGGGTTCACTCAGTCAAAGGTGTTATTTCATAATCATTCGTAGGCATGGTTTATATGAAGATCGCAACAAAATTGAAACAAACACCTACCTCCCCCAAAATGAAGATGTGTCAGGTCCCACTGTGCAAAAATAAAAATTAAGAAGAAGGCTTAGCTACGACAGCAGCTGCCCTTCGATGAAACAGACTGTGATTTAGACTGTTTGTATCGGGCTTCTAGATTGTCAAAATTTGTTGCAATTAGTGGACGATTATCAATTTGATGAGATCGTGATGGTATTCATTCATTAATATAGGTGGAAGCAGGCACAAGGAAAATTCAATGCTAGTTGCGCCCTTCAAACATTTAATCTTTCAGTTGTTGCTTTTCTTATATTTTGACAGCCAACAAGCACAAAATAACTTCTTTAAAATATGTATATCACCATATATATTTATTGTTATGTTCCCGACAGGGAATATATATGAATTGGTTAGGTCAATTAATTCGACATGCATATTTAAATTTTTTAGTTTTCAAATGTTTTTAATATAGTTTGATTAAATTTTATTTTTGAATGAGTTAAATATTGATTTAACTTAATTTCTATTGGTCTTTTGCAAGTGACGTTTGCTTGGGTCTTTGTGCCCCAAGACCCGGCGGCGTGATGGCGTAAGCAATAGTAATGGCCTAAGCAGTAACACTGGCATGTATTGGAAAATGGTTTTCATTTATTTTTTGGGGGAAGAGAATTTCTTACCCCAGGCCCAAGACACACTTCAAGTAAGACACAATTATATATGTCTATTACTTCATCTTGTCATTTTTTATACACATTAAAATTTTAGGGTTTCAAGGCACTGAGATAGGAGCCCCTTGTACAAAGTGAGTAGGTGGATTAATTATATCCTGCCCATCCATCTGGTATCAATTCTCTATCAACCATCCATTTCATATCAAGATATTAAACTGAGTGCCCCATAAAAACCTGCATTTCTCGGTATGTGAAGTGTCGCCAGCATCTTCCTTGAGGGAGCTCTGCTATGGCCATGCACTGACAAAGAGTTATTGTAACAACTGGCCAGCTATTTCCTTGTCCTTTCAGTATTCCCATGGACAAATTTTTTAATGACACTGACAAAGAGTTATTGTAACAACTGGCCAGCTATTTCCTTGTCCTTTTAGTATTCCCATGGACAAATTTTTTAATGACATCGACAACAACATTTTATAGATGTCGTCAAAATCTTCATAGTTTTGAATTACAAAATAAATACAATTCTTTAATCTTACACCTTTTACATTGTAGGATTTTTCAGGTTTGGAAAATTTCAAAGGTTTCAGTTTCTCGGATTTAATATTTATTTTACTTTTTAGACCTCAAAAAATCAAAGGATAAACATTAATTTTGAAACTTCATTTCACCATCTCTTCATGTATCTAGTTGGTAGAGATTGCTGGGACACTAAGTGTTCAGTGTAGTGAGATTGATTGTAAAGGGCAGATTTTGAGATGGTTACTAGACCTTTTGTTGTGGGTGCTTGTTTCTGGATGCAGGTTTCTTTTTGTTATAAATGGAATTGTGGCTTCCTATTTTCTTATGCAAGGACTCAGATGCGTTTTGAGTATATTCACTCAAATTCCTTTGACCAGCAAGCCTTTAGCATGGTTGATTTTCGCTCTTGATCAGGTAAAGTTATTGCAGACTCCAGTTTATTTTTTCTAGTGAGTTGTTATATTTTACCATCACTGAGGCCTGACTGAAAATACTATGCAAGTATTTGATTAATATTGCAACTTTTTCAAAGTGTCACAGGCTTGAATATTAGCTTGGACTTTGTTTTCCGGTAGTTAAACAAGCATGGCAATAACTGAAGTCTTTAAACTTTAATTTATTAATCATGATAGATCAGTCTTCTCTTCACTGATGCCTGGAGACAAATTGTTGTACTCATAATGAGTTTTCTCCTTAGCCTTTGATTATGAGCCTAGTCTTCAAGTTTGGTTATGAGTTTAGGCCTCAATTTCTTCGAAATATAAGGATGACAATTACATGTATGTGTGAAAATTTCATTTGGTTGATAGCAAGCTATCTCTTTCATTAGAGCAGAGGCTGAAACGCAGAGATCAGATCTCTATATTTATTCTGCCAGAAGTCCAATAATAAATATATCATCTCAGTTCCATTTTTTATTATGCCAAAGATCGACCTGACAGGAAATCCCTTGGATTCTTTCTTCTCAGTGGAAGAACACTACATCTCTAGAATGATCGTAGTTTTTGTCTCTTCCCCTTATTGCATCTACATTGGTGCTTTCTATGCTGGAGCTTTAAAATTATAAGCTCATAAAGTTTTCACCCTTGCCAAAAAATGCAGTTCCATAACTCTAGCCCACTTGGTAAAACCAGTCGGCCTCTGGCAGTGAGATTCTTTCCCACTTTGTAGAAACAGTCGGCCTTTAGCAGCAAGATTCTTTCATGTAAATTTCTAGAATGAAAATAGCCAGAAGTTCTCTGCAACATTGTTTCATTATATTTGTTCTGTACTATTCAAAGCTTGCCATTTATTGGTTTTACATAGAGCTTATTTGCCTCTAATATTGCAAAGATTTACTTTGGGTCTTGAGAGACAGATATCGGTTTGTATGATAAAAGACTTGCAACTCTTGTGTCTTACGTTTTCTGTATCCCCAACTAGTATCCAA
>LPNX010602988.1:3261-94517 GCA_001517045.1 Pseudotsuga menziesii
CCGCATAAATTAGAATGTACTAATTCTAATTTCCTACTTGCTCTGAAATTAGATTCATGGAATGGCAGCTTACTATTTTTCCCTAATATACATGCATCACATTTTTTCTTCTCTTTGGGAATGGTGGGTAAACCAAATACACCATTCTTTTTCAACAAGCGCAGACTGTTATAATTCAAATGACCAAATCTTGCATGCCACAATGAACTAGATGACATATTACCTTCTCCATGCTCAGAGAGGTAGGCATAGTTCTAAATTCTTGCGGATGAACCCTTGAGCTTCAGCAGCTTTCCATCTTCGTATCCAGTCATGATGACTTGGTTGTCAAAGGACTTTCTTATTTCAACGATTCCATCAAACATGTGGATGGAATGGCCTTGCTGTCGAATCTCCACCAAGTACAGCAGGCTTCTCTGCAACTCTGGAAGATAGAGAACATTCTTCAACAAGAAATAAGGGAATCCAGGCATCTTTAGTCGAATGGTGCCCATTCCCTTTGGTTTAAGGCTTGACTTATCTGGAAAGTAAACTATGCCATCTATTGTTTCATTAAGTTCTTCAAAACAATCTTTTCTAAATGTCATGTGTGATGTTGCACCAGTATCAAGCAGCCAACAATCTTTGTAAGATGAAAGTGAAGTCATTTCATTAATTCCAAGATTACAATGTGCAACAATACAAGAATCAGAAGATTTACTAGCATCTTGGTCATCTTTCTTCTGGTTATGTTTGTCTTTGATGGAGTCCCACGAAGCCCAACATTGATCTGATGTGTGCCCAGTCTTTCCACAACGCTTGCACTGCAAATCTGATCTTTTGTTTTTTCCCCCTCTGCCTATGAAGTTTCTTCTTCCTCGTCCTCTCTTGCTGCAATCTCCCTTGGAAGGGTATTTGGACCGATTCTTTGTTTTCTGAACAAAGTCAAGGGATTCTTCGACAGGCTCGCTTGATTTCTTGATCTTTCTAGACCATTTTGGATATGTTTCCTTGCCAGTGAGGACATCACCAACAATAGGTGCTATAGATTGCATTTTTACAACTGTTAGTGTAATTTACAATAATGAGCTTGATATGATAGGTAGAAATAGAAAAAATAATAACCTTGCAGGTCTACAGTCTCTGCCAAGGTGATTTACAATCTCAACTTCAGGTTTTAAAGTGATACAATGACAGTATCGCAGCTTCAATTCGCAGCAATTCAGGGAGAAGAAATTCAGTACCAATTCATAGCCTTGAGGGTCTTTATGCAATTGGTAATGGTGTGAATATTTAGCCAATAGTCTTCATAGTACAACAGCTTAGCCAACGAGATTTTATAAATATTTCTCAAGCAAACAAACAAAAAAACTCTGCACAGGTTTGTTTGTTAAACTCCAGAAAACTATAACTTTGATTATCCAGATTTATTTTACTACGCATTGGCTTTCAATCTTTCACCAATTCACAAGAGCAGTATCCTCACACAGCATGTGCTCTTCTAGTCGCATCTTCAGAGAAAGAAATGCAGTAATTCTAGGTTTATACATTTCAAGATTACAACATCATACACAGCAGCATATATCTTCCACCGAAGTCTTCTATATATCATGTATATATTAGTCACGGTCCCTTTTACTCAATATAAATGAAAAATACTCACCGACTGTTCCTTTTACATCCATGCACAGGAATTAGGGTTTGTGTATTTCAACAAACAAAAACGTTTTACCTCCCCTTAGCTGAAGACAGTCACCAATGCCGTAGCAGTCTGCATACATTATTCTTCAACATACTAATTCAGGCGATAATCATTATATCTCCAACGTAGTCTTCAACACATAATATCTCCAGCAAGCATTATATCTCCAACGCAGGCTCTTCACGCAGGCGGCAGGCAGTCTCCACGCAGGTTCACCACGCAGTCTCTTCATGTCAGGTTCACCATGCAAGCAGTCTCTTCACTCAGGCAGTCTCGCTGTGAACAAAGTCTCTTCACGCAGCATCCATACTCAACGCAGACAGTGTCAACAAGATAGAACGCACTCTTCGATGGTCACAGCAGGTGTAGCAGGTCGCAGCTTCCAATCTCTTTACAACGCAGTCTTCTCACTATATCGCAGCCTTTAACATATATCGCAGCATCAAGATACAAATAAACAATAAGTGGCATATAGGAAAGAGTGTAGATGAGAGGTCACTGCAATATGCTCTCAGCTTCAGATGGAGGAGTCACGTAGCTTCAGATGGAGGAGTCACGCAGCAGTGGGGATTATAATGAGTCAAGAGTATTATTTCCAACACAGTCATTCAACAGCTTAAAACTCCAACAAATTACAGTAGGTATCCAATGATTTCTCTTTATTGGATAGGGCAAAACTACAGAAAACATTGCCCAAGATTTTGATTAAAAACTTCATTTAATAACTTTTCATTCAAAGAGGATGACGGGGCAGACACTTTGTGAATTTTGTGAAATGATATTTAACAGTAACAAGAAAGTAATGCAGATGGAAATATGTGAAATATGGCTCAGGACTTGCCCAGAGTGGGCACTACATCCACAACTTACGAGGATGAAAATACAAGTCATAAAAACTTATGGAAAAGAACGCAAAATAAATTTTTGGTAAAACTGAATTTAGTATCTATCTAGGATGGGCTCACTTTGCACTGGCCAACTGAGCTCGCAGCAATTTGGTGATGGTGCACTGATATTCTTTACGGTCACAGAAAATTAGGTTTTCTGTATTCCTTCACAAAAAAATGCAATATTGCAGCAAAGGGAGCGGACTATCACATCACACAGAGGATGGATGGGGCTGAGCGGAGCTTTAGAGCAGCCAGCGCATGCACCAGTGCATGCAATTTGCAGACTGAGGAAAGGGAATGGGCAGACTGGCAACAGGCAGGAGTTATGGCAGCGCTCTGATACCACTGATAGGTATAACTCCTGATTCAATATCATTCCAATGCTAATGCATTCATTTATACATTTCAGGCGGTGGTTGAGATCCCGACCAGCCTATTCATATTCCTACATGTAACTGTTCAGCTTCCTATTCTTTATTTACAATAATCCCTAACGGATTATATTCTAACAAATCCAAAAAGAATTTTATGGCACATAAAGGGAAAGACGCCTTCAAATAATGAACAATTGAACTTGGCGGTAAAAAACAGGCTCGCGGGAATGTTGTTTTGTCTATACATTGGTCAAATGACAAAAGGTCCCAAAAAGTAAAAAGAAATGAGCAAACCACTAAAATATTTAATTCTTTCTATCACTATTTTCAATACTATGATATTATTAAGTAGAATGGTACATGCAATTTAAAGAATTAGTTTCCAGTCTTGGATGATTTTCCACATCTCAAGTATTAGTGGTTGGCCAATATATGACAAACAAAGTTAAACTCTGTCACGTACCTAAACATCAATATTGGTGAAAGTAAGTGTACAAGGCCATTTAAAGTGTAAGGATTAATATTTTGTAAATAAATTTAATAAACATTAATATAGGAACAAAATCCCTTCATTGCTGGACTATTTTCTCCCTTTACTATTAGATTGTTTCTCCCCCTTCACTGCTAGAAATATAATGGTAAAAATAAGAGGCTAATTTTCCCATTTAAGTGCATGAGAATGTGAGATAAGTGAAGGATTAGGGTTTGTGGGGAGGAACCCACCCTTTCCTTGTTATTTTTAGCTTTTGTAAGATTAAAATTTAGCATTTTTTTGTAGAGAATGTGGCCCTTTAGAACCCAAAAGAACCAAAAATTACCCAAAAGAACCAAAACGTACCCAAAAGAACCTAAAAACAGGGTTCGAGTACCCATTTGGGGTCAACTCCCCACTTGATAGCTAGGAAGAGCCAAGTACTTCATAGAAGAACACAGTTCATTTGGGTTCTTCTGCATGAAAACATATTCGTCAATGGGATTACTAAGGAAATTGTTTGATATATTAAAGTAAACACTTGTTAAATGGGCTCTGTTACAATAATTAGTTGTCTCAATCTTGATTGCAAACAGTCCCTGAATCTAGAATTTTATCAACCTAAACCATTTCCAATCAGCCGCTTTGTAAAACCCATCTGTTTTCCAGCGAAATGAAAAGTAATGTTTTACTGAAACCCAAAATGTTATCACCCCCAATTACGCTTCACCTTGCCACCATAACTTTCCTCTTGAGTCAAAAAAAAATTGAAATGAAAAGGAAAAGAAAAAAATCGGTAGAATAGAGACCTAATTAAATTATTGTCTTAAAACATTGTTTCAAAACCACTCCTAGTTTAGTAGTGTATCAAACGTTTTTTATCATGATAGTTAAATTGGTGTCAATAGCTAAGTTGTCACACATGAGGAGGTCTATAATTTAGTAAATTCTAACACGGCAGATGGATTCAGAGACCGTCACTAATCTCTCATTTTCCACTAGTGATACTTGTCCTGTTTTATTCACATCTCTCTTGGGAATCATTGTATCCACAACATCTCTTTGCAAGCCTCTGCTGTAGCTATGTATTCTGCCTCGATTGTGGAGAGAGCTACAATTTTTTGTAGCCTAGATACCCAAGACATCGCTGCACCTGCAAATGTATACAACTAACCGATGGTGGACTTTCTAGTGTCCACATCTTCGGCCGTATCTGCATCTCTAAAACCTTCAAGCACAATAGTAGGATTTCCAAAACACAAACAATAATGACTAGTACCTTAAAATCCACTTTACCGCTTGCCAATATTGTTTTCCCGGATTGGCAAGAAATCTACTCGCTACTCCCACTTAGTGTGCAATATCCGAGCATGTACATACCATGGCATACATCACACTACCAACTGCTGAAGCATAGGGGATTTTTCTCATTTCCTCCTTCTCCTTGTCATTACAAGGGCACAAATCAACACTTAATTTGAAGTGGGCTGCAAGAGGTGTTCCCATTGGTTTGTCATCCTTCATGTTGAACCTGTTAAGCACCTTCTCAATATACCTTTCTTGTGACAACCACAACCTTTTGTTCTTTCTGTCACGTATGATCCTCATGCCCAATATTTGTTGTGCTTGGCCCAAATCCTTCATTGCAAATTGACTTCCCAAGTCCTTCAACTTGTTAATCATACTCTTATCATGCCCAAGAACTAGCATGTCATCCACATATAAAAACAAAATAATTGACCTTTCTTGGTCATACCTTTTAATGTAGACACAATAATCAGCCTCTAATCTCCTAAAACCATGTTCCAACATGAATGAATAAAACCTTTTTCACCATTGGTGAGGTGTTTGTTTCAACCCATAGAGACTCTTCTTCAATTTACAAACCAAGTTTTCTTTTCCTTTTGTTTTGAATCCTTCTGGTTGCTCCATATAAATCTCCTCCTCCAATTCTCCATAAAGGAAGGCAGTCTTCCAATCTAGATGTTCACACTCTAAATCTAAAGTAGCAATAAGGCCAAGAATAATTGTACTGCATGGCATTTTAACAACAGGTGAAAGTTTTTCATTAAATTCAATACCTTCTTTTTGGGCAAATCCCTTCACCGCCAACCTTGCCTTGTACCTCTCCTTCTTTCCTTCACCCTCATGCTTGATCTTGTACACCCACTTGTTTTGAAGAGTTTTTCTTCCTTTTGGAAGCTTTACTAGCTCCCATGTTCTATTCTCCAACAAAGAATCAATTTCTTCCAATCTTTGCTATGCTCATCATCACAAGCCTCCCAAAAACAATGACGTTCATCTTCATCAGTTAAAAAAACATAATTTGAGGGAGGAGACCTTTGTTATGTCGTATGAGGCCTACTGAACCCACGGACCGATCGTGGTGGTATATTTTTTGGTTGGATATATTGTAGAGGTTGCTGCAAGGCTTCTTCTTCTTGCTGCCCATAATTTTCAACAGGCTGTCCATCATCTTGAGCTGGTTGTCCACCATTCTCTGACTACTGTCCATTATTTTCTTGCAATGGTGGGATGTTTTCTTGTTTCTCAAAAAACCTATCAGTCGATTTCTTGACCTTCATATCACATGTAGGCTTCTTGAACATTTCTAACTCATTGAATATGACATCCCTTCTTCTAATAACTTTGGATTTAACCGGATCCCACAATCGATAACTAAATTCACCACCAACATACCCAAGAAAAATACACTTCATGGATTTGTTATCTAATTTGGTTCTTTTCTCTTTGCGAATGTGTACAAATACTTCACATCCAATAATTTTCAAGTGATAATAGTTTACCTTCTTGCTGGTCCAAACTTCTTCAGGGATTCCAACATCCAAGACTGTTATAAGCGATTAGTTGCTGAGGTAACAAGTTGTCCTCGCTACTTCTGCCCAAAAATGCTTCTCAAACCCGTAATTTGACAACATTCTCCTCACCTTCTCCATGATGGTGTGATTTATGCAGTACCATTTTTTTGAGGAGTACCAGGTGTAACGCCCCGGTTTCGACCCCAATTGCATTAAATTATATATGATGTAAATAACGTTATTAAATCATGGTGTGGAGCTCAAGGAAAAGGCCCCACAATGGATTTAGCATTTTATGTTTCGACAATTAAAATCGATGTCGATGGTTCACGTGCTAGCTAGGCACAACATAATTTTGGACATCATGTAAATATGTAATTAATAAAAATACCCATGACTAGCTATGTCAATGCAACATTAAAAGGGACGGGCGCATGATTTCACCACGATTTCACAAGGAATGGGGAGGGAAAATATTCAAACCCTTGAGCCAATAGGGTAAAGACAAATATCAAAGGGAAAACCCATAAAGATGTCAACTACCCATTTTGTCGTTGTGCCCAATAATTTACTTCTTCCAGAAATTGGTTGAGGTAGTTAATGCACAGGGATGGGAAGAGTATGGCAGTCAAATTCGAATTTGGGAAGCCACCCATTTTGGAAAACCATGTTTTTGACTTATGGGGCAAGAAAACTCCAAATAATGCTTGTCCATCCTATTATTCACCCACGTCCTTCATTTCCTTAGGTAGCTGAAGCTTGCTGGGCTCTCTCCTTCACATTTTCTGCAAATTTCCTCAATTTCTCCATGGCTGGAAATTCATTTTGGTTTTGTTTAGTGAATGTGTAGCAAGGATTCATGATTTAGGGGTTTTAAGAGGTCTTTTTTTTTCTTCCTCACATAGCTAGAGCTTGCTCTACATTTACCCCCACATTTTTCTGTTGTTTCCTCCTTTTCCCATACCTAGAAGTTTCTTTTTGGTATTATGCAGTGAATGGGAAAAGGATACCCACGATTTGGGTGTGTATGGAGGTCATTTTAGCCCCTACAATGCCCAGAAATGTTTTGTGAAATCATATTTTTCTCACAAGGTGTTTTTCCCCATTTTACCAATCCGTTTTTGGTTGCAAACCCATTTTTTTGTTATGCTTAGTGGCTAGGAAGATAGATCCACGTTTTGGGTGATTGGGGAGGTTGTTTCCCCTTGTGAAGCCCAAGGATGGTTCCTGAAATCGTATTTCTAACCTAGGGAGTTTTTCCCCATATGCCATTTCCGTTTGTGGTTGCCAAACGTTTTTTCTACAAACCCTTAAATTATATGGGTTGTGAAGTGCATCCTTGTGTTGGCTTGGCTAAGTAAGTCCAAGAAACTCATTTGTTAGATGGTTGACTGTGGTTGGATGTGATTGTTGGCTTGGCTGAGTAAGTCCAAGGAACCCTTATATTATTGGCTTGCTTTCTTAGTAGCTTGTGAAACCCAATTGTTTATTGGCTTGGACAGTTTGTGATATCCCAACTATGTGTTGGCTTGACGATGTGTGTATGGTCTTGTTGTGGGTAAGTTTGTTGTTCCCTAGTTCCTTGTGGAAAACATGCCCAGCTCGGGGGTGGCAGTGGTGCTGAGAGATTGATGAGCACACTGGCCTATGGTTGGGTGGAACGTTGCAATGACATAGCTAGTTGCGAGACAACTCAATTACAAGATAAGTGTTCACTTGTATTCTCCATGTATTGCATTTCTGCAAATTTACACATAGAATGCTTGCAATGTGTTGCTTCCGCTGTATTTGCATTTGTTATGCATATGTATATCTTTTATTTGCAATGCATTTTATTATGATGAACATGGGGCTAGATTTCCCATTTTTATAGTAGCAGCAACATGTAGTCACGTCCTCTCTCGACGGTTAGAGGGGAGGGTACATGACACCAGGGACAATATTCTCATGCTTTATGCCAAATTTGTTGCAATAGTCCTTGAAGGCATTGGAGCAATATTCCCCACTGTTATCTGTCCTTAATCACTTGAGCAGTTTGTTAGTCTCTTTTTCAACACCGACATGAAATTTTTGAAATATCTCTAATACCTCATTTTCCCTTTATAGGATAGGCCCAAAATTTTCTAGATGCATCATCTATTAAAGTAACAAAATATGAAGCTCCTCCTAGAGACTTAACATCAACCAACCAAAATACATCAGAGTGTACCAATTCCAATAGATTATTTTTTCTTTCATGGCCTCCTCTCATAAATGAGACTCAACATTTCCTACCATATATACACTGCTCACAAAGATCAAGTTCATAAGATCTCAAACATGGAAGAATATTTTTGCCAACAAGAATTTTTAGGTCCTTTTCACTCATGTGGCCCAAACGATTATGCAACAAATATGGTGAGGTTTCTTATTTTGCAACAACATCCACATTTTATTTTCTTGTTGTTTCTCTCAATGTATACAATGTCCTTGTTTTGAATCCTTTAGCCATGACCAATGCTCCTTTGCTAATTTTCCAGGCACTCTTTAAAAAGCTAGTGGAGAAACCTTCATCATCCAATTGTCCCACTGAGATTAGGCTCATGCGCATCTTTGGAACATGCATGACTTGTTTTAACAGTATATCATGCCCATCCTTTGTTTGGATTCGAACATCTCCCACTCCAACAATGTCAAAAAAGTGATTGTTTCCTAGATGTACTCAACCATAGTCTCCAACTTCAAATGAGACAAAATTGGCCCTTGCATGGGGTTACATGGTGAGATGCCATGGAGTCTATAATCCAATCAATGCTACTGCTAGATGTGTATAGGCCACGTATAGGCATGTATCTTCCATTGAAATAGTAAATAAAAAATCACTATCTAAAACTACAGCAGTGGTCTCACCTTCATTTATGTTGGATGCTTTTTTATTTGAACTAGCTTATTTTTGTTCCTTCTGTTCTTTCTTCCATATTTGACATTCTCTTTTCATGTGTCATGGTTTTCCACAATGATAGCAAGTAATTATGTCTCTTCTTAATTTTGATCTACCCCTTCACTTGGAACTCCCTTGCCTAGTTCGGTCAATTTTCCTTCCATGATTAGCTATGGTGAGAGCTTCTCCTCCCCGATTTTCTGTCACTAATTTTCGTCGCAGCTGAGGATTATGCTACTACTAACATCATCAAACTTCAGGGTCCCTGTAGGATCTTAAGTGCTTATGAAAACTATCAGATTCTCCCAGTCATTTGGAATGGAGCACATGAGTAGGATGGATATGATTTCATCATCCAACACAATTTCAGCTGAGGCAAGATAACTGGTAATGATGTTGAATTAATTTAGGTGCTCTGCAACTAAAGCACCCTCCTTCATCTTCAAATTGTACATCTTCTTCATCAAAAATACCTTGTTTAATGCTGTGTTTTTCTCATACAGATCATGTAGTTTCTTTCATAGATCTAATGTTGTCTTCTCTCCAGCCACATTGAATTAGACATTCTTTGCTAAGTATTGCTTGATTGTAGCAATGGCCTTCCTGTCAAGCTTGTTCCATTCTTTATCTGTCATTGATGAAGGTTTACTTGCTGCTCCTTCAATGGGAAAATATTGATCTTTTAAGATCAATATGTCTTCCATTTGTGATTTCCACAGAGAAAAATTAGTCCCATTTATCTTCTCCATGTCACTCATAGTTGTAGTTTCCATGCTACTTCAAATAGCACTACTAAAACTCCCACTCTCCAATTCTAGCGGCCCTCCATAGAATTGCACAGGCTTACAGGAAGAGAAAATTCACACTAGACAAGCTCTAATGGACAACTTATTCTATAGCAGGGGATGTCTATGATACCAATTGTTGAGAATAGAGCAACTATAGATGAATCCTTGTACCTAAAAGGCTGTTAACAGCTTCCTTTGGTCCCCTATTTCTCAGCCACAAATCAATTCTCCATCCATAAATTTTGGAATATGGGCAACAAATAGCCTATTATCCAATACACAACATATCCAACAGAAAACTAACTATAGCATATGGAGGATGCAGTCACAGACAAGCATCATAGAGCGAATATACAGACATAAAATTATATTAAATAGACACACATACTCATAAATAGATATGGGCACAAAAATTGTATTCTTATTTCCTTCAGCTTTCTTTTTTACATCAACCAACAGCTGCTAGGAAAAGAAAACCAACAAAAAAAAAATTGCATTGCATGAGAAACTAAAATGGAGATACCTAGAAAACAGGGCGTCTAGAGCCTTCCTTTCGGTGTAGAGAACGACTTCATAGAGAAACCTCTGCTCATTTAATTCGGTAGTTATCTTTTGAACTATCAGTTGCAAAGGTATGAGGAGCTAGAAACAGTGGATGAGATGGCTTAACGATCAATTTTGTTGGAATTTGTTTTCACCTACCAACATATATGTCGGGCTTGTGAAATGGTGTTGGATTAGATGAACCGGGCGTAGAAGGAGCAATGTTAATATCATCTGTTTTATGCGGGTCAAAGTATTCAAGTTGACCATATTAAAATATGCAGATAATGCAGATAACCTTGATCATATGCATGCAATCACATGGATATTTTGAGGAGTTTCAAAATTCATTTTCCGTGAATGATGTTCTATCTAATGAAACCCTAGAATACCAGTGTTCAAATGTGTGTTCAAAGCAAATATAAATGCTATGATTATGTCCATTATGATGGTGTTTTAGATTAAAAAAAGAAAGGAGATGTTGATATTTCATTTCGATGGCTAAACTTGCCCGAGGATTATCATTCTAAAGTGCTAGCAAAATTCAAACCACTATGCCAACTGCTCCAAAACAGTTGAGTCCTTTGATTGAAAAGGTGTGGATTGCCCAAAGAATAAAAATAAAGTCTATTATTGAGCACGTTTCTGAGTCCAAGTTTAAGGTCAAGCATTGAACACAAGGCACCACGAGGAGGGAGACCACATGGGACCTAAATATTTTTCCTCATTGATTGCTTCACTATCGACTTCTCACAAATATACTATGATGAAGAATAAGATGATGAAGATGTTGCAATTGGAAACTAGTATTATAACTCTAAAGTTTTGTTGGAATCCAATCCTCAAGCTGCACTTCCAGGTTTTGTTGATGTCGTCATTATAGAACCTGAAAAAGCTCAGTGGGAATTTAAAGTGCTGAAACAAATAGTTAAGTTGCATTATCATTTGGGAAATTATTTAAAGAAATGATAAACAATACCACTTCCAAGTGTTTTCTGCCTTGACTTTTTTTTAGAAGACTCAATTTTCTATAAAATATTTTCAGGACCATTTACTGTGATTGATGAACATTTTAATGCTATTCTTACAAATTTCTTTGATGCCATTGGTTTAATGCTTATGATTTTCAAAACATATGAATGCGAGCTAATTATGTCCAGATGTCATGTTCCATGCTTAGATTCACACTTGAACAATGTTAACATTGGTTTGTGGCCTCATTTGATCCACCCAATGGTTGGCATTGTTTGTCAAAGAGGATAGACGCCAACATCGAATTCAACAAGTACGACATCTCGACATGAATTTGACAGGTTCGACATCAACTTCGATAATTATTCACCTTGACACGACCTCGACATGTTAAATATCGACTTCGACTGATTCAACACCTCAACATGCATCGTTGACACCGCCAACCGATGAACTACGTCAAATTGTTTCTCTGTCTTCCAGACGTCTGTAATGGTTGAACTTCTAGAACTGTTCCAACTTCTCTTGTACTTGAATGTAACGAGCAAACAACCCAAGTGTTCTCATCACTCTATTTGAGCATATACATTATTGTAATATAAAACAAGTAATGAAGCAATAATGAAGTAACAGAAATTGGTTTGAATTCTTGCATATTGTCTATGTGTGTATATGTTTCTGTGTGTAGTGTATTTCCTACTTTGCTTATTATTAATATGCTTCCACCATAACAGTAATTGATTCATACAATCGAACTGTTGTCCCCATTGTGCATTTGGAACACTCGGATAATTGGTATCAGAGCTTGTCCGTGCTTAAGCCATGTGTAGACACTTCTATCAAGGTTTCCTGACTTATGCATGTTCAAACATGCTCGCAAAATCGACAATCCAAGCAGACACTACCTTTGAATTTGAAGTATCTGTCTACTTGCACCACTAGACCGAAGATGGTCAGAGAAACAAACAATAGACATGTAATTGACGAGACAAAGCAACTAATAGAGAAATCACTGGCTCGACAACAAACCAAAACTATCACCTAGTTGAATGAGATTCTCACGCGATTTGCTTCGACGTCAGGAGGATTCTCGACAAGATCCAAATTCAACAAACTCAATCCATTCAAAGTGCAAATGAACTTGGACATACTAAATCTAGAAGGGAATAATGATGCGGAATCCGTAGACAATTGGGTACAACATCTGGAATCCTATTACTATGTGAACCAACTCTCAAAAGTTGAAAAGATCACCATTACATCCTTAAATATGTTGACCGCTATGCACTGCTGGTGGGAGAACCTATCAACAAAGCTGAAGAAAGACGAAGACCCCATAGATACATGGGAGAAAGTTGTCGAGTATGTCTGGGAGGAGTTCTACTTGCCCAAGTACATTGAACAACATTATTAGAAGTGACAACAACTAAAGAAATGGAAAGACCAGTCTGTGTAGAGTTATACCGATGAGTTCTTGACTCCAAAAATATTTAGTATAGATTTAAATGCAAAATTTGAGAAAAAAATTGCATGTGAAACTATTTAAAAAAAAGTTAACTTAGTTTTTACAAAAATTAAATAGAAATTCATCTCTATTAATGGAGAAATAGAAAAACTAGTAAATTGAAATTAATATTATACATAAAGAAATCCATGTTTTACAGACCATTGTGACATATCAATAAAAGTTAAACATGTTTGAGATTGAAAAACAAAAAACTAATAACACTGTTGGGTTGATGGTAAGGGGAAAAATGTTCAAATTGTAAGAGATTTAAATTACGTCAAGTATATTTTAATTTTAAACACAATAAACAATGTGTAATTTTACAAAATTTCTTTAAATATATATTTCTTCAATATTTTTATTTATTAAAATAAATAAATCAATAAAAAATATTAAACATGATAATTATTAATCACTAAAACAACTACTTAAATTGAAATGTATACAACATTTGTAAAAAATGTATTATTAAATAATCCGGTCAATAAATTAAAACAATTAATTAAAGTGAAATGTGTATATTTTTAACACAATACACAATGTGTAATTTTACAAAATTCTTTTAAATATATATTTCTTCAATACTTTTATTTATTAAAATAAATAAATCAATAAAAAATTATTAAACATGATAATTATTAATCACTAAAAGAACTACTTAAAGTGAAATGTGTACTAACATGTGTAAATAATTTATTATTAAATAATCTGGTCAATAAAAACAATTACTGAAAGTGAAATGTGTATAATAAGTTAGTATAAAATAATTTATCAATGATGAGAGCCCAGGGTTTTGTTGAGGTAGTTGGAAAGGATAGGGTTTTGTTGCAGGTTGACGGCCATGGCACCTAACGTATCTGCTTCTGCTCTGTTAAGTGAGATGTTTGATCTCTCTTATGCCTAGCCTCGTCTCACCCTGGTATGGACTCTTATGGTGAGTTACATTTTTCCGCAACACCATTTTTGTTGAGTCCTTCGCTGATCTTTTCCTTTCTGGTCCTCTGGTGTTTTCCCTCATGGAGTCCCTCACCCATTATGGCGGACTAGTACCAACCATGATTTAAAAAAGTGCGAATTTTGCTTGTTTTTTTCACCTTTTGTTGTTGTTGTTTCAGGTTCCTGCATACTGGTGTCTATTTTTTCGTAGCTTGAAGGGTTACTTGATATGTTGTCAGTTTTGCCTTTGTTGGGGTGGTGCATGGTGTTTATGTCGTGTTTCCTTCTGTCGATGTATGCTCTGTCACATTTTGTTTGTTCCAAGCTTCACGGGGTTGACTTTGGGGTTTCACTTTTCGCATATCCACTCCAACACTCAAGTTTGATGTGTTATTCTTCTCAGGGTGGTCGGAGATAATAAAACTTAGTTCCCGGTCACCTTCCTGGGGTTTCGCCATCGTGTCATCTTGGTCGACCCTCCTTCTCTGGCATACTGTTGTGCAATACTCTGCTTTCAGGCTCCGTGCCTTGGGTTTAGTCTTTGGTCTTGCTACATGTGCTATCAGCAACATCTGATCTTTGTTTTGCCACCTTGTACCACTCTTGATAGCAGGAGCTTCTATGTTTCTTGCTCGGGGTTTTGGCAGAGCTTTGGATTGTTGGGCTAAGAACCTTTCCCTCTACCAACACCTTTTGTCCTAGATGTATGGTTACTTGTCATCTTGTTTTCTGGTCTTCTAGTTATCTGTCGACCTGGAGGTTTCTGCCTTTGCCACCTATACCTCTCCTGATGGCGGGGCCTGTGGTTCCTGGGGGTACTTTAGATCAAAGCTCTAGTTTGCAAGAGGACCCTTCATGTCCACGCAAGAGAAGGAAAGTGAAAGGTTTGAGAGCTCAGGAGGGAAAGGTGAGGTATGTACTTGGACGTGATATCTATATAGAACGTGTCGAGGCTCTATGATCTTGGGATTTAGTGGGTATACTAGAGTATTTCCATATGGGAAAGAAGGAATGGACTGATTGGGTGACTGATCACTGGAAACCTTTACTCACCTATGTACCTACTATAAGCTTGCTAGCGAAGGGTTGACTTGTATTTGTATTTCTAGAGGATGCTCACACTTCAGCCATTTTGGACTCCCTCTAGAGGATTGAGAAGGGATACCTTGTCCTTAGCCGCTGGCATGCACACTTTGACCCTTTGCATGAACGGGTCAAGAAGCACCATCTGTGGGTTTTGCTTCCAGCACTGCCTTTCCCGGTCTGGAGCCGAGGGTTTTTGGAAGGTATAGCAAATACTATTGGTAGGTTTGTGGTAGTTGAAGAGGACTTCCAACACACCTTTGACAAAAGGATGGCCAAAATTCTTGTGGAATTGGATATCTTTGATGGGATCCCAGCAGAAATTGATATTCTTTGCAATGATCGTCTTTTTTTTCAACGTCTGGATTACCTTCATGTCCCATTCAGATGCAGTAGGTGTTGGGTTGTTGGTTATCTGCATCGAGAGTGCCCTGTTCTCCTCCATTGGATTGATGGTCTGAGCTCTGAACGATCCACACCCCTTGCTATCCAGGACATGCACCAGATGAACCCTGCACCTGCTCCCCTGGCACATCCCATGGTAGGTAATTACTCTCGGGCCCTATCTTTATTTTGGGACATGTCTGATCAGGATCTTCAGTTCATCAGTGATTTGGAAGTTGATGTTGCTCTATCTAAGACTCCTTCGCCTGTCACCACACTTCAGACTACCTCTTATGAGGCTCCTCCTATTTCGTTACCCACCTCCCCTTGTTTTCCCTCATCGGTCGACCCATCCCCCTCGGGTTTTGAGTCTCGTTATCCATTGGAGGCTGCCCCTCTTTTTACCTTCGATGACTTTCGACCACTTACTAGTGACGGTTCACCTCCAAGGAACCACTCACCTCCTAGTCCCTGCTCTTCGCATTCTTTTTCTGATCCTTCACTTTAGAAATCATTAGTGATCTTCTCTCCTAAAACCCCCATCTCTCCTTCGACCCTCCCATTGGACTCTATCTGATTAAAAAAATTTACTATCCATAAGCAAAAGAAGAAGCCAGGCCCTACTGTGGTGGGCGACTTTGGTGCCCTATCCTACACTCCACTATCGACCATAATTAAAAACGTTATGAGAAGTGTCTCTGTCTCACAACCTCGGGTGCTTAGAGCTTCGTCACCCCCAATCGGTGTTTCTTGATGAAAATTCTCTCTCTTACTGAGAGTGGCTTGGGAGGCTCAACCAAACAAAGAATCCTTCACTCTCTTCTTGCTTCCTTTGCTCCTGATTTGATTTTATTCCAAGAGACTATGTGTAGTCCTTATCTAGCTCTCCTAGCTTTCTCCAAACTCATTCCTGGTTGGGAATTCTTTGCAACTAGTGATGAGGGTCTCTCTAGGGGCATGCTTTCTGGATGGAACCCTCTCTCGGTTCACTATAAGGATTTTGAAACTACTGCGGGTATATTATTCAAGGCTTGGGTTAGGGGCACAAAATATACCCTATCGATCTTGAACTGTTATGGGCCCTATCGCAACCGAGATGTTTTCTGGAATAACGCTGTGGATGGGGTTTTATTTTCTTTACCAAAATTGATCCTAGTTGGTGACCTTAACCTTACCTCAAATGCTTCAAAAATTTGGGGGAAAAAAGCATTGATTGATCCTCTTGGACCCTTCTTTACACAACTCTTCTCTAAATATGATCTGGTGGATGTTTCCCCTTCTTGTACAGGGCCTACCTGGAGGAATGGTAGGGCTGGGGATGAGGGCATCAGCAAAAGGCTTGATAGGTTTATGATCTCATCAAATTTGGTCCCATCCCTGCCTAGGCATAATTTTTGGTCTTCACCTTCACTTGTTTCTGACCACTTTCCTATCTGTCTTGAATGGATGTCGGGGGACAAGGTTTACAATTACCCATTCAAGTTTAATTATGCATGTCTCCTTGATGTGGAATTCATTCAAATGGTTAAATATGTCTGGCCCATGTTACTACCTGAGGACCAGCCGGATGACATGAATTACTTTTCCTAGAAGCTTCGTTTGCTGAAGAAAAAGGTGAAAGAAGGGACTCATTCAAAAACCTCAGAGATGGAGAGGGACTCTCTTGTACTTGATATGGAAATAAGGGCACTTCTGACTTCTACCGTATCGAGCATTCTCTCTCTAGAGGACCAGATCCGGCTTATTGAGCTTAAAGAAAAATAAACACTTGTCTGATCATGAGCTCCTTTCCTGCCAACTGAAGAGTAGGATTACCTGGGCTGAACTGGGAGATGCAAATACTAAATATTTTCACTCAATGGCTTCGGCTCATAGAAATCAAAATGCTATATGGGATCTTAAATATGATGAGGGCGCTTGGGTGGAATATGAGGTGGAGTTAAAGGAGTTGGGTGTTAAATAATTTTCAAATATCTTCAACGATGATAACCAGTTCAATATTGTGGCATAGCTCAAGGTAATAAAATTGTTTCCTTCTTTTATCTCTAGGGAAGAGGACGATAGTTTCTCCTCGGTGGTCACTATGGGAGAAATTGAGGTGGCCTTGAAATATTTCAAGAAGGACAAGAGCCCTAGTCCTGATGGGTGGCCAGTGGAATTCTTCCTAGCGTTCTTTGACTTGTTGGGAGGGGACCTTCAGGCTGCTGTAGAATGTTCTATAATTGAAGGGTCTCCCCATATTTAAATCCTACCTTCTTAGCTTTGATACCTAAAAAATAAAAACCTCTTACCTTTGCGGATTTTAGACCCATTTCCGTCTGCAACTTGGTGTATAAACTCATTACCAAGATTGCGGCCCTCAGGTTAAAACCCTACTTGGACAAGTCCATCTCCCCTTAGCAGTTTGGATTCCTCAAGAATAGGAAAATTGTAGAACCAATTGGTATCACTCATGAGACCTTACAAACTATTAAGGCTAAAAACAAAAGTGCCCTTATCCTAAAGCTTGACCTGGTAAAAGCCTTTGATAGGGTAAACTGGTCGTACCTCAGACTCATCTTGCTGCAAATTGGTATCCCCTTGGGTGGTGTTAATTGGATTATGGGTTATTTGTCCTCTACCAATTTCTCCTTACTGGTCAATGGCACCCCCTCTAGATTCTTTTCTGCCTCTAAGGGAATTAGGAAAGGTTTCCCCTTATCACCTCTTTTATTCATCCTCATGATCAAGGGACTCAGCTTACTAATTAAAGATGCAAGGACAACTAGTAAGATCAAAGGTATTAAAATATCCTCATATCTTGCCCTTACTTATATCTTTTTTGTCGATGACGTTGTTCTCTTTGGCACTAGCACTCCGGTGGAATGGGTTGCTTTTGAGGTTATCCTGGATACCTTTTGCTTGGCTTAGGGCATGAGCATAAGTCTAGATAAGTCAAGGTTTCTCTTCAATAATGTGGAGGTGGAGACATTGAACAGTATTTCATTCTCTCTGCCTTTCAAGATGGATCATATCACTCAGCGTTTTAAGTACCTGGGTTATTTTATCAAACCCCTGGGCTATATAGTTAAGGATTGGTACTAGCTGATAAATTTTTTTGAAAGGCGTATACAACACTCGACCCTCAAATTTCTCTCACTCAGTGGAAGACTCATCCTGATTAGGGATGTACTTACCAGCATGCCAGTTTATTGGCTTACCCTTGCACCTATTCCAAAATATATTCTGGATAGGCTCAGGAAGTTGATCTTCTCCTTCCTCAAGGGTTCATCAGCTGATAAGAAGAAATATCATCTGGTGGACTGGTCGACCCTTTCCAGCCCTATTGACTCTAGTGGATGGGGTATGAAAAACCTCGCTTGGTTTAGCCTATCACTACGACTAAAAAATATGTGGTTGGTCCTTAATGGAGTTGGGATTTGGCGCCAGGTTATCATTACTAAACATTTAAAAAATAGTCCAGTTGTGACTTGGCTCAGGCACAAGTTTTTCTCAATCAGGGGTGCGTCGATTATTTGGAATGGCTTTCTCAACACTCTAACTTGGCTTGGTAGATGCTTATCATGGAAGGTGGGTAATGGAAAGGACATCCTTATTGGGTCTGATCTGGTAATTGGCTCGAATTCATAGCCATTTCTCCCTCTTAATCTCCGAGAATATTTATGGGACTATTGTATTAACACTCTGAATCAGGCTTGTAATCTTTCTCATGGGAAATATGGGTACTTGCTCGCTGCAGATGATTTGGAGTTGGGTGGTGACTTGAAAATCCTATGGGAGCATTAAATTTTCGGCCTAGAACATGGCAGAATACATCTCAATCACTCTGTGGATTCCTTGATTTAGACTCACAATAAAAAAGATGGAAAAATCACGGCTGCAATAATTTATGACTTGATTTCCAAATCACAACATGGAACATCTGTGGATCAGGTCTCTATCCATGTTTGGAGGTGCAATATTCCATTGAATATTAGATGTTTCACTTGGCTGGCAAGAGGGAATCGTATCTTGAATTGGGAAAATCTCCTGAAGTGCAGCTGGGTTGGGCCTAGCACTTGTATATTGTACAACTCTGGTGAGGACTCTATACAACATATATTCATTGACTGTCCCTTTATTAAATGGGTTTTTATCTATCTTTGTGAGCATTTCTGTGAGCCTCCATTATTTGATTGTTCTCTCAAACTCTCGCTAGATCATTGGTTTACAAAACACTCCTTATACTCTGAATACAGCTACATTCCACTCTTTGTATTTTGGTACATCTGGAAAATGCACAACTTGTGTATTTTTTAGGGTAAGAGGGTTTCTATGCTCTACTTAATCCACCGTGTGGATTACCTTATGCATTTTTATCTAGTTTCGAAGCAGAAGATAAAAATCAGGAACATTGGTCCAAGCCTGAAACTAGTCTTCCCTTGTGGATTTTTCCAAGGGGCTGCTGCTGATAAAAAGGGACGAGAAGGGTTTGTACTAGCTTTTAATGATTCTCACTCTCTCAGCTTCTCCGTGGGCTGTGGCTTCAGCACCAACACCAAAGCAGAACTCCTGGCCCTATGGGCTCTGCTATATGTGTCCAAATATTTAGGGATCCTGTCTTTAAATATTTTTGGTGATTCCACAGTCATCATCAACTGGGAAAACAATTTGGCATCCTTGGCATCACCTTGTTTCGGTCACTAGTGTTAGGACATTAGGATCTTGATGAACAATTTCACCTATTTGGTCATCAAGCACACATATCATGAGCACAATCAAAGAGTTGATAGCCTTTCAAAAGAGGCCTTGGATTTGGCTCCTGGATTTGGTACTTTCTCCAAGTATATTGATGGTCTGATTGACTTGAAAGGTGATTTTAGCTCTTTTAGAGCTCCGTGCCGGAGCTAGGCTCCATTATTATTTACTGGGCACATATTTTCTTTTTTGTTACCTAGACCAGGCTTCTGTGATTGAGTTCTCAGCTCACTTTTTGTCCTCATGATATGTTATGCTTGGTCTCCAGACAGGCTCTCTGGTATCTCGGGTTGTTCATCTCTTTAGTTTGATTTCTTTCTATGAATTGGTTGTAAGGATCCTTCCGTTGCTTCATTTTACTTGGAGATCTGACGCCTCTTTGGCATGTATTTAGGGGCCTTTTTGTTCTCTCATATGAAGCCCAAGTTGAGGGTTGTACACTGTATGATGTCCTTTGATTCACCATGAATAGAAAGGTCAAGTATTTTTCTTTTGAAAAAATAATAATTTATCATTAAATAATCAAGTCAATGAGTTAAAATTATCCTATTGTAAACTTTTAATTTTGTTAATTTAAATATTCTATATTAATTGAAAATGTTGAATTATCACAATATTAAATAAAACAATCTAAAAAACAATTTACCAAATTTCAATAAAAAAACATAAGTAAAATGAAATTGTCTAAGTTTTAGCTTCAATTTAACGCTAAACTTATAGGTGTACCATTTAAAGATAGGTCATTGCTTTTCACAAAAGTGTGACTATTTGAACCCTTTAAAGATGGGTTATTGCTTTTCACAAAATTGTGACCATGTCTAATTTTCTTTTCAAAAGAAGATATCACTTACATTGTAGGACCTATCATTTGGAATTATTTAATCAAACTACGAAAACAAATTATTATTAATATGAAATTAAAGTTTAAATATAAAAAATCCTAAGAACTTGTAAATTATTTTAATATGATCTCATCATCAAGTTAATATTTAATTATTTTAAATATTTAAATAAAAGAACCAAAGAATTACTTGCAAAATGAGAATAGTAATTAGTATGGAGTACTTAATAAATTAAGTATAGTTATATTTAAAAGCAGTTGATGGATACAAATTGGATGTGAATTAATAATTCTGAATTTTGCTAGAAAATACTTTGATTGTTGTATTCTTTGACAGGAAAGTCAAGAAGATAACATTTTGTAATAAAACATTTCTTATAAATAAAAGATGTCGAAAGAAAACAAAAGTGTAAGTAGTTGTTGAAAGAGTGTTCATTCATCCATAAGAGGAAAATGACAAGTGGCAGATACCACCGAGTGAGAAATCGAGATGTAGGAGGCATCATACCCAAAAATTGAGTCTACACTCTTAGTTGAGTTGCTAAAGAGCAGGAGGCTCATAAGTGACCAAGTCCAAGTAAAAATACTATTCAATAGTATGTCTGTGAGCAGCAGGAGGATAGTATTGGACGAGGATTAACATCTCTGTAATGCAAGAGATAGTGGATTGAGATATTTTTCTCTTGTGGTTCAGGGAACAGGCTCAGGGGTTCGAAGCAAGTAATTTGGATGCTCTACGAGTTGGTTGGGAGGAACAATGTCTCCAATTTTTTTTCCCATCAAGTTGGTGATAAGTTCCTACTCTGTTTTTCTTATGGCTGATTCTAGTTACAGTAGGATGTTTATGTAGAGTTACATCTTCAAGTAGTAGGACTATGCCTTTCTATAGAACAAATATCCTTGTTTCTCTAAAGCATATTAGATATGTACAATGTTATTACTGTAGTGATTAATAACTCGTTCTAAGCATAAGTTGGTAGAACGGCTTCTTCTTGATATAGTTTTGAATCCAATACTTGAAGAATTTAGAATTCATGATTATGTATATAATGGATTGAACTATTTCTTTTAAAAAATGTACCATGTATTCCTACTTTTAATTGAACTTTGTCTCATTGTATCATTTCCACTCAACCTAATTATGCTTATTGAATGTGGACTGAATCTGTAATGTTGTTATAGCGTAGATCTATCTACAGAGAACATAGAGCAGAGAGTGTGTGATTTATGACTGATTAATTGAATAAAGAACAGAGTTCTACTCAGCAAGTGTTTTGGTCATTTGATACCTTTGTTTCGTTAACCAGAAGTATAGATTTTCAATTCTCTATATGTATATGTGTAACTCGAACTCAAATTGAGGTGTATGAGATCGAATCTGTCTGTGTAAAGCATTATAGGAGGAATTGATCGTTTCACTAATCAATTCAGAGAAGATTACAGAAAGTTAAAGAACTTGCATCTTCGAATTATTTATGGTTGAAATCGAATTTCGCAAAGAGAAGGTGTTCCCGAGTTAAGCCTAAGCAAATCACCATACATCGTGTGGTGGAGATCGATCTTGGAGAAGATCGAAGACGATAAGGACATTTTGGTGGAGAAAGAGCGAGGAAGATATAGGAGGGGTCAAGCTGTGAAATCATAAGTGATTGCTGGAATTTAAGATCGAGATCTATGGCCGAGATCGATTGTAAAATAGATCGATGGTCCACATCGATTTCGCTGGGAGAAGTTGTGAGTTTTGAAAAACTTTTGATGTGCACGAAATATTTATGCAATGCACTTGATAGTTTTGAATTCCACCGTTGATTTGGTGGGGACATTGATTGGATGATTAACAAGTCATTTTGTTGATTCACTTGCAAGTTGTTTAACAACAGAGAGCGGGCGCAAAAATTTTTATCCAAAGGAATTTGTTAGAGCCTTGAATCTACCTAAGTGAGTTAGACATCGATCCGTAAAGAAGTAGATCAACGAATGAGATTGCTTCCGCAAGGAAGATCAACGACTGATAATAGTCGTGGAGGTTTCATTTTGGAATCCACAAAGAATTAGATCAATGATTGGGACTTAAGTTGTAAGAAATCAACATTGCAAAAAGTATAAAATCCAAGTTAATGAAATTTGGAGTTTTTTGCACCCCAGGATCCACCCCGTTGAATGCAGAAGGCAGAATATGAAAAGGAAAATCTAAAGTGAAATGAGTTTTTCGCACCCCAGAATCCTACCTACGGAAGGCGAAAGGAAGAAGGCGAAAAATAAATGGAAAACAGAATGATAAAGGCAAGTATTTGGGATTTCCGCACCCTAGAATCCTCCCGCGGAATGCGGAAGGTAGAAAGCAGGAAATTAAAAGATAAAGATAAGCTATTTGTGAGTGTCCACTGCTCAAAGTCCACCCGCAGAATGTAGAAGGAGGAAGGCGAAAAGAGGGAGGTGAAGAATCGACCATAAGGCCATTTGGGTTTTCTGCTACCCAGAGTCCGCTACGGAAAGTGGAAAATGAACTTTTGACTCTAACGTATTTCTGAGTTTCCGCTACCCAAATCCCGCCATGGAAAGTGGAAGGAAGAAGGCAAAAAGAATAGATCCTAAGAATATTTTTTATTTCTGCAAAATAATATTTGCGGAAGAACGATAAACTTAGGATTTGTGGGTCAAATAATCAAGTGTTTGGAAAATGGATTTTGGGGAAATGGTTCCTATAGTTAAGTTTTTTGATGATCACTTTATCTTGCCATGGTTATGATTTAAACTCTCTTTTTTATTAGTAATACTTTATAACAGTTAAGATTTTGTTTAATTTTTCTGAGGATATAGGATTATATATATATGTGTGTGTGTGTGTGTGTGTGTGTGTGTGTGTGTGTGAAATTTGAGGTATGTTACATATGGTATTAGAGCATGGTTTTGACAATCGGCCTAAATAGGATCAACACACTACTGTTTTAGAAAACAAAAAACTAACTCATGTTTAGTTTGTCTTGAAAATTCTCTTATACCCAACAAAGAGAAGTACAAATATATTTTGTAGGAAATATGGCAAATGGAGGAATGTCTGCACAAGAGGAACGTCACCCGAAACAACCTTTAAATAATGAAGAGGGTAATCTAAGGGATGGAGAGTTCTGGGTAGATCTAAATGAAAGTCATGACAATAAATCTAAATTAAAAAGGACCATGGATGAACTAAGGTCTAAATTAAGAATGGTTAAGAAAGATAACGAGTGAATTCTAAAGGCTCAAGAAGAGTTGAACACTATATTTCTAACAAAAATCCATAATGAAGAAAAAGATAAAAATGAGTATTTTGATAAGGAACTGCCTAAAACTTCCCCATACAATAAACTTAAGGGTAAGAAGCTAAAATTTTCCAAACATAACCTTGACACTTCAAGTGAAGAGTCAGTTAAATATCACAAAAAATCTCAAGAGTCAAGCGAAAGCAGTGATGAAAATAAAAAGAAGAAAAAGTATAGACCCTAAGAGGAAATATTTGGGGAGTTCAAGAAAATTAAACCACCCATGTTTAATGGGGAAATAGAGAAGGGAGAGGAGGTAGAGGCCTAGATTTCCAGAATGAAAAAGTACTTCCAAATATATAATTACTCATATGAGTTGAAAGCAAAAATGGGCATTTATAATCTGACCAAAAATGCATATATATGGTGGCAAGACATGAAGAAAGTTAGGGGTATAAAAGAAAGGAATGTAACCTGGAAAACTTTTAAGAAGCTTTAAAAAAAAATTATCTGAACAATTTTATGAAGAAAAAGCCAACGATTTTTATGAACTAAGGTTAGGGGCCATGACAATGAAAGAAATATGTAGAAAGTTCTTAAGCTTACTTCGCTATGTCCCCTACATAATTGATGAGAATCCCAAGATACAGTTGTTCCTTAGCTGCTTTCCCCTCATGTTTAAATAACCGATTGAATATGGCAATCCAAAGACACTAGAGGAAGTGATGAGGAAGGCCAACTACTATTATGAACAAAACAAGAATAAAAGAGAAAGTATACCATCTTGGAAAAATCAAAGGCCAAATCATTTTAATTCTAAAAGCAAAAAAAAAATAAGTTCCATAAAAACATCGGAAATAATCATAGAGGGCATTAGGGTAACAGTTACAAAGGTTTTAAACCTCAATACTCTTCGTTACCCTCAATTGTTCCTAATAAGAAACCAACACAAAAATAACTCTTAAAATGTTGGGAGTGTGGAGAGCAACACTACTTTAAAGATTGTCCAGCAAGGAAACAAAGGTTTAATGTTCATTCTATCTAAGAAGAAGTCACAGTTGGGGACATGTCCACGAGCATGCTTAGAATCTGCGCTGCACTGGAAAATCGGCAAACAAACCACTAGAATTCCATGGTTGAAATTGAAGGTTTGATAAACAATCAACCTATCTGTATCTTAATTGATCCAAGCACAAGCCTGAGTTATATTTCACCTAGAGTAGTTGATTTATGCAATTTGGTGCCTGAAAAGTTTGATAAGTCATGGCTAGTACAGTTAGCCACAAGCACAAAAATAAAGGTTACTAGTATTGTTAGAAATTGTAAGATAACACTGAATGATTTCCTTACACATGTAAATGTAAATATATTGCCTTTAGGATCTTATGATCTGTTAATACCTGGATCTTATGATCCAGGTATTCATAGTGTATATAATAAATGACAAAGAAAACAATATGAAACCTAAACTAGAAGACATACTTGTTTTAAAGGAGTTCGAAGATATCTTTCTGGAAGAAGTCCCTAGACTTCCTCCAAAAAGGGATATAGACGTCACAATCGATCTGATACCTGGAGCGGTACCAGCATTGAAAGGTCCATATCGAATGAACATAATCGAACTCATAGAACTAAAATCAAAATTTCAAGAACTAATCGATAAAAATTACATCCGACCAAGCATGTCTACGTGGGAGCACTAGTCTTGTTTGTGAAAAAGAAGGATGACACTAAGATTATGTATAGATTACAGGCAACTAAATAAAATGACTATTAAAAACCAATACCCACTTCCCCGGATAGGCAATCTGTTAGATCATTTTTGTAGAGAAACTATCTTTTCAAAGATAGATTTAAGGTCGGGTTATCATCAAGTGTGAATAAAAGATGAAGATATTTTTAAAACATCATTTAGGACTCGTTACAGTCACTATGAGTTTTTCATAATTCCCTTTGGGTTGACAAACACGCCTGCTTCATTCATGTGTTTAATGAGCAAAATATAAGTAACTATGTAGTTAATTTTGTGGTTTTCTTCATTGACGACATATTAATCTACTCTAAGAATGAACAAGAACACGAAGAACATTTGAAAATAATTTTACAAGTATGAAGAGAACAACAACTTTAAGCAAAGTTCAGTAAGTGTGACTTTTTCAAAGACATGATTCAATACCTTGGACACGTACTATCCAAGGATGGAATCTCAGTCGACCCAGATAAGGTAAAGGCCATCATGGAGTGGCCGGTTCCTAAAAATGTATCTAACATTAGAACATTTATGGGAATCACTAGATACTAATTGAATTTCATAGAAGGATTTTATAATATTTCCTACCCCATAACTTCCTTTTAAAAGAAAGGATAAAAGTTTGAGTGGACTAAAAAGTGAGAAAATGTTTAACAAATTAAAACACCTATTAACCACTTCCTCGATCTTAAAAATTGTTGATCCATTCAAGGATTTCGTCGTATGTACGGATGCTTACAATGAAGGGTTAGGTGGAGTTTTACTACAAGACAATTATGTTGTAGCTTATGAATCCAAAAAACTAAAAGATCAGGAGAAGAATGATGCGACACATGATCTAGAACTTGCTTCTATAATTCACGCGTTAAAAATTTGGCGACATTACTTAATTAGGAGAAATTTCTTACTTTTGTCAAACAACATAAGCCTTAAATATTTATTTGATCAACAAAATTTGAACGCAAGACAAACCAAATGGTTGTCCTTTCTAAGCGATTATGATTCGAAATAAAACATATAAAGGGAAAGGAAAATAAAGTAGCATATGCTTTAAGTCGTCATGCGAATTTACTGTGTGCAAGCAACAACTATGAATCTGATATGGGAAATCATATTTGAAGTACTGGAAATTTGATGGTGAATATCAGAATTTAAAAGAAAATACTACTAAAATTGAAAAAGAACAAGTAAAAACAAACTTTAGCCTAAACCAACAAGGACTATTGTTATATAAAGATAGGCTATATATACTAAACATAAGAGAAATTAAATTGACTGTCATGGACAAACTACATAAAAGACCATACTCGGGGCATCCGGGGTATCAGAAAATGATTACCATGATAAAAAAGGATTTCCTTTGGCCAAACATTAAAAAGGAAGTGGCTGAATACTTAGTTCGCTGCCTTGAATGTGAGCAAGTTAAAGCAGAGCATCAACATCCCACGGGATTGTTGCAAACAATACCCATTCCAGAATGGAAGTGGAAGACCATCAGTATGGATTTCATCATTGGATTGCCCAGGAATTTTAGACAACATGATTCCATCGTGGTTGTGGTTGATAAATTAAGTAAAGAAGCTCATTTTATACCTGTCAAATCTACCTACAAAGTTGTTAATATTGCAGACATCTTCATGAAATAAATATTTAGGTTACATGGCGTACCGAAGGTAAGAGTCTAGGATAGAGACGCGAAGTTTACAGGTAACTTCTGGAAAGACTTATTTAAAGGTTTGGGTACCCCGTTAAATTTCAGTCCTGCATATCATCCACAAACGGATGGGAAGACTGAAAGAGTAAACCAGGTTCTAGAGGACATGCTAAGAATGTATGTTATGGACAAACTAGGTAAGTGGGAAGACTACCTACACTTAGTTGAATTTGCTTATAACAATAATTCCCAAGAGATGGGGATTAACATCTGTGTAATGCAAGAGATGATGCATTAATATATTTTTCTCTTGTGGTTCAACGAACATGGTCGGGGGTTATGGAGAAAGTAATTTCACTGCTCTGGGATTTGGTTGGGAGGAACAACTTCTCCACTTTTGTTTTCCCAACTTTGGTGCCAGGTTCCTAATATGTTTTTCTTATGACTAATTCTAGTTATAGTAGGATGTGTATGTGAAATGTTTATGTATAGTTAGTAAGTTACATCTTCAGGTAGTAGGACTATTCATTTCTGTAGAACAAATATCCTTGTTTCTCTTAAGTATAATACATCTTTACAATGTTATTACTGTAGTGATTAATAACTCGTTCTGAGCGTAAGTTGGTAGAAATGGTTGTTGTTGATATAGTTTCGAATCCAATACTTGAATAATTTAGAATTCATGATTCTGTATATTATGGATTGAATCCTCAGTTTCTTTTCAAAAATGTACCATGTATTCCTACTTTTAATTGAACTTTTTCTGGTCGTATTGTTTTCGCTCAAACTAATTATGCTTATTTAACATGGACTGAATCTGTAATGTTGTTATAGCGTAGATCTGTTAGCAAAGAGAATAAAGAAGAGAGTGTGTGATTTATGACTTGTTAATTGAATTATGAACAGAGTTCTACTCTGCAAGTGTTTTGATCATTTGATACCTTTGTTTTGTTAACCAGAAGTATATATTTTCAATCAAATTGTATATGTGTCATTCAAAATCAAATTAAGGCATATGAGATCAAATCTGTCTGTGTGAAGTGTTACAGGAGGAATTGATCATTTCATTGATCAATTCAACAAATATTACATAAAGTTGAAGAACTTGCATCTTCGACATATTTACAGTTGAAATCGAATTTCACAAATAGAAGGTCTGCCCGAGTTAATCCTAAACAAATTGCCATACATCGTGCGGTGGAGGTCGATCTTGGAGAAGATCGATGACAATAAGGACATTTTGCTGGAGAAAGAGCGAGGAAGATATAGGATGGGTCAGGCTACTAAATTAGAATTGATTGCTAGAATTTAATATCGAGATCTACGGCCAAGATTGATCATAAAATAAATCGATGGTCCACAACGATTTCGCTGAGAGAAGTTGCAGGTTTTGAAATTTTTTTGATGTGCGCGAAATCTTTATGGAATGCACTTTATGCTTTTGAACTCCACCGTTGATTTGGTGGGAACACTGATCGGACGATCAACAAGCCATTTCTCTGATTCACTAGGAAGTTGTTTAAAAACAAAGAGCGAGCACAAAAATTTTTATCCAAAGGAATTTGTTACAGGCTTGAGTCTTCCTGAGTGAGTTAGACATTGATCCACAAAGAAGTAGATCAACGGTCGAGATTGTCTACAAGGAATACCAACGATTGTTAATAGTCGCAGAGGTTTCATTGTGGAATCTGCAAAGAATCAGATCAACATTTGAGACTTAAGCCATAAGAAATCAACGTTGCGAAAAGTATAAAATCCAAGTTAACGAAATTTGGAGTTTTCTGCACCCCGAAATCTGCCCTTCAGAATGAGGAAGGTGGAAGGCATAAGATGAAAAGGAAAATCTAAAGTGAAATGAGTTTTCTGCACCTCAGAATCTGTCCTGTGGAATGAAGAAGGTGGGAGGCAGAAAAGAAATGGAAAACAAAGTGATAAAGGAAAGTATTTGGGATTTCCTCACCCCGGAATCCTCCTGTAGAATGTAGAAGGCGGAAGGTGGGAATTGGGAAATTAAAAGATAAAGGTAAGCTATTTCTGAGTTTCCGCTATCCAAAGTTCTCCTGCAGAATGCAGAAAGAGGAAGGTGAAAAATCGACCATAAGGCCATTTGGGTTTTCCACTACCCTGAGTCCGCCGTAGAAAGCGGAAGGCGAGAAGCGAAAAACGAACTTTTGACTCCGACGTATTTTCGAGTTTTCGCTACCCAGAGCCCGTCACGGAAAGCAGAAGGCGGAAGGCGGAAAGAATAGATCCTAAGAATATTTTTGGTTTCTGTGGAATCTTTGCGGATTTATCATTGCGGAAGAACCATAAACTTAGCATTTGGGGATCAACCAGTGAAGTGTTTTGAAAACTGATTTTGGGGAAGTGGTTCCTATAGTTAATTTTTTTTATTACCATTTTATTTGGCCATGGTTATGCTTTAAAATATCTTTTTGATTAGTAATACTCTATAGCAGTTAATGTTTTCTTTAATTTGTCTCAAGGTTTAGGGTTTAATATGTGAAATTTGAGGTATGTTAGATTGGAATCAATCATTGTTAGGTTTAATAAATAATTAATAAATTGATATAAATTAGTTTATTTAAATTTAATTTAATATGTTTAATGGAAGTTAAAGATAAACCATTCATAAATTTAGTTAAGGCTAAGATTAAAAATTATATTTATATATTAAAAATTTGAATATTTTATTTTTATTTTTTAATATAAATATATGGAATTTATATTTAATTGTTTTATATTTTGAGTTAAGATTTACAAATAAACATATGAAAATTAATAATGATATATAATATAATATTTTATAAACAACATCACCAGTCACAAGTGTGACCAAGATTACAAACTTTGGTCTATAGGACTTTAAAAATTGTAAGGAATCACTTGGTTTTCTTTAGAATTTTAATTTTATATTTGAAAATATTTAAGAGAAGTAGCCCTAAATCACCTCGATGATGATGATGATGATGATTAGCATCAACTAAGATAAACTTTGGTCTATTTAACCTTAAAGAATGTAACGAATCAATTCGTTTTCTTTAGAACTTTATTTCTATATTTGAAAATCTTTAAGAGAAGTCTTAGATCACCATAGTTATGATGAGTTAAAAGTTAGGAAGGTAAGTATTGTGATAAATAATTTGAAATTGCATTCTAATGTGGGTCTACATAGAACATTCTATGAGAAATTAGTGATTTTCATATTCAACCATGTTACTACCACAAAGATGAAAAATTATTCCATCCCATGACATTTTAGAACATTTTAGAAATTGTCTCATTTCACTATGGATCTCATGAGAGTTGTTCTTCGTTTAGAAATGTTGATTTTATTATTTATGCTAATTAAAACAAAGAGATATTGTTTAGCTTCTATATAGGTTTGATCATCTCCTTATAATATCTTAATCTTATATTTTCCACTAACTATTCATCGCAGCACAAATTCTCCTCAAATTTAGATGTAATAACATATTTAACATTATCACTAGATTCTATAGAGTCCCGTCTTCCTCAATTCCCCACTAATTTAGACATGAAATGGTCTTAATTCCAACCTCACTTAAGTCAAGACCCTGTTTTGATTATAGTATGAAACAATATTAGGAATCCTTCTATCTCCCATGTTGTCTATGACAATCTTGTACTTTAGGTACTTAGTCATAGCCATGCTTTCAATGGGAAGAGACCCACTTCTACGAAGAGAATAAGATCTGTTCTATTTATTTTAATTTTGATATTATGTGCTATAAATCTCTTTTGTATTTTATGTATCCTTATCCACAATTGTCTAGAGATGAACTCCAACCCAAAGCTTCACATCCATATAAAACAACATGAATGACAAGAATCTCAAAGAGGAGTTTCTTCTTATCCTAAACACAAAAGAGTTGTTGATTTGCAATTGTTTTCAAGACCATAATAATATTTTCACCATCCATTTATAATTTTCTCAATATTATAGTTTCATTTAATCTTGTGATGAATATTACTTATGAAATATTTGTATGAAGTCACTACCTACAGGTTGTTATTTTCATACATGAAATTAGCATAACTGATCTTTTAGAATTTGATTATCATAACATTTTTTTATCAATATTAATTGTCAAACACATGCCAGAGAAAAAATCCTTGAGAATTGTTAGTTGGTTGTTGAGATCATAGTAACTCTTCACCATAAGAACAATATCATTGGTGTAAAGAATAAGGATGATGAACATAGCATCCAAAGTCATGGTGTCACAACTTTCAACTTCCAAACAATCCTCTAGCTTGTCAATGTATATGCCAAAAAGGGTATGAAATAGGGGACAAACTTGTTTCACTCCTATATTAGAATTAATTTCTTTTGACCAGCCCCTAGAATTCCTAAAATTGGAAATAACCTTATTATGCAACCTCATTGTAGCAACTTTGAACTTAAAAGGGACATTTATCTCTTCTAATCTATTTTATAGGTTAGTTATGAGCACTATGCCAAATGATCTTCTAAAATCAACTTTTTATTATTATGACACTCTTCAATAATGATCCTAAGCATAACAAAGTGGTCCTTGATTTAATTATAGCTCATAAATCCTACCTAGCCTTTGGTTATTTTTCGAGACTTTCTAGCCCAATGCTAATCTTCTTTTCCCAAAAAATTCCATAACTTGTCTAAACGAAGGCTAATCATAATGGTTTTATAATTAGATGGATTGTTTTATCTCCACTTCTAAAAATAGGAAATAATGAGCTTTTTGTCCTGAATTTAGGGAAACCCTTCTTTCACTACTAAATTTAGCAACGTATGAATATAAGTGATGAGGATAGGTCAACCAATTTTTAGGATTTATGCTTGGTATCCTAATGTCTTTAGATTTTTGTATTTGCAAGTTGTTTAACCCCAAACTCTATGTCTTCTAAAAAAACTTATTTCTTTGTAGAAAGGGTTTCAATGTTTTCCATGACATCAAGGAGAGTCATAAAGCTTTAATTTTAAGTTAGAATTTTTCAACCTCTCAATGGAATCATATTATTTTATTTAGTTTTGCGACTTAGAAATTACCTCCAGAATCTCTTAGGATCTACCTTAGAGAGGTGCAAAATATTCTCTTTATTTCTATTTACATGGTTCCTTTTTTTTCTTTTAGTTAGGTCTATGTACTTGTCTAGGATTCATTAGAAGTATCTATAACAACTTTTCTTTGCATGCTTGCACTATTTATCATACCAAGGGTTAGTTGTTCTATTTTCTTTTCTAGATGGCATAATGATAGATAATTTGCTAATTGAATAAAAGAGGGTTGTGGTAAAATTATGATAGAGGTATTCAATATTATCTTTATTTAATAATTGAAAAAGAGAGGGCTCTAGAAAAAATATGATAGAAGTATTCAATGTTATCTTTATTTTATAACAGAGTTATTTCATTATTTAAATCTCTTAAAAATATATTATTTTTAATGTTATCTAAGGTCAAGTGATTTTGGTTATTATAATTTTTTTTAGGGATTGTGTGCCTGTAAAAGTTTAGAGTAAGGGTTAAAAAGTCTATGATCAAAGTCGAGCTCACGGTCATTTATGATTTCAAATTTTACTATTTGGTTGTATATGGGAATATAAAATATCACATAATCTATGGCATTACTAACATTCCCATGGATACAAATTATATTTCTTTCACTTCATAAGACCATTCCGAATTATTAGATTTTGAGAACTACAAAGCTTTATTAACTCAGTACCAAACCAGTTCTCAACTAAGTCTTCATAGTTTCTTTTGTATATGTTAGCTAATGCAATGCACTCATCTAGGCATTTATGATTAGGGTTGGAATAATTGCTTAAGATAATAACTTGATTAGTTATTGTTCTACCATTTAAATGTCATAGGAAGGGAATATTGCTTTCATTTCTTAGGCTATAAATATCATGTTCTAATTCATTGTAAGGACAAATTTTATTTGGATTATTCTTCTTATTAAAAGGTAGAGTTAATAGGTGCAAAATAACATATTGTTATATGAATATTCTTATTGATATCTAAAATTGTCATCCATAGGTACTGATTGAAATTATCTTTATTGTGAAGCCTAATATGAGGGAATATGTTCTTCTTATGTAACAAAGTTATGCATATGATTCATCTATGGTAGGATCTCTTATTCCATACAAGCCACAAGACAAAACCATATATATTAGGGACTTTAGATTCTTCATACTCTCATTGTTCAACAAGCAATATAATATTAATTTCACTCAGGATCGAACTTAAAATGAGACCGTTACTCCATGGATAGACACAACCATTCTTAAAGAGGATTTGGACTGTCCCTAATGGCTATTTATGTTATCTTTTTTGTCTATACCCATAATAATAACTTTTTATTCTTTATTATTACACATTTTCTTATCCTTCTAAATTCTCTTATCTTTTAAATTTCCATCATTAAAAGATATTCTAAGCCATTTTAGATTTAGAGTTTTATTGAATATTTATAATCAATAATGATAACCTTGTTTTTCTCTATTATTTTTACTAACCTCTCTACTTCTATGAAACAAGTTGTTTCATATCATTGTCATTACAAATTAATAACTATAAGCATTTTAATATTTTATATAGTTTAATTTTTTGTTAGAAATTTTTGTAAGCACTTATACAAATATATGCTTGGAATAAGAATATTCAAGATTATAAATCCTTTAGAACAATTTCATCCATCTAAATTATCACATGTTTGACCTTTTATTTAATTTAATCTTAAAATAAATGTATTAAATACATATTTATAATAAATTTTAAAAGTTTAAAAACATAATATGTTTGAATTTTTTAAATAAAAAGTAGAATACATAAAATACATATTATTAATAAAATTGTAATTTATATAATAATGATTTTTATTTATTTAATTTAGTTTTAATAATAAATATGAGAAACATCCAAACATTTAATATACGTTAATAATAATAAAATTGTAA
Source organism: Pseudotsuga menziesii (assembly GCA_001517045.1). Lineage (NCBI taxonomy): Eukaryota > Viridiplantae > Streptophyta > Pinopsida > Pinales > Pinaceae > Pseudotsuga > Pseudotsuga menziesii. Next base: position 37,827 of record LPNX010602988.1, read on the forward strand.
TTTATAGAATAATGTTTTTTATTTATTTAATTTAGTTTTAATAATAAATATAAGAAACATCCAAACATTCAATATACATTAATGATAACTTGGAATTTAATATTTTGTATAACTCGATGTGTGAATGAATGTAGAATGCATTGAATAGATATAATTATAATTCAATGTAAACCAATGTAATTTAAACTAAATACATTATTAATTAGATCATTAATAATAAATTAAATATGGTCGTTTATAAAGTTATATATTGTTAATTTTAAATATTGTTCAAATTATTAATATTTTTTAATAAAATGGCATGGTTAAAAGTTTTTTAAAGATTATTTTATATTATTAGTAATGTTTGTTTTTAATAATGATGATTAACATTTACTAAGACTAACTTTGGTTTATTAAAAAGAAAGATAATATTTGATTTACTTTAAAATCTTGTTCATATACTGAGAAAGCTTGCGAAAAAAATTTTCAAGCTCACTATAGTTTTGGCAAGTTAGGAGGTTATAAAGGCTTGTGTTGTACCAAATACTATGAAACTCAGATCTAATGTGGGTGTAAGCAAGGAATAAACCAATGCCCTGTTTCGTTATGGAGTTCATGAGAGTTCGTTCTAATTTTTTCTATATTAATTTTCTTTACTGAGTGAGTTACTACTTAGGGATACTTCTGATCTTTCAAGTTAGGATTAATGACCTCCTTATAGTATGTTAATTTTCTCTTAACCGCTAAATTTCCTCACACCAGAATTTCTCTTTAAACTTAGAAGTAATAATATTTTTGGCATTATCAATGTTTTGCAAAATGTCATTTTCATCAGTGCTCCAATGGTTTAACCAAGCTATGATATATTTACACCAACACCGCTTGAGGCTTAATTGGTTTAACTTGACTTTAAATCAATTTTATGAAGTTTCTTGTTTCTCATGTTACTTATCTTATGCATGTACATTAGGTACCTAGTCATAGCCATACTTCCAGTGATATATTGACTACATTTTCTCATTTACATTTTATGACTTTTATAAATTATTTTTCCATACCCATCTTTATTTTAATTTAATTGCGCCGAGAGGCGCTCTACAGCCCAATATGGGGGAGATCTTGTAACGTTATGTAACGTTACATAACATTATTTTTATTAATAAAAAATAATTTTTTTAATTATAGGCCAAAATAAATGTCGGGCAAAAAAACAATCTAATATGGGGGAGATGTTGTAATCGTCCTACCTAACAAAACAATAAAAAAAGTAAAAATTTAATTATCCGTAAAAAAAAATGTGAGTCAGGAAAAAAACACAATATGGGAGAGATGTTATGTTTCTACCTAACAAAATAATAAAAAATAACAAATTGAATTATCCTCAAAAAAATGTTGGCCTTGCACATGGTTTTAAAACCAGGTGTAGGTGCAACCCATGGTTTTATTGTACATGGTTTAGGAGGGCCTTGCACATGGTTTTAAAACCATGTGCAACGCCTCTTAAACAACCCATGGTTTTATTGTACATGGTTTAGGAAGGCCTTGCAAATGGTTTTAAGACCATGTGCAAGGCCTCCTAAACAACACATGGTTGTAGGAGGGCCTTGCATGTGGTTTTAAAATCATGTATGGAGAAATGTTGTAATGTTTGTTCCTAACAAAATAAAAAATAATAAAAAATATTATATGTCGGCCATAAATAATATTAAATATTAATAATAAAAATATTATATGTGGACCTTAAATAAAAAGATGTGTCTTTTGGTTTGAATCAAATCAATGGATACCTAAGAAGAGGTTTGCAGCTGAGAGATTTGATCCCTCTCGGTGCTTGATAGAGCCTAGGATTTGGATCTACGCTAGTTTATTTAAATAATTTTGAAATCATTGCGCCGAGAGGCGCTCTATAGCCCAGTATGGGGAAGATCTTGTAACGTGATGTAACGCTAGTAACGTTTGTAACATGTCGGCAAAAAATAATAGCGATAATGAATATTACGAGAGAGATATTGTAACGTGATATCAGTTTAGTAACATTGAATATCTCCACCTGCTGACTGCTGCTCCATCCGGCGTGCTCCATCAGGCGCTAGCCTCACGCACCCATCTCCAGGTGCTCCCTGCTACGGCTGCTCTCTTCTGCCATCAAATGGTCATGCAACTAGCAAGAAAAGATCTAGGAGCCATTTTCCATGGACGAAACGACATGATCATATGATCAAGTCTAGGGGATCCACATCTAATATGCCATCGTTTTCCGATCTACAACAACTTTCTGCATCTTCGACAGAGGTGTGCCCAGATCTTAGCTGAGTAGTTGCAACCGATTCAATATTACTGGTAAGTCCAAGTGTCTTTCAATTCCAAATGACAAGTAGGCCATCCCATTCAAATGCATGGGATTACAATATTTCTAATCATTTTTTATGAGATTAAAAGTTCCTGTGCTTTCTTTAACTATGTTCATGTATTTTCGCATAACTCTGTGCATGTATTTGATGTCCTTGATTATTTGATAACTCTGTGCATGTATTTGATGTCCTTCATTGTTTGATGATGTATGCCCATAAACACCCAATTATTTGATGATGCAGGCATTATTTGATCTCTTTAAAACGCAATAAAAACCTCATACCTGGTCACCAATGACGATTATGTAAGAATGGATCTCTCACTTTCTTTGTTCTCATATTTTTAATTTTTCTTAATTTATAATATTTTCTTTTTTAATTTTTAATTTTTTCAATTATTATTTGCAATATAACTTATTATATTAGTTTATAAAATATTGTTTGCATGGAAGCTTTTATCCATTTAGAAAGAGTTGTGGGAGGATGGAAGTAATAGGGCTGATCAGATAAAGCTAGCAAGCATATTTCTTAAAGCAATAGTTTGAAATGTTTTTTAATGGCCTTATTCAGCGCTGTACCATCACTTTTGTTGGCCTGATATTTCTTCCATCGCGTCCTACTGGCATGTGGTTTAAAGAAGTTTTGTTGACAAATATTATTGGGTTAGCAGGTGTCACGCAAGCAATCAACAAGAAGGCTAGCAATTGGAGCCAGCCATACAGGATTTATAAAATTTTAATAATTTGTAAAATATTGTTTGTATGGAAACAAGAAATATTAGTTATATTTTAAGATTTATAAATTTTTAATAATTTGTAAAATATTGTTTACATTGAAAGAAATTGAGTTTGGAGATGTTAGTTATACTTTAGGATTTATATAATAATTTAGAATTTAATAATTTGTAAAATATTGTTGGTAAGGAAAGAACTTGAGTTTGTAGATGAAATTATTGAAAGAACTTTGGAATTGAAATTATTCACTTGGGGAGATTTGTCTGATATTAATGATGATCCTATAAATGTGAAACAAGTTGTTGATTCAGAGCATTGTGGTCGCTGAAAGAAGGCCATGGTTGAAGAAATTGGTTCCTAATATTTGGAGGTGCAAACCTCCTTGAATGCAATGCTTGAGAAGAGGTTTGCATTGATCCCTCTCGACGCTTGATAGAGTCTAGGATTTGGATCTAGGCTAGTATATTATTATATGATGCTATTATACCCTTGATGGTGTGAGAAGTGGAGTAAACATTTCCCTTGACATGTAGCGAGAGGAGACAACAACATATGACACACGAACAAAGGACAGAGAGGATGGACATTATGGTGTATAGTGATGATCCGGTGGACCAACGGAACAAAGATTCACACTAATAATTAAATGATCCCTATGGGAGATGAGACAAGGTATGATGGAACAAAGATTCTATTCATATGTTTGTGAGGTCTAATGGCTCACACTGCCAAGGATGAGATAACTTTGGAACAAAGATTCTATTCATTCAATGAGATGTTTGGGAGGTCTAATGGCTCTCACTCCCTAGGATGAGAGAACTTAAGATGGATAAGGTTTTAGCATCATATTCAAACTAGTATAGTCACAAGTAAAGTGATTACTCAATGTTAAAAATGATATTGTTAAAGTTAATATAAGCATAAAAAAAATATTATTTCATAAAAAAATGATATGAAAAAATAAAAACAAATTGAAACTAGTTTTTTTAACTACCCTTTAACTAAAGCTTATTTAAATCTTATTCAAGATGTATTTAAGCATGGCAAGATACGATGACCATGAAATGAATCTCTGTTATACAGTTGTTACACTTGGGTTGATCGTGTTAATTCACTCAAACAAGTCCAAAAACTGGCATAATATCTAAATGCCTATTGGCATAATTATTGTGTCATTCAAGATTCAATGTTTACGAAGCCCGAAAGAGTTGGGTTGTTGAGCTACTAGAGAGTGTTGAAACACCTACTAAGTTGGTTTGTTGTTTCCTTTGGTAGACGACACCACTCCATGCAAAGTGAAGTAGATAGATGTGGGTTGGTGCTTTCCTTCGCACACTGTTTATGAATCTGGAAAGTGCTCAGTCACTGGGAATAGTATGGTGCACCAGATAACTTGTAGTAGGAGAGGGGGTCATGTTAAGAAACACCAGATGGAAAGAGGGTTTTCAAAATGCACCCCTTGGTACATTCTCCAAATCATTGAGCAAGGAGAAGAGGAAGATTCAAAGTGATGTTTTTTACAACAAGATGGATACTACAAATGATGGTTGATGGCATGGTGCCCTACTGTGTGCTCAAAATTATGTTGGTCATCTATTGATGCAGAGGGAGGGCCTTCAAGCTACTATGAGAATGTTGGTTTCTCTTTGTGAAGAGGTTCATGATGTTCAAGTGAACCTTGACTTGTTGTTATACTTGGCCAGTGTTCCCCTACAAATTTTGACTCCAGCTCCAGCGTGTGGGAAAAGTAGGGAAGTGTCGCTCTCTTCAATAGCAGCACTGAAAACTTCACGTATAGCTAAAAAAAACAACTTACAGAAAGCTGTGACTCACTAACCGAGCTCAGAAACTCAATTTAACTTCTACAGAACTGTTGCAGCTTGGTTGCTACTGCTAACAGTGTTCCCTAGATGGTGTTGCAGCTAGCTCTTACTTCTAGCAACACTTAACATGCTTAATTATTCAACTAGCTGCAATTGCTGACATCACTCAGCTCTATTGCAGCTCATTATTTTTCACTAATTCGATGACCCCTGCATCGAGAAACTTATTACACACATTCTACTTCAAATAAATAAACAACATTCACACTAAAACTCGAGCTACGACAACAACATAACATAAGAAAAATAAAACTGAGTTTTTACAAAAACAGAGTAAAACACAAAATTACACAAGAAAATATCAGAGTTTCAACTATGTTTCTATTACGCTCTGCTGTTCATATTCAGCGTATAAAATATGGTTTACAATGCAAGTATTTATAGGAATTTTAACTAAGTTGGCCATTAAGTGCTAATTGTCCCTTCGCTATACAAAATGGAATTCATAATTTATGATTTACAGAGTGACAGAAAATAAAATATTGCACTGCCTCTTTAGTAAAAACTAGATGTGATTTGTTGGCACTGTTCTGTTCTAGCAAAATGCCTTTTGACAATTTAAATAATCTGTTGTTTGTCTGGTAGTGTGTCGGTGAGGCAGTTTGCGGCTCTTCAGTGTTGCGGTGGCCACAATATGAACAGTGATGGCTTTTCAAAATTCTGACATTTGATGTTGCCGCTTCAAATTCTGTTGTAGCCGACGGTGGAGTAATTACATAATTCCAACACAACGATCAATCCAAAAAATCCATTCCATGTTCATGTAGTGTCTAGCACCGGTTCTTACACTATGTTAGAATACTATAATTACTCCTTCCATGCACGCAGTCAAGCACAATTAGAGTCTAGCATGCTCCATCAGTCTAAGTTTAGAGAGTCTAAGTTTTGCATGTCAGAAGTGTTTAAATACATTCCTAAGTCAGTTGTAAGGGATGAAGGGATGAGCATGTTTCTTATGAATAAATAATAAGAGAAGTAGCTTGTTTAGCATTGAAGTTGTTCAATAATTTGTGTGCTTCTCTGTCACCTTCTATTGGATTGGTATCAAAGCCAAGATGCTCAACATGTTATCCTATGCTATTGATTGTCCATCCACAACCTGCAAAAGACTATGGTAGACAAGTAAATATGTGCCATGTTGTGAAGTATTCATGTTGCCATGAAGAAAGAGTGTGAATGCTCGATTCGCTAGCCTTGAAGAAGGTGTGGGTCTACACATCTGCAAGAGAATACTCCATTACATCTTGAACCATGAAGAAGTAAGTATGATGTAGTTGTGTCGTTGAAGAAGAAAGTAAATATGGTCAAAGAGAGAACCACTTCCCAAGGAAAGAACACCGTCGTATGAAGATCGTCTCCCCACGTTTGGAAGGAAAAGAAATTCCCATTTGAAGAGAGCATCCCCATCTGCCTGAAGGAAAGATATTGTTGCTTACCATTGAATACCCTAGTGTCGTGAAGAGAAATCAATCCGAGTGCAACGAGAAAACGTGAAGAGAAATCAATCTGACTGCAAAGAGAAAACATGAAGAGAAACAACAAGTATGAAGGGTGAAGAGAAATCAATCCGAGTGCAACGAGAAAACATTTGGAATTATGTAATTAATCCACCACCAGGCTGCAACAGATTTTGAAGTGGCAACATCAGCTACCAAAACTTTGAAGAGCCATCACCGTTTAGCTTGTGGCCGCAACACTAAACAGTCACAAAACTGCAACACTGCCTCAACGCCTGACAAAAAAACAAATTATTAAATCATAAAAAACCATTTTTATATGTCAGCTGAGTAGATCTATTTTCTGAAGAGGCAGCATAGTTTATATTTCTGTCAGACTGTAACAAAGCATTAACATATTGTAAATCATTTGAACAGAGAAGCCTGTTTTGTTAGCGAAGGGCCAATTAACATTTAATGGCCGACTTAGTTAAAATCCTATAAATACTTGCATTGTAAACCATACTCGACACGCTGAATATGAACAACAGAGTGTAATAGAGACAAAGTTGAAACTCTGATATTTTCCTCTGTAATTTTGTTTTTGAAAAAATTCAGTTTTATTTTTTTTATGTCAGGTTGTTGTAGCAGCTTGTGTTTTAGTGTGAATATTGTTTATTTATTTAGTAGAATATGTGTGATAAGTTTCTGGACGCATGGGACATCAAATCAGTGAAAAATAGTGAGCTGCAACAGAGATGTGCGTGAGTTGTGAGTGACGTCAGTAGTCGCAGCTAGTGGATTTAAGCGTATAGAGTGTTGCCGGCTGTAACAGCTAGCTACAATACCTTTTACTGAGTACTGTTAGCAGTAGCATCCGAGCTGCAACAATTCTATAGGAATAAAAATTGATTTTGTAAAGTCTGTCAATGAGTCGCAGCCAGCAATGCACAACTTTCATATAGGTTGTTTTTGAAGCTGTTCGTGAATTTTTTAGTGCCACTGTTGAAGCAAGCGGCACTCCCCTGCCTTCCCCATAGTGGTATCAAAGCTTGGTTAAGTTTTATTGCTCATTTGTTTTTGAAATTAATTGAAATGGCTACTAACAGCAGTGTAGTACAGCCATAAATTCCAGTGTTGTCTGAAAGGAATTATGACACCTGGTTTATTAAGATGAGAACTATCCTGCGTGCTGAGGATCTTTGGGAGTTTGTTACGATTGGCTATCTTGAACCAGCTAATTAAGTAGCTGAGTTGGCTTTGACTAATGTTGAACGTGTTCTGCTGAAGGAAAATCAGAAGAAAGATAATAAAGCTCTTGGTCTTATGCAACAAGGCCTAAGTGAATCTATTTTTCTAAAGATATTAAGTGCCAAGTCTTCAAAGAAAGCTTGGGACACTCTTGAAACATGCTATCAAGGTGTGACCAAGGTGAAGAATGTTAAGTTGCGGAATTTAAGAAGAGACTTTGAGAATTTGAAGATGAAAGAGAATGAGACTGTTGATAATTTCATGACACAAGTCATGAGTGTTGTAAACTAGCTACGGCAGTATGGTGAAGATCTTCCAAATCAACGTGTAATTGAAAAATTACAGAGATGTTTGCCAAAGAAGTTTGAAGCAGTGTTGTTCTAATTGAAGAGTTTAAAAATCTCAGTCAAATGCATATTGATGAGCTAACTGGTTCATTGCTTGCTCATGAATCAAGAATGAATAGGCATGTTGACACTCCTTTAGAAAATGCTTTTAAATATCAGTTAAATGTTACTAGAGGTAGAGGCAGAGGAAGATCTAGTAACAAAGGAAGAGGAGGACGAAGTGCTGGTAATAGTGACAGCAGAAATGATTCTAAAAATGAAGAGAAGTTACAGCAGAGCACTCCTAGCGTAAGGGGGAGTAGCAGCAGTGCAGGACAGTCAGGAAATCATAGGTATGATAAATCTGAAGTTCAATGTTTTTATTGTAAGAAATTTGGGCATTTTGCTAACAAGTGTTGGAAGAAACAAGTAGATGTTAGTAAGTTGTCTACACACATGACAAAGGAGACTGAAAATGAAGAGCACCCTATGTTTTTTATTTGTAATGTCACCTAGTTTGAATGTTTGGTTTTTGGATAGTGCATGCAGCAACCACATGACTTGAAATAAGGAATTATTGTCAAGTCTAGATACTAGCATACAGTCTAAGGTAAAGTTGGGTAATGACTGTAAGGTAAAAGTTAATGGTAAAGGTTTGATTGTTGTGTATGCAAAAGATGGTAAAAGAAGAACTATTCATGATGTTTATTATGTTTCTAGTTTGATGTGTAATTTATTGAGTGTTGGACAATTGTTGGAGAAAGAGTACATAGTATTCTTAAGAAAAAGGTATGCACTATTTATGATAAATATCCAAGTAAACTATTGATTGCCAGAGTAGAGATGACAAATAATAGAATGTTTCCACTAATTATGAGAAATGATTTGACTAACTCTTTGAATTCTTATAAAACTAAGAGTTTAGATCAATCGTGGTTATGGCATTTGAGATATGGCCATTTACATTTTGGTGGTTTAGAATTGCTACAGAAGAAGCAGATGGTAAAAGGATTGCCTAGTATTGAGCACCCATCAGGCTCATGTGAAAGTTGCATATTGGGAAAACATCATAGAGAGAAATTTATTTCTGGAGTCTCAAACAGAGCAAAGGAACATTTGGAGCTGGTACACACTGATTTGTGTGGACCGATGCAAACACCTTCTTTGACTGGTAATGTTTATTTTATGTCTTTTATTGATGATTACAGTCGAAAAACTTGGGTGTATTTGTTGAAATAGAAATCTCAAGCATTTGATGTGTTTAAAAGTTTTAAAGCTATGGCTGAAAAAGAGAGTAACAAATTTATTAAAGTCTTGAGATCAGATGGAGGAGGTGAGTATATGTCAAATGAATTTATGGATTTTTGTAAGTATCATGGAATTAAAAGGCAGTTTACTGCATGCTACACTCCACCGCAAAACGGTGTAGCAGAAAGGAAGAATCGAACCATTATGAACATGGCTTGAAGTATGATGAAGGAGAAGCATCTTTCAAATGAATATTGGGGAGACGCTGTTACTTGTTAAGTGTACATCCTAAATAGAATCCCAACGAAAAGCATGAAGGATCAAGTCCCTCAGCAAGCTTGGAGCAGTAAGTGTAGCAGCATATCTCATTTAAGAATTTTTGGATGTGTAGCTTATGCACATGTACCTGAAGAGTTGAGGAGAAAGTTAGATGACAGAAGTCAGAAATGTATTTTTGTTGGATATAGTGAAGAATATAAATAATATAGACTTTATAATCCCATCACCAAGAAGTATGTAATTAGCAAAGATGTGGTGTTTAAAGAAGAAGAAGCATTGGATGGGAGCATTGATAAATTGGTTGGTGAGGAAGCTATAACACCTCACGCAGAAGATGAAGAAGATGAACAGGGCACACATGGAGGACAGTTCACTCCACATACACCAGCATCAAAGACACCTTCCAGAATGCCCAGAGCTCATGACCATGGTGAACCATCAAGTGTTGGTGGACGGCAAGGAACAGGATCGGAGGTAAGCAATGAATCAAATCCTACAATGGCATCATTAAGAAACAGAGTTAGAGGTCAGAAGACTAGAAGCTTAAGAGAACTGTATGAACAGAATGATGAAGTAGATCAAGTTTCAAATTTTGCATTTATAGCATGTGATCCTGTAGATTTTGATGAATTTGTTAATAAGGATGTTTGGATAAAATCAATGGATGAAGAAATTGATGCCATAGAAAGAAATAATAGTTGGAATCTTGTAGAATTGCCTGAAGATAAAAATTGTATTGGTGTAAAATGGATTTATAAAACTAAGTTAAATGCTGATGGTGATGTTGAAAAATCTAAAGCAAGACTTGTTGCTTAGGGGTTTAGTCAACAACCTGGAATTGATTATAATGAAACATTTGTACCTGTAGCCAGACTTGATATGGTAAGGATGGTATTAGCTATTGGTGCTCATAATAAATGGTATGTACATCAAATGGATGTAATGTATGCATTTTTGAATGGATCTTTAGAAGAAGAGGTTTATGTAAGACAACCTCCAGGATATGAGGTTGATGAAAAAAAAGACAAAGTCTACAGATTGAAGAAAGTGTTGTATGGATTGAAGCTGGCACCCAGAGTTTGGTATAGCATAATTGATGAATATTTGAATGGTGAAGGATTCAACAGAAATCCAAGTGAACCAACATTGTATACCTAAGGTAAACCAAGAAGGTAAAATACTGATTGTTTGTTTAAATGTGGATGATTTGATATTCACTGAAGATTTGTCAGAAGATGAGTTCAAGAAAACCATAAAAAACTTATTTGAGATGATTGATTTAGGAATGATGAAATATTTCGTTGGTATTGAAGTAATCCAATCTGAAGATGGTATTTTTATATGTCAGTCTAAATATGCAAATGATGTATTGAAAAGATTCAAAATGCTAAATTGTAAGCCAGCTGTAACTCCAATAGCAACTGGCACAAAACTCAGTAAGGATGATGATGGGTCAAAAGTTGATCCAACGATGTATAAGAAACTGGTTGGAAGTCTCATGTACTTAATTGCAACAAGACCTGATACAATGTTTGCAGTAAGTTTAATTTCAAGGTTTATGGAAACACCAAAGAGTACCCACTGGTAAGCTGGAAAGAGAATCCTAAGATATATTGCTGGAACAACAAATTTTGGTATCCAGTATATATCTAATTCAAATCTTATGTTGATTGGATACACTGACAGTGATTTTGCAGGTTCAATTGATGATAGAAAGAGCACATCTGGATATGTGTTCAGTTTTGGATCGGGATCAGTAGCATGGGCATCGAAGAAGCAGGCCATTGTGACACTATCCTCTGCTGAGGCAGAGTATGTTGCTGCAATAGCAGTTGCATGTCAAACAGTTTGGACGAGAAGAACTCTTTCTGAGTTACAGCATGAACAAAATGAACCAACTCCAATCTTTTATGATAATAACTCAGCTATTGCACTATCAAGAAATCACGTCTTTCACAAAATAAGTAAACATATTGATACATGGTATCATTTTATTCGTGAACTGATAAACAACAATGAAATCAATGTGGAATTTTGCACATCAAGAAATCAGTTTGCAGACTTGTTTACAAAACCATTGGGAAAAGATTTGTTTGAACTTCATAGGAAAAACATTGGGGTTTGTAAGCTGTAACAGAAATTAAGTGTTATAAAATTTTGTTTTTTGAAGTGTAGTAATTAAGGGGGAGAATGTTGGAATTATGTAATTACTCCACCGCCAGGCTACAACAGATTTTGAAGTGGCAACATCGGCTGCCAGAACTTTGAAGAGCCATCACCGTTCAGCTTGTGGCCGCCGCAACATTGAACAGTCACAGCATTGCCACACCGCCTCAATGCCTGACAAAACAACAAATTATTAAATCATAAAAAAAAAAAATTATGTCAGTTGAGCGGATCTATTTTCTGAAGAGGCAGCGTAGTTTATATTTATGTCAGACTATAATAGAGCAATAACATATTGTAAATCATTTGAACAGAGAAGCCCGTTTTGTTAGTGAAGGGCCAATTAGCATTTAATGACCGACTTAGTTAAAATCCTATAAATACTTGCATTGTAAACCATACTCGACACGCTGAATATGAACAGTAGAGTATAATAGAGACAGAGTTGAAACTCTAATATTTTCCTGTGTAATTTTGTTTCTGAGAAAACTCAGTTTTATTTATTTTTATGTCAGGTTGCTGTAGCAGCTCGTGTTTTAGTGTGAATATTGTTTATTTATTCAGTAGAATATGTGTGATAAGTTTCTGGATGCAGGGGTCATCAAATCAGTGAAAAATAGTGAGCTACAACAGAGCTGTGTGTGAGCTGTGAGTGACGTCAGTAGTCGCAGCTAGTGGATTTAAGCGTATAAAGTGTTGTTGGTTGTAACAGCCAACTGCAATACCTTTTACTGAGTACTATTAGCGGTAGCAACCGAGCTGCAATAGTTCTGTAGGAATAAAAATTGATTTTGTAAAGTCTGTCAATGAGTCACAACCAGCAATGTACAGCTTTCCTGTAGGTTTTTTTTGAAGCTGTTCGTGAATTTTTTAGTGCTGCTGTTGAAGCGAGCGGCACTCCCCTGCCTTCCCCACAAAAACGTGAAGAGAAATCAAGTGTTGTTGTTGAAGCGAGCGACACTCCCTTGCCTTCCCCACAAAATCGTGAAGAGAAATCAATCTGACTACAAAGAGAAAACATGAAGAGAAACAACAAGTATGGAGGGCAAATCCACAAAGTAAATGGGTGAAGAGAATGTCGCATTGAAAAATCCATGTGAATGGAAAAGGCATGAGAAGATGGCAAAACCATAATCCAATCCAAGAGAATGCAAAGGAAGGAAGATCTCAAAAAAAAATTGAATTGTAAAGCATGTGAGAAAGCCAAAAATGGTAGATCTTGAAACCCTTTTATGGAAGTGAAGGGCCATAGTCCCTGAGATCCTATAGTAAGTGGCCGCCTTTACAATGGTGCCACATTAACCAAGCAAACTTAATTTTTAGGGGAAAAAAGGATGAAGGACTGAAGAGAAGTTAGCCACAAAGGGAAGTTTGAAGTCAGTCACAAAGGAAGGTTGATGGTGCAAGGTTTGTCGTTAGTCCACTTGTTTTATATTCCCAGAGGTGCAGATGTTGATGAACATTTGAAACCCACCACAAGGCCCTATCAACAGGAGTGGTTGTTAGTCCACTTGTTTTATATTCCCAAAGGTGCTGCTGTTATACCATGAGAAGTTTGTACCAATACTCCAATAGATAGACTACCAAGAGAAATAGTGGTGGGTAAAAAAAAAAAAGATGGCTCAGAGACCCGTCAAAAGAAATATCAAAAGATTAGAGGCATCATCTCTGGAAGAATTTCAAGCTGAAGCTAATGCATTTGAAGATCACATCCAACCTATGGAGTTTGATGAAAGAAGGAGCATCATCTTGCATAATGTTTCCACATTAAAGAATATTGCATCTGTCTGTGAAGTAGAGCATGAGGTTCAAGTTGAATATGCATCGACAATTGGTATTGGTAAATCCCATTGTTCAGGAACACAAGTGGATGATAGTCATAATAATGACAATGAAACTGCCCATGAATTAGTTTGTGAAGGTGTCGAATCCCAAAGTACTCAGTCACATGTGGATGATGGTTGCAGAACAACTAATGGGGCAGTTTGTGCTCTGGTGAATCCAACAATGTCTATTGATGATAATAACAATGAAAAAGATGTAACTAAGGTAGAAGTTTGTGATGGTGAAGCCTCCAAATTATGAAGAAACAATTGGTTTAGGATTAAATCTAGCAATGTTTGCAGATGAAACAAAGGTTAAAGAACTTGAAGTTGAATTTCAGGATAATCACTTATCTTATGATGATTCTTACAAATAATAGCAGAGAAGAAGCTCATTGATGAGTTGTTGTTTAGAAGAGTACAACCTTGCTTAGACCAACTGGATGATATCATTTTTGTAGCTAAAAGACATAAATAAGATATGCATAAAGATGACTTTAGGGCACGAGTCGCTGAGGAAGATAAACAACTTTCAAAGCTAAAAACAAATTTTGATAAAGATTTGGCATTTATTGAAGATTGGCTTGCAAATCCCAAAAAGCTGAAGATAACAACCTAGATTTTAAAGCAGAGGCTAAACCAGAGTTATGAAACAATGAAGAAGCTATCCAAGAAAAGCAAAATGAAGAGAACCACCATGGCTCTAATTCTGATATTCTTTGTAATCTTGACTAGTTTTTTTGAGTATGCAGCAGAGTAGCCAGTTGAAGCTATAGCGAAGAAATCAATGAAGAACATATTGAAACCATTTTTATGAAATGGAATTATGATGAAATTATATTTTATTATGAGTTAATGTGGCAGCATTCCATTGAGCAGTTTAATGAATATGAAGTCCAAGTCTTTAAGGGCATAGATGATAGTTTTCATATGTAGTAACAACTCACTTTTAAAGATTAGATGTTTGATTATGAAGATTGAAGAAATATGTCTAAGTAGATTGATCAAATTCTGAACATGAAGATGCAGCAGTAGAGGAAAAAGATGAAGCATGGAGCCTTTACTATCAGGGAAAAAATGAAGAAAATGACAGGAGCACAAAGCTACAGCGAAGAAATCAATGAAGATGTTAAGAAATCAATGAAGATGTTAATGAAGAACATATTGAAACCATTTTTATGAAATGTAATTATGATGAAATTATATTTTATTATGAGTTATTGTGTCAGCATTCCATTGAGCAGTTTAATGAATATGAAGTCCAAGTCATTAAGGGCATAGATGATAGTTTTCAGATGTAGTAACAACTCATTTTTAAAGATTAGATGTTTGATTATGAAGATTGAAGAAATATGTCTAAGTAGATTGATCAAATTCTGAACATGAAGATGCGGCAGTAGAGGAAAAAGATGAAGCACGGAGCCTTTACTATCAGGGTAAAAATGAAGAAAATGACAGGAGCACAAAGCTTCCAAGATTGGAACAGAAGAAAATGACAGGAGTACAAAACTTCCAAGATTGAGTATAGAAAGAAGTTACATTAGCATGAGCACATAACAGCAAAGAAAGTGAAGGTAAAGATGTTCGGTAATTCTAGCGGAGACATAGATAACATACATTCACATTTTTATTTTCAGCACATAACAGCAAAGAAAGTAAAGGTAAAGATGTTTGGTAATTCTAGCGGAGACATAGATCAACATACATTCACATTTTTATTTGTTTTTATCAAAGCTCTTTGACGCAGTATGTTGCTTAGCAACAGTTTGATATGTGTTCAGTAGTTGTAACTAAGGGGAATGTTAGAATACTATAATTACCCCTACCATGCAAGCAGTCCAGTTTCAGTCCAGCTAGAGTCTACCATGCGTCCGTTAGTCAACTTCTTCTAAGTTTATAGAGTCTAAGTTTTGCATATCATAATTGTTTAAATACACGCCTTGAGATCAATGGTAAGGGATAAGTATGATCATGTTATTTATGAATAAAGAATAAGAGCAATAACTGCATTATTGAATTCATTCAATTGTTTGTGTGTTTCTCTGCCTCCTTCATCAGCCTAGTTATATACTAGTTTGTTTCGACATGGTTTTCATGGTTAAGCTTTTTTAATTTTGCTATATATCTGTTATAAAACAGAATAGGTCATCTTGGTTTCCCGTGGAAGTGTAGATATAGAAAACTATGTTCTAATTTCTATTGTATTTTTGTGTTAATACAAATAGCTAACTTATAAAAAATTTCTATTATGAATGATATGATTGTATCTGATATAAACAGTGGCACAAATCCTGCATGTTGCTCGACTTAGATCTATACCCAACCTAATAGATTAAAAAGCATAAATATACATAAATTGTTCTTATACTATTTATAACATTAAAAATAATATATGATAATTTTAGAAGCTGAAATTTTCATACACCTGCTATAATAGAGCGCAATTAAGCATGGTTTTATTAAGTGATTTGGTTTATTGGGTTTCTTTGTGATGATATAAATTTTAATTTCAAGGTATAGCTTTATATATAGATTCAGGTTTGTGACTCAAATGCATGTATCAAAACCCAATTGCATAACGTTCACCCATAGACATCGTTCACATTTACACTTAATATATACATTTAAGACAATTTTTTTTGTAAAACAATATGAAAAAACATTGATAAATTATATTATCTATTTGCATTGGAAGACATGGCTTCCGGGATTAACAAATTTAAGAATCTCTCAGGGAAAGGACGCACACATAGCAAGAGCAGAGAAGGCAGACATTGTACGCTCTTTTATTACAATCAGTGTAGTATCTTCAAAATTGTTATTATTTTGCCCATCAAAGAGAAATTTGGATGAAATTTAGATCAGTGGATTGAAATCAAGGGCACTTGGGGCCGCCTTCCTGAGTCTTCCAGTTATCGTAGCAAGGGCATACTTGTCTGTTTCCAGACGTCCCGGGAGGAACACACAGACATTTTGCGCAGCATTTTTGACAGTAAAACATACATGCCTTTCTGTGAGAAGTTGCTGAACAACGATATGAACACTTTGGTCCGCAGTCTGCATTAATGTTCAATCACAATACAATGTTTTTTATTAATATAGTTGTAAACGTAATAAATATTCTTCGAATACCAAGACAAAGAAGAAACGGAATTGATCGAACCTGACGGACGAAGGCTGTGCTCACCATACTGGCCCTGAACGAATTAGTGATGGATTTCTAGTCAGTTAAAGTCATCAGAAGATATACCATGTACCGTAAATCTATAACTATGACTTATAGGTGATGAAAGCTGATGAATCGATAACTTATAGCTGATGGAAGTTATGGATGATGAATGGATAAGTGATAACAACGTATGGATAACTTATAGTTGATGCTTATAGTTGATGAAATGGATAACTAGTAGCTGATGAATAGATAACTACTGTCTTCCATTTCATAACTATCTTTTAACCACAAACTATGAGGGTGTGCTAGTTATACATGGATTTATTTGAGATTTGGGGTGGCTATCTCTTAACCATTTGATCCCTATGGACCTGATCCAACCACAAACTATGTGGGTGTGCTAGTTATACGTGGACTACGACCTATGCTTTATGGCACTCTAAAAAATAACTGGTAGCTAGATGATGAATGGATAACTGGTAGCAATGCATGGATAACTAATAACTAATAGCTGATAAATGGATAACCAACAGTTCATGGCAGATAACTAGAACCTGTTTAACTACAAGAGTACGAGGAGTAAAAAAATATTTTCAAAGTGTCTTCCATGCCATAACTATCTCTCAACTATTTGATCTCTATCTAAGTGATCCAGCCACAAACTATCTAAATGTGCTAGTAATAAAACAGAAAAAAATAAGATTACTTACCCCATTCAGAACCATCATTGAATCCTTATGAATGTGCTAGTAATAAAACAGAAAAAAATATGATTGCTTACCCCATTCAGAGCCATCATTGAATCCTTATTGTTGTATGGTATCGCTGCCTGCAAGATCACCCTGTCAGTCATTTGAAAACAGTGATTATACATATTACACTTCTAATATGAGCTCGGATTCCCTGTAATGTCATTGTCGTACCTCAATACTCCACATAAACAATACGAATATGGTAATTAGAAGAACAGCGACCGATACATTAAAGCGCGCCATAGGGAATAAACTGTGTCAATGGATTAATAGTTGGGGAATTCTAGATGTAAGTTGTCAGATCGTCAATCATTGAGTTTCGACTGAGAAGATCGTTTGTGCAAGGATGCTAGATAAAGCAGGAGCGCCATACTCCTAAAAGCGGGAAAATCGCCGAAAAGAGAGGTCACTAGGCCTGTAGTTACTCGTAACTGACATCCTGCTTGCGGTTACATAGTCGACATGCCTGATTCTCATTCAACGCCGTCAAGCTTGCGGTTACATAGTCGACGGTTAGTATGAAAAAAAAAAGGCATTGTTGTGTTTGTTTGTCAAGAAGCTGGTACGCTGTGTTTGGAAGTTTGTGATTTAATGGAATCGTACGTAATCAAGTTGGATTAACTGGAATGGGTTGAACGAATAAATTTGTTAGTTTGTCAAGAAGCTGGTACGATGTGCTTGGAAGTTTGTGATTTAATGGAATCGTACGTAATCAAGTTGGATTACTTGGATTGGGTTGAACGAATAAATATGTTAGCTAATATTTGTTAATGGAGAATCAAGGTATCGTATAAGAAAATTTAAGCTCGAGGCCGAAATTCTAGTATTTAAACCAGCCAAACGCACAGCCCAGCATCAAGAACAAGGCACCAAAGCTCGACATATATTAAGTGCCAAGTCACGAGGGAGCCACAAGGGCATATGCCCATAACCCATGGTAGCAAATGGGGTTTATAAATACCATAGAAATAGTTTACACTAGCAATATAGTACAGTATGAGTGGGTCTAATGGTTAAGAGCATGTGTTTTTTCTTAAGACTTTCAGAGGTTCAAATCCAGAGAGGGTAGTGTATGTACATCTATGTAGACTTTAGCAGTGAACCCATGGAAAACCATTCTAGCAAAAAGTGCTTATAAATACCATAGAAATAGTTCACACTAGCAATATGGTACAGCATGAGTGGGTCTAATGGTTAAGAGCATGTGTTTCTTTTTAGGACATTCACAGGTTCAAATCCAGAGGGGTACTGTATGTACATCTCTGTAGATTTTAGCAACTAAATCACTGTGCAAAAGAGGGTCTGCTGTTTCACAAATAAAAGAATCTCATACATCAAATTGATGTCTCCTTTGATGATGACCTTAAAAATAAATTATTATTATTACTCATAGTCACAAATCACTTGAAAAAAAAACCAACTAATTGATCCCATTCAAGGAAAATGGTTTTTGCAATCAACCTCGTTGAGTTCATTTTAAAATATAGGAAGCTCTACTGATTTAGCTCAGAGTAAAAGACCTCCTGAATAGATGTCGGGCTTGTGAAATGGTGTTGAATTGCATGAACCGAGCATAGAAGGAGCAATGTTAATATCAAAGTATTCAAGTTAACTGTATTAAAATATTCAGACACTGCAGCTAACCTTGCTCAGATGCGTGCAGTCGCATGGATATTTTGACAGATTTCAAAATGCATTTTCCATGAATGACGTTCTATCTATTGAAACCCCGCAAGACCAGCGTTCAAAGGTGTGTTCAAAACAAAGATAAATGCTATGATTATGTCCATTATGATTATGTCCATTGTGACGGTGTTTTAGATTAAAAAAAAGAAAGGAGCGGTTGATATTTTATTTCGCTGGCTAAAATTGCTCGACGATTATCATTTAAAGTGGTAGCGAAATGCAAACCACTAGGCCACTTGCTCCAAAACAGTTGAGTCCTCTGATTGAAAAGGTTTGGACTGAAACCACTATCCCCGAGCTCTGTAATGCCTAAACAATAAAAACTAAGTCTATAATTGAGCACGTTTCTGAGTCCAATTGTAAGGTCAAGCATTCAACACCAGGTGCCACGAGGACGGAGCCTACATGGGACCTAAATATTTTTCCTTGTCGATTGCTTCACTATCGACTTCGCGCAGATATACTCTGATGAAGAATAAGATGACGAAGATGTTGCAATTGAAAACTAGTATTATATAACTCTAAAGGTTTGTTGGAATCCAATCCTCAAGCTGCACTTTCTGGTTTTGGTGATGTTAAAAGGATGGAACGTGGAAAAGTTCAGTGGGAATTTAAAGTGCTGAAACAAACAGTTAAGTTGCATTATCGTTTGGGAAATTATAAAGAAATGATGGACGCTGCTACTTCCAAGTATTTTTCTGCATTGAATTTTTTTTTTAGAAGACTCAATTTTCTATGAAATATTTTTAGGACCATTTAGAGTGACTAATGAGCATTTTAATGCTATTCTTACAAGTTTCTTTGATTCCATTGGTTTAATGCTTATGATTTGCATAACACATGTTTCATGCTTAGATTCATTCTTGAACAAGGTTAACATTAGTTTGTGGCCTCATTTGATCCACCTAGCAATTGGCATTGTTCGTCGGAGACGATGAACGTCAACATCGACTTTGCCAAGTTAGGCACCTCGACATGACTTCGGTAGGTTCAACATCGACTTCGATAAGTCTGCACCTCAACACGACCTCGACATGTTCAATATCGAATTCGACTAATTCAGCACCTCGACATGCATCGTTGACACCACTGACCGATGAACTACGTCATATTGTTTCTCTATCTTACAGTCGTCTGTAACGGTTGAACTTCTAGAACCGTTCCAACTTCTCTTGTAACTGAATGTAACAGGCAGACAACCCATGTGTTCTCATCATTCTATTTGAGCATGTACATTATTGTAATATAAAGCAAATAATTGAGCAGTAATGAAGTAACCGAGATTGGTTCGAATTCTTGCATATTATTTGTGTGTGTGTGTGTGTAGGGTATTTCCTGCATTTGCTTATATGGTTAATATTCTTCCACCATAACAGTACTCAATTCATACAATTGAATAGATGTCCCCATAGTGCACCTAGGGCACCCAAATCATTGGTATCAGAGCTTGTTTGTGCTTAATTCATGCGTAGATACTTCTATCAAGGTTACCTGAATTTTGCATGTTCAAATGTGCTCACAAACTCAACAATCCAAGCAGAAAATACCTTCAACCTCAGAGTATCTATCTACTTGCACCACTAGACCGAAGATGGCCAGAGAAACAGACAATAGACATGTAACTGACGAGAAAAAGCAACTGATAGAGAAAGCGCTGGCTTGAGAATGAACCGAAATGATCACCTAGTTAAATAAAATTCTCACGCGATTCACCCTGACATCAGGAGGATTCTTGACAAGATCCAACTCCGAAAAACTCAGTCCATTCAAAGTGCAAATGAACTTGGACATACCGAATCTAGAAGGGAAGATTGACGTGGAATATGTAGACAATTTGGTACAAAACTGGAATCCTATTACTCGGTGAACCAACTCTCAGAAGCTAAAAATATCACCATTACATCCTTAAAGATGTTGACCTCGATTCACTTTTGGTGAGAAAACCTATCGACAAAGATGGAGAAAGACAAAGACCCCATATATACATGGGAGAAATTTGTCGAGTACGTCTAGAAGGATTTCTACCCACCCAAGTACATTGAACAACAATATAAGAAGTGGCAGCAACTAAGGCAATGGAAATACCAACCCGTGCACAGTTACACCAATGAGTTGTATCGACTGATGGTGATACTTGGCATTTAAGAAGAAGAGAAATTGCTTATTTTGAAGTGCGCTAGTGGATTTTCCCCATACATTTAGAAATAGATGGAGTTTCTGACTATCGGTATGCTTGCGGATGCATTCCACTATGCCAGTAAGCTTGAATCCAAACATAAAGGAAAAACATGCTTCGTGACTAAGCCAATAGGTTGAACATCCGACAAGAAGTCACAAGTCGACTCTGACATGTCAATACACCCTTCTTAGTCGATCCCACCAAAGCAAGACCATGGAAAAAGAACTCTTAGAAATACAAGAGGGAACGTAGCAAACAACCCCCTACTAAGAAATGGTGTGATTACCACAATTCATCATGGCATGATATGTCTGAATGCAAGGCTCAAAAGGCAATTTTGGAAAAATTGTCTACCTCTAATTTGTCCGACAAAACCCTGGTAGAATCTGACCCAGAATCATCGACCCTTTTGACATCAACATCGACCACTCTAACAGCCTCAACTATCGTCGACAAGGAGGAATGAGAGCGCCTGTTCCATACACAGATATGGGTTCAAAAAAATCAATTGCGTTTGATTGTGGATAATGGCAGCCGAAAGAACTATATTTCTGAATATCTTGTGAAGAAACTAGGTCTTGTCACCACTCCATATCCTTAGCCTTATAATATCGGTTGTATGAAGGATGGACAGCAACCGAGGATCACCCGATAATGCAAACTCACCTACTTCATTAATCCTTTTGAATATGAAGTACGTTGTGATGTGGAATCGCTTTCCATAGCCGATGCACTGTTTGGGAAACCTTACTTATGGGATTGGCGTGGGAGTTATCAGTCACAGCCTCAAAAGGTGATTGTCAAAATACGGAACCAATGGTATGGTATACCAGAGAGGTGACCTACACCATGGTTGCAATGCTATCTTCCAAATAGAAAACTCATTAACAATGCTCAGAGATTCACAGTTATCATGATCAAGCCTCAACATTCTAGGAAGACAACATCAACTAGTCAACTCATCGACCAGTGCAACTCCCGACAGCAGCAACAGATCGATAATATTCTTGATGAATACCGTAGCGTAATTCAAGAGCCAGACGGAGTACCTCCACATTTCTTGGTAAAACACTCCATTGAACTTTTTCTTGGTTCTTCATTACCTAACACATCTGTTTATAGAAGATCCATTATTGAGAATGAAGAGATTCACATACAAATTCAAGATTTGATAAAAAAAGGTCACATCCGACCCAACTTCTCTCCTTGTGGAAGTCAAGTCATCCTCGTTCCAAAAAAAGATGGGACTTGGTGCATGTGCATCTACTACCAGGCTCTCAACAAGATTTCGATAAAGAATACATACCCTCTACCAATGATAGATGAACTAATCGACTGTCTGAAAGGTGATAAATTCTTTACTAGGCTTGACCTCAAGTCTGTATATCGCCAAATTTCGATCGAGCCCACCGATGTATGGAAAATTTCTTTCAAAACAAAGGAAGGATTGTTTGAATGGTTAGTCATTCCTTTCAGCTTAACCAATGCACCCACGACCTTCATGCGATATATGGATGACATTCTTCGAACATTCATCAGAAAGTGTGTCATTGTCTACCGAGATGTTATCTTGATCTTCAGTCAATCATGGGAAGAACATGTCCGACAATTTCGACAAGTCCTTGACACTCTTCGACAACATTGAGTCTATTTGAACATGGAAAAATTCTCATTTGCGATGAGCAACATCAAATATATGGGGTATGTAATCAACTCTACAGGAATTCATGTCGATCCAGAAAAAGTATAAATCCTTAAAGAGTGGCCCATTCCTCAAAACATTCATGACGTAAGAAGTTTTCTTGGTTTGGAGAACTTTTAGCGACGATTCATACTGGGCTTCAGTCACATAGCTTGTCCTTTGAATCAGTTGACTAAGGGAAATGGGAAAACTGTCGTCAAATGGACATCGACACAACAACAAGATTTTGAGCAGCTCAAACACAAGCTCTATACTGCACTAGTACTTGTGTTACCCGATTCTCATCAGACTTTCAAGATTGATATGGATGCATTAGACTATGCCCTCGACGTAGTGATCACTTAGTTTGGTCCCCCATTCGCTTTTCATTCTAAAACTTTTAATGACACCATCAAAAAATATTCATCATATGAAAAAGAACTGTATTCCATTTTGCAATCCCTTAAGCAATAGAGACATTACATTCTTGTCAAGGAGACGATCATTCTTACTGACCACAAGCCTTTACAGTTCACCCTGTCCCAGTCAAAGGTACAAACAATTCAAAAACTCAAGTGGATTAATTACCTGCAACAATTCCAGCTGGTAATTAAGTATTAGAAAGGTAAATCCAATGCCACAGTCAATTATCTGATTCGACCACCCATTACTCTCCTTTTTATAGTGATGATTATGCAAGGCTACGACACCATTACTTGGCCTTAATTGTATTCAGTATACTCCAACTTTTATGTAATTTATCAATAGCTTCAAACCAACTCAGCATCCACTACCGACTATTTCCTGAAAGAAACCTTGTTATACAAGCTTCAACAACTTTGTGTACTAACATGTGAGCATCAACATAAGCTCATTTGGGATGCGCACTACAACAAGACTGCAGACACTTTGGAGTAGCGAACATTGTAAATGAAAGTGTTCCTATGGCCAGGGTTTTAGAGGCCATCAACATAATGGGGTTGAAAGATAGATGTACAATGTTCAACAAGTATATATAAGCAAGATTTAGAGATAAGTAGGGTCAATACTTGATTCATTGAAGGTTGGTCCAAGATTTCTCTAGCGCTTCCTCTTGCTCCTCTTGCTCCAAGAGACCTGCAAAATAAGTTTAACCTTCCTCAAACCATATAGAATATATGAAAGGAGATTATGTTCAGTAAAACATTAAACCCTAATCTGTTAAATATCATCATATAATGATAACATAGATTCAGCACACATTGAACAATGATCTGGGAAGAATAAGGACATCACTTCTTTATTAAATAAGTGGAAGAAGTACAGAGTTCACCTTATCCTCTTGCTAGGCACCTAATGAAACCTTGATCTGGTTCTGTTGCTTCTCTTCTCGAAGGAACTCAGCCTCCAAGCTCTGCAGCACAAGGAGATAGCTTATAGGGAAAAGGTGGTGGAATGAGAGACCCAATTCCTACAGCATAACAATGCAAAAGTTCAAATCCCCTCTCATGGACCTCTCTCCCTCTATTTATACATTTATGAAGAGATAGGGTCAAATAGGGGTAAGTTACAACTTCCAAATCAATTCCATAACTACCCAAACCACCCCTAATTCAATATTTTTGATAATTTTATCATTTTTTACCACTACAGGGTGTATTTTCGGGTAGCATGCAGGAAAACTCGCGAGTATAGAAGTGAAACTCATGGGTTTGCTTCACAAAAGTCACGAATGGGTCAAATATACTCATTTTTAGTGTACTTCTTGGCATTTTCATACTTTGGAGTCTTGTGCAAAGTTGTTCCTGACTTGAATACCTTTCCAACGGTTGAGAGAAGAGGTCAAACATAGTTACAAAACTTTGGATATGTCTCCTCCAATTTAGGTTTTTTTCAGTGACTTTCATGAAGTGTCATCATGGAAGTGTCGACATGCGACGAAATCATGGGAAAGTGGCCATAGGTAGATATTGTGTCATTTTAGGCTATGAAATATGCCACCTCATATATAAATTTAGAGGGGAAGACGATAGTTGAAATACTTTATAAAAAGGAAACAACTGATTATGGAGAGAGCATAGAATCCAAGATAAAAGGCTTGAATAGAGGTACCTGAAAGAGAGATAAATGTCAGACAAAACTTATCTCTAGTACATACGTGTTGATATAAAAATGATCGCCATAAAGATACAGGTGGATCCAACATGAATAAATGATGTAACTATCATGGTCGCTCAATATGCAAAAAGGTGTCGTATGAAATCTAAAGGAGTCATGGCCACAAATGAACAAGGTGGACCCATGCTCAACAATCGATCATAGCCACAACAATACAATGTGGATCTATGTCTCAACAAATGTTATATGAAGTGTGGCAAGTTCTTGTACAACTCGGGGAATAGCAAAAGATGAGGATGCTACTGTCGGCCCAAGGTCTTCAATCCAAACCGCCCAAAAGGTACGAATCCTAACCATGCGAAGAAAGGAGTTGAAGTCGAACGAGGAGGAAGTCGTTTGATTACCGGTCATTGATGAGAATCATTAACAAATGCAAGGGAAACCACCATTAATGAAAGTGGTCCCCAAGGTACCCAGTACATTCTAACAAGTGTGAATACCAAGGATTTGAAGTCGAACACTTGAAGAATCCATCGAGTAGGAGATAGTAAGGTATTCCCACTACCCTATAGAGAGGGAAATTGCCACTGATGACTGCAATCTCCAAGGTACTGCCATAAACTCTAAATCTCATTCCCAGAGCAAGACGTGTTGAAGTTGATAGGAAGAGATCCATTGGAAGGAAGGAACTAAGGCATCCTCCATCATACAACATGAGGTAAGTCAAAGACTAATTGGAGCTAGAACTAGCACAAAATTTTACGACAAAGACTGCCGAAAACATGATGTAATGAACTGATACCAGGGAATGACCGACACAAAAGGTCAAAGAAATTGCAGAGTGGTCGATAAAGGTTTAATCCTTGAACAGTGAGCATTACACAAAAGTGAGTTAGGAATATTTTGACACAAAGGGACCAAATGACACAAATCTATAATGTAGGAGACATTGACATATTCCCCATATAATTGGAAAATAATCCATCAGGAGGAGTAAGAAACTCTGAATCGGGATAAGGTCGAAATACTAGAAACCAACTGGTGCTTGGTTCAAGGAGACAAGAATCGTTGCCATGATGTAAAATACATGTGGATGAACCTCCCCTTCCCTCTTTCTTGTAAAGCTTTAACAAGTCCAAGAAACAAAAATCGGGACCTTCTTCATTTTTTACAAGCTCGAAGAAGAGACTGAAGAATGCCTTATAAACCACTAACTCGTGGATTTTACAAGCCCAAATTAGTGAATGCTCGATGATGTTTTCATATTTTTGATAGTCTAAAAACTCCAAAGAAGACTCTAGGGGGCTGCTTTTTCGTAAGGTTAGTCTCCTAAGTCTGAAAAAGTGTAAAGCTATCCAGAGGAGAACTCTCTTAGTCTAGGTGAACTAATGTATACTTTTTTCATAGTTAGTCAGCAAGGATTGAAAAAGGGGTTAAACTATCACCAAACCGACGCTTCTTCAAAAGCAAGCAGGACCACTTTAGTTTTAACGAGTGTGAAGGAAAACAAGATCACTCGAAAAGTTCCATTTTATTACGAGAATGTTACGGAAAACAGTAAACCGATGATTTTGTACTAGGAGTTTAACGAGCATGAAAAGTGACATAAAGAATGCTGGGAATATTTTTTTTGTTTAGGCCTAGAGCATGAAAAAGATAAAACTAAGCTCAACAATGTTCCTTTTCCATAATTTTAGTCCTCCAGGTCCGGAAGAGAGATAACCCTATGCCTGAAGATAATATTCCAGATTCCGAAGAAAATAGATTATTCATTTTCTGTAAGTAATTCACATGGTCCGAAAAAGTACCTTATGTCATTGAAAAAAATATTCAAGAGTACCTTATGTCATTGAAAAAAATATTGTAGAGGATGCATTCAAACTACATCTATTATGTTATATTGGAATTCATTCATTTTCAATGTAGATAGTCAAAATCTCTATGACATGTCGATATTATATAATTATATGAAAGAATATAACATAACTTTTCTTCTATTGTTTGTCACTGGAACTAGTGAAAAAATCGAGTAAGATGGTTCTACACTGCAAAACATACACAAGATAAGTAACTTTGAAACTTAAGTAGATCAATATAAAAGGATAGTTGCCTCGGGATGGAATGAGGTACAACTTAGGATAAATCAAACTAATGTTTACCAAACTTTCATGATAGTTCCCAAGGATAAATTAATCCTAAGTGGGATGGTTTGATCCAAGAAGGAGACATAAATTGACTAAATTTGTTATCCGAGGAATCTAAAGAGAAATATAATATTAGCACATAAGCATAGTTATTGTATAAAAAATATAGTGTAATAAGATAATCATCATCTCAAAATGCACATTAAGCATTTGGAAAAATTCAATGTGGATTAGAACGAAAAAATAGTATTAGGTTGCAAACACATTAATATTTTTTGTTATGCAATTTTGGTGTTGTAGACTAATTGCATAGTCAACAAATCCAAATTGCTCTAATATTTTCATGTAACTTTGGCATACTAATCGATGTCATAGACACATAGAAAAATTGTATGGTGTGTATGGATAACTGTGTATATTCTTACACATGTGAATTAAACAATTATATATTACATGCTTATTATTATACCTTACTCTCTAAACAATTATGCACATTATGTAAATAAAAATTTATTCATATTATGTAAATTATATTATATGAATATGTGGAGATTTTTATTCCCTTAATTAGATTGTATATATTCCATTTTGTACTAGTTTATTTTCTATTGTTGTAGGCCTTTATGTTTTTCATATCTCCTTATATGGTTATGTTCCATCATAAAAATCATATTTGATTATGTTGCTCATTTTTATCTTATTAATATATGTTTATTAAATATGAATTTCATTTATTTATTAGTTAGTTCAATATTTTATGAATTGCTATAGGTTAGAGATTATTTATGTATAACTTCTTAATTATGGTGAATGAATGTACTCTTTAGACACTCCTTGTGTAAAGCCATCTATTTGAAATTATGTAGATACTAGCTTACAAAATATCCCCACCAAAAACCAATCCCTCATATTTAAAAATGTCCACACTTTTATTATTTTAAATTAATTCTTTCTAAAACATTAGAACCTCTAAATAATATTAAACACCCATTAAAAAATTAATGTTTTTTTATTTCTTTCAACCTTTCACAATGTTGCATAATGTTGTTTCTACTCAGCATAACATAACACAAAACGATATATAGAAGTTATCTTTATGGGTTAAAAGTTGTAAAACTACTCACCTTTGTAAAATAATGGGTAAATTTTATGTTATAATATATAAAAAAATTAAAAATAATAAAACTGTGTATATTAAATTAAAAATAATTTTTTTATGTTATAATAAAAAATTTCTTGAAAATAATAAAATTGTGTATATTAAATTGAAAATAAAAAAAAAAATTAGTAAATACTTTATATTTATTAATAAAAAAGATAAAACACAAAATACATATTACTATTTTTATTATAACATTTTTATTAAATTAATTAAAAATAAATAAATAAAATACTTTAATTGATCTTAAAATTAAGAATTAATGAACTTTCTTAGAATTTTATCTAATAATGCCTAAAAGGCAATGTCCATTTCATGATCTTATATTGCTTTAACACAATGAATAATGTGAACTTGGATATTGGATATGCTCTTTTCACTGAATTTTTGGATGGGATGGCCATTAAGAAAGGCCATTACAGACTCTTTTAGATGTACTATTTTATATCATTTTCAGCATCTGTATGTATTATGTTGTATTTATGTTTTCTACCTGTTACTTTGGAAGCCTATCAGCAAGCTGGTTTTTGCTCAGGATGGTTTGCATGTTTTATCACCATCTCGAATGAAGTTTTTCTGACCTGATCATTCAGGGATGATGAGAAAAGTCTACTATGATCAGACTTTATGTCCATTGTTCACATGACTGCTTGATGATAGTTTCTATTTTTTGTCTATGTGTGAAAAGGACTTGTCTTTCTACTCCTGTAAGCTGATAGTTATGTATACCATGTCTTTTGATTCTTATGAATAACAAAGACCGGTATTTTTTCTTCTAAAAAAAAATGTCCACTTCATGATCTTTATATATTGCTTTAACACAATGAATAATGGATAAGGTAAGAAAGGCAATGTCATTTCATGATAAGTGTAGATTGCTTTATCAAATTGAAATAATGATCCCATGTGCAAGAATTTTATTTGTAGATTGCTTTACCAAATTTGAAATAATGGTTTCATCTACAAGAATTTTACCAATGTCATTTCATAATAATTATAAATTATTTCACCTTCCATATATAAAAAAAAAGTATCAATAAAGAAACAATCGCTATTTCATGCTAATTGCAATTTACTTCAACAAAAGGAACATTATCATTTGAGAAACAATAAATTTATCAAATGTCATGATTCCATGTGCAAGAATTTTATCATGAGTAAAAGTTAGGTCTCTGTAATAGTAATTGTACATTGTTTTATCATTTAAAATTAAATATAAATAATAATTAAATACAATGTATATTTCATATTATAATGGTAGATAGCTTTTACAAAATGGACATCAAAATTTTATTGATTAATTAAACCAAAACAAATATATAAAAATATTTTAAACAAATATTTTCTAAAATAAAATTAAAAAATTTATAAATTTTAAAAAATAATAATAATAAAATTTCAATTCACATTTTAAAAAGTAAAATTAAATTTTCTATAATTTTAAATAAAAGTCTAAAAATAATAAAAAAAAACAACTAACTTATGCAATTTATAAAATTGAATATTCAAACTAGAACATTTGCACATAAGTTGAAAAATGCATTTCAACCAAAAAAATTAGCAGAGACGAATGAGTAAGGGTTGAAATTTAATATGAAATAATAAAGGTTGAAATTTCTGCATTGATTTAGACTTTAAAAATATAAAAATTGAAAAAAATTATTTAAATTTTTGTTTTATTTATTTATTTGTTATTTATTATTACTACTTAATTATATTTATTAATAAATAAATTTATAAATAATAATAAATTTAGTTCTTTCTTTAAAAAAACTAAAAAAACATCGAAATACACTTCAGCTAAGTTTGTCTACCATTCTACTAATATAAAATTGCATTCCGCTAAATTTCACTACCATTCTATTAGTATAAAGCCATATTGGATCAATTTTTGTAATAAAATAGCCTTCAAACACATAAACATGTTATTGATTTGTTATTTTTTTTCATATAAAAATATGCATGGAAAACTCAGCAATATTTCTTCACATTAGTGGATAGTAAAGATGGTAAACCGTCAACCATCTTCGCAGAAGGCCTAACCCCAAAAGACTCGAGCTCGAACAGGTCACCTCTCCCCGAACCAAGAAACGTCTTACCTGGGACTTGATTTATTATTCTTTGTTTACTTTATTGTCCTTGCACTATGCCATGTGCTGATTTACATCAATTTTAACAAACTAGATACACCGTATCAATGCTGGTCCTTTCGTTACAGTTAATTGATTATGTCGACATCTTATTTTCCGCTCAGTTTTTTATACGCTTTTTTAAGGCAGTATGGTTATAATTTCTTGATTTCGTAGAGTATAGTTATTAAATCTATATAATCTAAGGGATTTAAGCATAGTAAATCTCTTTATGTATTGAAAAACAAGATTTGAATATACATAATAATAATAATAATAATAATAAAACACAATTTGAATACAATATATTACAATATTTGAATATAATGAATTATTGTTTTTAAACTCCTCCCTTGTTCTCATCGCCTTCGTCATCGTCGACTTTTTTTAAAGTCCTCCATAGTTTTCCCACCTTCTCATTCGAACAGGTCTCCTTTTCTCAGTTACTGTTTTTCCATATTAATGGGTCAATATTCAAATTTCTGTAAACTGATGTAAACTTTTGGATTACAATCTTTGAAGAGCATTCAAGGAATCTGAATCTATTAGTTAATGTTGTTTTTAAGCCACTTTTTCCCATTTGTGTTTTTGTTTTTGGGATATATAGTGCCTTATAATGGTTAAATGATGGGATACCTAGGTAAAATGATATTGGATTGTACCTTTGAGGATTAGTTCAAATGATATCATATTGTTCTGTTTTGTATTTTTAGTTTTACATGTTTAATTAAGAAGTTTTTTTTATAGAATTTTATATTTATGTAGAAAGGTTAAATATCTTTACCTGGATAGACATTTTTATTTGAGATTTGGGGTGGACTAAGACTTATGCTTTTTCATGTAAGGACTATGATGAAACAAGTATACTATCCACACTAATTTGAGATTTGGGGTGGACTAAGGCCTTTGCTTTTTCATGTACGGAAGAGGATGAGACAAGTATACTATTGAGATTGATTCTATGGCAGTAGTTCAAAATTAGAAATAAACATTTATAAAAAAAAGGAATATAAAAAATAATTGGTAGCTAGGTGATGAATGGATAACTGGTAGAATGCATTGATAACTCATGCATCATGAATGGACTTATAGATGATGAATGGATGGGCAACAGTTCATGGCAAATAACTAGAAGAATGTGAGATAAAAAGAAAAACAATATAAAAAATAAGTGATAGTTGATAAATGGATAAGAAGAAGAATGTCTGTGATAACATGTAGCTAGGTGTAGATAACTCATAGTTGAAACTGTTTAACTAGAAAAATATGAAGAATAAAAAAAAATCAAATTGTCTTTCATTCCATCACTATTTCTTAACCATTTGATCTCTATCTACCTGATCGAGCCACAAACTATGTGGGTGTACTACTAATATTTTGGGGTGGAATAACATTTATGTTTTTTCATCTAGAATGAGACATGTGTATGGAGGTTGTCCAAAATTTATAATTAACAATTATAAAAAACTCTAAAATAGCTCATGTGATAACTCCACTTTGTGAAAAATAGCTCATGTGATAACTGAACTTAATGCCATGGTAATGTGTAGTCAATATGACACTTGAATTCCATCTAGCAACTAGAAGTGGAGCTAATGTGCACAAAGTTTAGTCAAACATAATTTTACACCTGGGAGTTGAAGAATGTGGACTTAGTGTGACAATCAAACTCCTAATAGACTGGTCTGGTC
Source organism: Pseudotsuga menziesii (assembly GCA_001517045.1). Taxonomy (NCBI): domain Eukaryota; kingdom Viridiplantae; phylum Streptophyta; class Pinopsida; order Pinales; family Pinaceae; genus Pseudotsuga; species Pseudotsuga menziesii. The sequence goes on from LPNX010602988.1 coordinate 69,996, forward strand.
TAAACACCTAATAAAATTTCTCTGAAATTGCGTGATAAATGGAACCGGTGACATGGTAATGTGCATCCCATGTGACAATCACACTCCATTTGGTAGTTGGGAGTCGATTTTATGTGCATAAGACTTAGTAGAACTCCATTTCGAAGCTAAAAGTCGAGATAATTCATAGCTGTTATATTAATTGCAATAGCTTTATGTTAACTTTTAAATTAACTATTAGATACAACTATTAGGTTAAGTTAACTTAATGATATAACTATGAGCTTAACTTCAAGTATGACAAAGTAATTGACACATTCTTGTGACATTATTAATGTGTGAAATATATGCTTATTGGCCTTTTCCAAATATATTAATTTTATTATTATGGTTGTTATTAGTTTTTAATAAATCCAAATGTTTTATTATTTAAATTGTGTATTTTTTTTAATAAATCTAAATTTTGTATTATTCAAATTGTGTTTTTGAATAAATAAATATCCAAATTATTCAAATTATGTAAATTTGGACAATATTTTATAAGATTTTAAAATGTTTATTAAACGATTGTATAAATAAAAATAGTACTGAACAATGATCTAAAATAAAGATATAAAGAAAATCCTGTGACAGAAAAACAGAAATCATATCGAGGACAGTAAATCACTTCATCTATAAAGATATTTTTAGAATTTAACAGAAATCATATGAAGGACAGCCAATCACTTCATCTACAAAGATATTTTTAGAATTTAACAGAAATCATATCAAGGACAGTCAATCACTTCATCTATAAAGATATATTTTAGAATTTTTAGAAATTGGTAAATTTTAGATTGTTAAAATGTTCAAACTATGATTATAAATGTTAAACTATCTCTATGATACAAAATATTACAGATTTTAGTTACAATGATTCCACAACTAAATTTCCCCAAATTCAGAGCAGAATAAGCATTAACATGATTATCCCAGGTACTTATCATCTCTTCTATATTTTAAATGTATCACATTGTGTCAATTCAGCAAGTAAAAAAGCACCGAATTTAGCAAAATACAGATTCTATGAGGCAAAAATACAGATTCTATATGGGTGTGCTTCGATACTAAACAAAAATACTTGAGGAGTCCAAAATAAATTAGTGAGCTATAATCCAAGTCACATCAATCCAACTCCAATTGAGTAATTTCAACATAAAATATAAAGCTCAACTGACAAACAGCGTTTCAGTTCAATATAAACACTTTAATCCAAAACCCCAATTGAGTAATTTCAACATGAAATATAAAGCTCAACTGACAAACAGCTTTTCAGTTCAATATATTCAGGCATTACATAAGTACGGCTCTCAGCTCTTCTTAGCTTCCTTCCAGGAGAAATAATATTTAGGATCTCTCACGCAGAAGAAGGAACTCAGTCAGTCCAGATCTATCATCTATAGCAATAGCCATATATATATCAGAGCAGTATTGTCCACCCATCTATAACATGAAGCAGTACTCTCATTAATCTGACCTAATAGAGAATATAGGAGAAATGGAAATGGATTCAAATGATCAAGGGCACTTGGGGCCACCTTGCTGAGTCTTCCAGTTATTGTAGCAAGGGCATACTTGCTTGTTTCCATATGTTCCGGGAGGAACACACAGACACTTTGCGCAGCACTTTTGACAGAAGAACATGCATGGCTTTTTGTGAGAAGTGGCTGAACACCGATATGAACACCTTCCCCCGCATTCTGCAATAATATTGAATCACATTACAATACATTCATCACCTGCACTACCTGCAAGTAAAGAGTAAAGAGTGCCAATACAAAACAAAACAAGAACCAGAAAAGGCCGAACCTGAAGGATGAAGTCTGCCACTGTTCCTTCCCTGCATGAACCAGAGATAACATACTTAGTATGTATAGAAAATACAAGATTACTAGATCTAATTTAACACAGATCGATTAATTTGGATGTTCCTATGGATTATTCATGGATGGGATTTCTAGTAAATTCTTCAAATCAATACAAAACTAATTTAACACAGATCGAACAATTTGGATATTCCAACATATATAATGTAACTCCATTCATGGATGAAATTTCTAGTAAACTCTTCGAATCAATACAAAACTAATTTAACACAGGTCCAATAATCTGGATATTCCAACATATAAAATGTAACTCCATTCATGGATGGCATTTTTAGAAACTCTTCAAATCAATACAAAACCAAAACTAATGAATATTATTAACATTGCCATAAGTTGAAGTGCCCTTTGCAAATGAAAACTAAAACTATATGAACTTACTCGCTTCTGCTCCATCCAAGTACCTCCATCACTGTATGGTAATGCAGCCTGCAGAATCAAAGAATGCATTTTTATGCAAAATTTTGAAGGCTTTCACTTGAATAGTACAGAATTTAAACTGTGATTTGCAACTCACCTCAATATTCCATATGAACAAGGCGAATATAGTTACGAGGACAAGTAAAGAGAGAAGGCGCGCCATGGGAAATAAAGGCAGAGAATTGAATGCCTAGCTAGGTCACTCAACTTGAAAGAAATGCTTGGAGGTTGGTGTGAAGTAAGAAGCCGAGGTATGATGAATTTATAGGACCAGAAGGACCGGTCTCGTCGGGATGGGAATTATAAGTGCAGTACCATTCTCGAAAATCAAGGAGGCTTCACGGGACTCGATTATCCGGTGGGTCCTAATAACATTAAAATTAAAAGAAAACCGCGTGTACGTCCTTGGCCGCTCTCGTCCGTGGTACAGTTTGAAGGTTTATGTTCCTTACAACTTTCTTGATCTGCCAATGTCGACGTCGGTGGGACTGGAGAGAGTTGAAAATGAGGGCGGGAGCGGGGGCCCTCCGTAAATGCCTGCAGGTTCAACGGCGAAAATGGGGTTCGCAAAGTAGAAATGAGATGAAACCCTAACAGATCCATGTGCACCGACTGTGGGTGCATCGGAGAAAGCGCAGTCAGTTGGAACTTGGAATCGAAACCTGCCCGACCAACATGTGCATTATGCCGTGTCTGGCATGTGCTTCGATCAACCAGCTCGTGGATCTGAATCATGTGTCCCTACGAGTTTGACTTTATCACGAAGTGGGTTTAATCTTGTCGTCACTGGAATTTGGTGATATGGAAAATTCTGTTTTTTATCCATTCAGTTTCAGTTTTTACATAAAGTGAGTCTATTTATTCTACTCTGTTTTATGTTTTTTTTAATTGATTTGGTTGGAAATTTGAAAAATAATGGTAAAATCTAAATTTAGAAATGTTTAAATTATATTTTTAAATCTATAAATAGTTAGAGCATTTTCAATTATTTTCGTAACATCTCAATTATGCAACATGTAATTTGTTGGTCACAGTATTTATAACTTTCTTTCACATATATTTATGCATGTAAGTTTAACTTGAATTGGTTCTACGCTTGTTTGAGAGGTTAAGCCCCTCGTGACGTTGCCTTTACGCAACGACAACCTTGTTGCAGTCTTGCCAAGGTGATGTTTTCTTTAGTTTTATAAGTTTATTTTTAATGTTTTGGCTGTTAAGACCCAAGCCTAATCCTATGGCTTGGTCCTAGCCACCCCTAAGGCTTAACTTTGTTGTTAAACCCTCCCTTCACAATTCATATCTAGCAAGGGTGGTTTTATATGAATAAAGAAAGGTTTATACATGTTAATTATGTTGAAAGGCTTGTAAATAACTCATGCCATGGATTAAGCTTTGATTACATATTAACCTATGGTGAAAACCTTATGGTTTGTGACCTTAGCCGCGGCTTTACACCTCGTAGGGTGCTATGTTATAAGGTTGACATGCGATAACAATTAAGGAAGGAGGTACAAGGGTTATGCTAGTGCATAGGTTTTAATGGTTTGTAATAATATTTGAGCCTTAGCCTTGGCTGCGAGTTGACAGCGCAGCCAGGCATATTTAATGGTAAAGCTTGTTCGTATGTGTTGTGGCCCAAGAGGGATCTCAACCCTCCAGTTGTCACGATCTCATATAAGGGTTTTGCATAGCGTTTTATTACGTCTTTATGTTGTCTAAAGGCTTTTTGTTGCATTCATTTCGTAGCCAGGCATATTTAATGGCAAAGCTTGTTTGTATGTGTTGTGGCCCAAGAGGGATCTCAACCCTCCACTTGTCACGATGGCATATAAGGGTTTTGCATATGGTTTTATTGTGTCTTTACGTTGTCTAAAGGCTTTTAGTTGCATTCATTTGGTCTGCAAGTTTGTATGTGGGAGGAACTCAGCCAATCCATGGCTACGCGGCACCAGTCTTACTCGTTTCCTTTGTACGGTCTGTTAATGAAGGTTTTTTCTTGCATCTGAGTTTTACTTGAAGGTTTTTATCATTCTCATTAATGGCGAATTGGCCACCATTACGGCCTCAGCCTTTCTGGTTTGTAGTGGGTTATGGAAAGAAGTCAATCCTTCTTCGAGCTTTAACCATGGCTTTGCAACCTTCCTAGTTTAACCAGGTAAGAGGAGAAACTTCTCTCTTATCACTCTATAAGTTCGATTTTTTTTTTCTTTTTAAAAGTTTAAGGTAATACAGAGTCTAGCTCGTGGTTTTAAGTCATTGTGCAAGCAAGGAGAAATAAGAGGAAACAGGAGGAGCCGACCCCTGGCTCCCTCTGCATTCATTAGAGGTGAGTTTCAGTCTAAGAGTCTTGTGAATTGATTCATTTCGATTGTGAAGAAAACATGTTTATAACTTCAATAGTTACGTGCAGATAGAGTTAGGTAGTTTTAAGAAGATTCAAATGAGCCTAGCTTCATCGTCATGGCATATACTTCGTTGGCAAGGTAAGGGTTTTCGTCACAATGTTTTCCTTTATTCATTATACTTGTTACAATTTACAAACATTTTTTGACCATGTGTAATGTGGAATGCATGTTTGTTAAGCCTAGCCTGGCGAGAGTGGCGACAGGTTCACCTCCTCTTAGGCCTCCTTCTTCTCTTTACATAGGTGAGGGTTTTATCCTGCTCTGTTTGAAATAGAGAAATGCATTCTTAACCTACTAGCCGAAAATACTAATGCTCCTTAGTTGTTTTTATGCATGTAATTACTGACATGATAAACCATCTGCACGATGGATTGGACAATAGTCAAAATGGTAAGACTCTAGTAGAATAAGGGTTGCATTGGTTTCCCAATGAATCGCACTCCAAAAGGGATAAGGTTTTCACAGCGACTGCAAAGATATGTTTTAAATTTCTTTTCTTAAAAAAAAAAAGTTGTATGGGTCTATACTTGCTTATTGTGTGGCTTCACAACCTCTCATGTGTTTGATTTTCCATCCTATTCAGATGTACATTGTGCTTTTAAATCTCTACAGTGGATGCCAATAGATTGGCTTACGACCACGGAAATGTTGACAGTTAGAAAACTCAGTTAAAATCTGATTTGTAAATCGATTTCAACATGTTAATGGATAAGTGGATATTTAGTTACACTTGGATTTTGTGATCCTATTGTTGTTTAAACATTTGATCAGTTTAATCTAACCACGAGTATGGATGTCCGAGTTCAGAGATTGTTTGTTTGTATTATGTTTATTGGCTTGATAATAGATTTACTCTGCGAATTTAACTAGATTTGATTATTGTTAAGATTATAATGCGGATCCGTGACCTCGACATGTGTTGACTTAACTTGTAAAAGATTATGTTGGAATGTTTTAGATTTTTCTCAATGGGTATGAATACCCAACTGACAGAGGTTGTAAATTGATTAATGTGGATTTAAAACATAGATATGGAGATTTGCAATCTAGTTTGTTTATCAAGTGAAGAAGCCTTCCGACTCTACTTTGTATATTTATGAATATTTTATTCAATTGTCTGCAATCTTTTCATTTAGTGATTATATTCTTTGATTTCTCATTGGGGTTATTCGATTTGTTGTTTACTTTTTGATTCACTCTTTAAAATCGTTGTTAACTATGAGAATGAGATATGGTCGTAACTGGTAGGTACTCCCAAAACAGAGTTTTAATTGGAAGAAGTTATAAAATAATAAAAATGTGGAACATAGATAACTTCTATGTGGATAACCTCGGCTCTTAGGGGTATAGTATTAGTTTGAAATACTTATATCGATATACATTTAAAATATATTAAAAAAAGTATGCAGACATAATTTAAAGTATTAACAAGATCTATGATTTGGGCACTACTCTGGTTGACCGAGTACTAGGTTGGTTGATTGTGATACATTCGTTCAGATCCTTTGGTTGTTCTTAAAAATTAATTCACTCTAATCTGGGTATGGAACCCCAAATAGAGACTAGGTTGAAAATGCATATAATATTTACATAATGACTTTCAAACAAAGATAATAAGATTTGAAATACTTTTACATTCTCTAAATAAAGAACATGTTATACTAAAACATAACATGAAAATAGGAAAAAGGTTAGGAACATATGCATAGTATAATTCCCTATTAGAAATGTTTTTATGATTCATATCTATACTTAGTCTATAATTTATCAATACTAAACAGATAAGAAATCGAGTAGGGAACTTGACAGCACTATCAGGAAAATAGAACTGAAGTTGTCTTTCATCCCAACCAACTCCTAAAGCAGCCAAGTCTTACTTGCTCCAGAACCCCTAAGCCTATTTGTTGAACCACAAGGACCAAATATGATCATTGCACCATCTCTTTGCATCAATAGATCATTTCCCCATCCATCGCCAACCTCCTACTTGCTTGATGGACATACTATTTTATAGTATTTTTCCTAGGACTTGTTCATTTATGAGCCTCCTGCTCTTTAGCACTCCACAAGGAGTCTTGACTTGATTTTGGGGAAGATTCCTCCTAAATCACTTGAGTTCTCACTCAGAAGCTTTCACCACTTGTCTTTTCTCCTTGTGGGTCAGCAAACACTCTTTCAACAACTACTTCAGTTCCGATTCCTCTCATTGTTTTGATTATTAAATAAAAATAATCCATTACATTCATTTTGACTTTCTTGTAAAAATATTTAAAAATAATAATTATTCCAAGTAATAATAAATTACAATTATTTGGTGTATTACACACTTTCAACAGTTTTCTATCCATCACATCTTTCTTGAATTCAACAACTGATGATGGCTTGCAGGCCATCAGTAGTGTGGGAGGCCTAATTGCTTGGGGAGGAACATTGTGGGGTTGTTTTGATTGACTTAGGTCACTTCAGTTTCTCTTAGTGTCTTATATTTAGTACAAAGTTTTGGTCTGCTAGTACAACTTTCTAATGCCTATGGGTTTTTAGAGGAAGTACATGTTAATGTTTATGACTCTACGAACTGGACATAGAGTGTTTTGGTTTTTTTGGGTGAATTAATAGGGAGATATGGATGATCATAAGGTCAAGTAAAGGCCGAATATGTTGTAATGAACAAGTAAGTTTTTGGATGTACATATGACACAATGTTTTTACTAATATAAAGTGTTGTTTCTCCTTATTAATCCACCACTTTCCCAGGTTTAAATCTGGATTAGTCTTAAGTGTTACATGTGGTGACACAGTATGAGCAATCCACTTGTCTATTTACTTATTAAGATGGTTTTGGAATAAGAAATACAAATAATTTTAAGAATTGAACTTTCTTAAATATAAGGAACAAGGTTAATGGTCCATTTTAGGTGGCATGACTTTCTTTGAATAACAATGATGAGTCGGCAATTGAAAATCTTGAGTATTCTAAAATTTCAATATTTTTTAATTGATAAAAAAATCATAATTATGTTAAATTTTCTCTCCTTCAACATGGTATGTGAGGATTTAGAATCTCTAATATTATGGGGAAGAGGAAGTTTTCTCCTAATCTATTAATTTTAAATTAAATTATGGCAATGTAGGTTATTTTGGAAATAAAGTTTGTCGATTAGTTAATCCACTCCATTAAGATGTCAATAATCCTTAATTTTTCCTAAATAAGTCAATTATGTGATGCTCTGGTGATAAATTGGGGAGAGAGGAAGTTCTCTCCTAATCTATTCATTTTTTAATAAAAGAAATGTAGGTTGTCTTGGAAATAGAGTTTGTCCATTAGTTAATTCCCAATCATCTTTAGGTAATTGTGATGCTTTAGTGATATATTACACTTTAAGTGAATTTAAATTAATAAAAGAATTGTAAGTTATCTTGGAAATAGAGTTTGTCTATTTAATCTACTCCATTAAGATGCCAATCATCCTTAGTTTTTTCCTAAATAAGTCAATTATGTGAAGCCTAAATAAGTCAATTATGTGATGCTTTAGTGATATATTACACTCTAAGTGAATTTAAAAGTGGGCAAACTCTATATTTTTGGATGAGTTTATTTTTGAAAGGTAATGCAAAGTTTCATTAGGATCAACTTATTTTTCTGAAATTCTTATAATTTGAGTCACCTTAAGTTACATTTTTTTTAAATAAAGTTATATGATTCAATTTTTTAATTAATTATGAATTATATTTTTTACAAAAAGAAATTGCATCTAAAGTAGTGAGGTGCTTTACAACCAAGTACTTGTATAACATTATTAAAAAAAAGTAATTAGGAAAATCTATATCAACTCATAAAATAAAAAAATTATAAAAATAATTAATCTATAAATTAAAAAATTAAAACTTAAACTTAAATTTATAAAACAAAAAACAATAAAAATATCAAATTTCTTGAATTTAAAATATATAAAAAAATACACCATATAATCCTCACATTGACCAAAGAGCTAAAGTTTGTGATAACACTCTCTAATCATCAAAAGAGTTACTTAAAGGTAGAGAGTTTAACTCTCTAACCACCCACAAAATGGGCCCTTAAGACCCGGTGGTAACAACAAGAGTACAGCCAGTCACCGTAGTCGTATAAGAATTTTCTGGGGTGCAGTATGCCTTCCAGCACCTCCTCCGCAGAAATCAAAACCAGACTTCTATCAGGGTCAACCATCAAACCTCCACGTTGCCCAACCATCAAGAGGCTGACCATGAGGTTTGGACATGAGACCTCATAAAGACTAAACCCCACAATGATCACATAAACTACACCTCATGGCTAAACCTAAGCATATTTGAAACAACAAAGTTTTACTATTTTGGACCAATTAAAAAGTGTATTTAAATAAGTTAGTTGGGCTGTTGGAGTCTCACGAATAAAAGGGAGGTGGTCATCTTTATGTAAAGAGTTTAACCTTTTCCATCCGACATGACGAATTTACGTAAATCAGTTGGTTGGTTATGTTTAATGATGTATCACGACTTTATGGAATTGTTTAATTATTTTAAGATTTGGATGGTATTTCAATAGTAATGGATCTTTTAGATTCTTGGGGAGTGATTTGATCAAATTTGATTATATATGAATTTAAATAATGAAATACTTAAAATAACTTTTAAACCATTACAATATATTAAAAAGTATTTGTATTTATTATTATATATTATTTATAAAAATTAACACAATAATATACCACACCTAATGCATTAATTATTTAAAAACAAACTAATACACTATAATTATTAATCAAAACAAATTAATTGATAACATTATGGAATAAATATACATTAATTGATAACATTATGGCATAAATATACTTGCTTGCTTCCACTTAAAATACCCAAAGAGTATCCACCCACAAAAAGGTCGTTTGGAAAACAAAACTATAAAATATTAAACAACGAAAAAATCTCGAGAGCACCGAATTTACTCATCATCATTATGGTTATAATGGTGGAGGAACAGAGGGAGTGGATGAGGTCAAGTTTGGTCCCCTTCACCACTAGATATTGAAATGATTATTAATTTACAATGTGTAATTAAAGTCAATGAAATGGCCCCGTCATGCATGGTAAAGTCATGGCAAGGGTGGGGTTCTTTCTTTTTATCTAATATGTGATTGCCTCGTAGACATTGAAAGGACCTTACACTCATTATTATTATAACATGGATCCCTTCTATCAAATGAAAAACATGTATTTGTCCTCTTATTAAGGAATGAAAAATTAATTTAGAACAGTGAATTCAAATCCATAAAAGGGAGGGTATAACTATATCTCTTAGCATTGGTTATGCAGAGGAAGAATCATCATAGTTGGTTTTTTTTTATAAAAGCTATGGGGTTAATTCAAATGGTCATGGGATTAATATAAAATATTTATTTCAAAGTTAGGTAGGTTATAGTTTGGTTTTTATGATCTTTTGAGGTTGAAATCCATAATCAAGGTTGATGGTTTACTTTATTTACTATTTATGAATCATGTGGAAGAACTCAATAGTTTTTTCGTAAGATTAATTGTTTGGAAAAGATAAAATTAGTTTTTATATAAATTGATACGTTGCCAAGACTAGTTATAGCATAAAAACGACCTTTATCTTTTGGTCTTTCAATGTAATTGAGGTTTTATTTTGTCACAATTTACCACTAGATGTTGAGTGTAATGTCGATGACAACTATGCTTGGTGTGGATATACCAGCATAGATCCAAATCCTCGGCTTTATTAAGCGTCGAGAGGGATCAAATTTTTTGAGGTGTAAACCTCTTCTTAGAAGTATTGCACTCAACTATCATTTTTTGTGTGATTCAAACCAAAAGACACATCTTTTTATTTAAGGTCGATATATAATATTTTTATTATTAATATTTAATACTATTTATGACACACACATATAAAATTTTATATTATTTTTTATTTTGTTAGGAAAGAACATTACAACATCTCCCCCATACATGGTTTTATAACCATGTGCAAGGCCCTCCTAAAATCATGGGTTGTTCACGAGGTCTTGCACATGGTCTTAAAACCATTTGCAAAGACCTCCTAAACCATGTACAATTAAATAAATAGTTATAAATAAGTATAATTAAATATAAGATGGTNTAGTTAGTAAGTTAAATTGATGATTTAAGTTAAAATAACTAAGTTAAGTTATTTCAAAGATAATTAATTATGATAAAGCTAAAGCTAAAATGAGAATAAAACAATATTTAGTAAATAGTAATTTAATATCATAAAACTATGAAACTCATTATAATTATAAAAGAAATGCAAATTAATTATTTTAGGGCTAGGGTTTATCTTTACCATAATTAGTATTAAAGATATAAAAAAATTTAAGGAGGCGATTGTTCTTTTGGAAATTTGCTCACGGGTGGTATCTCCACCATGATAAATCCTGGTAATATATTTTTCTGATTTACATTTAATTTGTCTGAATTATAATCTTGAACATGTTGGATTTGCCTTCATTAAAATCTTGAAATAACATGCCTCCATTTTTTCTTAATTTGAAATAGCATGCATTCTGTTTTTTCTATTTTCCTGAATGTGCCAAGTAGTAGATCTAAAAATGTGCCAAGTAATAGATTTGGTATTAGGTATTAGATACTTTACATAACTTTACAAGATCTGCCCTATATGTTTTAATTTTAATGGGCCAAAAGAAATATTTACTTTTAATTAAATATACATCATAAGTAAATAAAAGTAAATATTTATAGCCTACATTTACATGAGGAATGTTACATAAAGTTACAACATCTCCCTCATAATCTGAAATCATAAGTAAATAGAAGTAAATATTTATAGCCGACATATACATGAGGAACCTTACATAGCTTTACAACATCTCCCTCATAATCGGATCATAAGTAAATAGAAGTAAATATTTGTAGCCGACGTTTACATACATCTCCCTCATAACATTTATAGCCCTCATTTACATGAGGAACATTACGTACCATTACGTTACAAGATCTCCCCCATACTGGGCTGTAGAGTGCCTCTCGGCGCAACAACAGGGTCCTACTCCAAGGGTTGACTTGGCACTTTCGAATATGATGTATTGTATGCGATAAAAGGATTTATTCTGCCAAATGGGATCGATCATAGAGTGTATCGATAATGACATTGTGATTCCGATGTGCATTGGAAGATCCCATTTGAACACGATGTCACACACTCATTGAATTATAGTGTAAGGGACATAATGGAGGAAAAGGAGTTTGTAATGCTTATGATTCTTAAACCAGTATTTATTCAAATAGAGCCGAACATGGTCACCAACCCATACTGTAGAGGATAACCAATATTAATCATGGAATTGATTTTACTTAGCTCAAGACTATTACAGAGTGATGTGAACTCAATGATGGATATATCCAATATGATGAACAAAAGTGGTGGCCTCATTGTTGTTTTAAAGCCTAGAGTGAAGACAATGCTAGAGGTAAAGAGATTGGCAATTCACAAGGGTTAAAGGTTTGAACCCAAAGCAAACTTACAATGGACAATAACCAATGGAAACATGTACTGCCAAGTTTTCACTATGTTGTATGATACGAAGGGTTGGTGTCGTAATGCTTGTTGAGACTAAACTAAGTGTGGAGAGCTTGGGTAGGTGTTGTAATGTTTGTTGAGGCTAAACTAAGTGTGGAGAGCATGGACCAATGTACAGTTGATGAATTCATTTTGACCAAAGGTTTAGGAGTGGAATATTTCAATTCAATACATTAGCTAGCAATCCAAAAGCTTCAAAAGTGTTTTCCAAAAGTGGACTAGAACTTGCAAGTTCCAATTATAAATAATAGAGAGTGGGAGGCCAAAATAAATAATGAAAGAGATGGAGATGCATCAATAATCTTAATGGGAGTAAGAAACATGGTCATCTTAGAAAACTAACAAACAATGAGAAAATTGTAGTCATGTTTGTGATAGATGGAAGGAACACCACAAATAAATTCCATGGAGAAAGATTCACATGAATAAGAAGAGATAGGGAGAAATTGGTAGAGGCCAAGTTTATGATTAGTAGGTTTGGAGTGGCTACTAGAATCCCACCAATATATAAATTCATTTTCATATTTCATATGGATGGCTTCAAAAATAGAATTGGAAGTGATGGATAGTTTTCTAAGTGCCAAATGCCATGCATATGATGAGGAGTGTTCTTTTTGAAGGAGGATCAAGTGGTTTGGTTGGTGGGGAACATAGAGTAGGTTCAATTTATATTACCAATCATTGCGAAGACAGTAGTCTAGGAAGGGTCTAGTTAATGGTGGTAGGTTTTTGCAATGTTTCCACAATAGAGATGAAGAAAGGGTCAAAAGTGTAGAAGCACATTTGATTTTCATAGGCTTCACATAAATCATTAGAATGTGCATGGCATGAGTTATGGGGAAACTAACTATATTGGCCATTTTATTGGTGACTATCTTTATATATATAACGAATAAATAAAATTGTTGCATATATCAAGCCTGCTTGAATACTATCTTTATATATATAATGAGTAAATAAAATTGTTGCAGATATCAAACCCACTTGAGATGGCATTGCTCTTGCAAATTAAACATATAGTTCAAAAAAATTAGAAGATAATGATAAGTGTGCAAGACGGTCTCCTTACTAAGAATATAATCCCTAAAATTGTTTTAGTTCTTGTACCAAGGCATGGAACTCTTTGTCACAGGTGGTGTAATTGAGTTTATTTATAGAAAGTGTCTCTAAATGGCAAGCAATTTTATGTACTCCATGTTTAATTATGAAGCCTAATATGACAAACTGAGATGCATCTATCTCAATATAAAATGAACATTGTAAATTTAGAAGATGAAGCATTTCCTATGTACGCATAGTGTTGATTTAAGTTTCTCAAAATCATGATGTGTCATAGATAACAAATCAAAAAAAAATTGTTCAGGAGTTGATGTAAGGGGCAAGCAAGATGAGAGAAATGCCAAATGATTTTTTTTAAGTTTGGGGCTATATCACACCAATGTGTGAAACTATATCTAAATATTCCTTGCATGACACTAATTTTATTAGTATATTCCACATGTAATGCTTTGTTTTTTCATCCAAACATACTTTTGAAGGTGACCTATTTTATGAGACTCCTTACATGATGTTGATCATAATGGTGTAATTATCTAGTAACCATTTAGATGGAATTGAGTGTTCTATCAAAGCAACTAGAAACATGACCATGGATACTAGGATAGCCCAACTAGAAATGATCATCTACCAGTTCTCTAAGATTGAAAACACGCAAGGCACAATTTCTAAGATTGACTACTTGGAAAGAGAAGTTTCTAATATCAACATCATGTAAGAAGAAATATCTAAGCTTGTAGCCACCATGAGGTGAGATAATGGTGGTGGGAATCCAATGGTGAATCATTAGCAAGTGGAGGGAGTCACCTAAGGCCATCCTTTTCACATAATTAACACCATATGTGGCACATATTTTGTAAAGTTGATTTGAACAAGTTCAATGGTTCCTACCCTACAAATAGGGTTATCTAAATGGAACAATATTTTTCCTTCCATAGTATTATGGATGACATGATGAGACTTAGATTGGGTGTGTTATACATGGATCTGGAGTGTTGGCAACAAGGGAAATAGAATAAGAATTTATATGCGGTTACTTTTCCTACAACTAGTTTTTTAAAGCCATAAATGACAGTGCGAAACCGACACTCAGTTTTGAGAAGATTGACCGAGTTTCTCCAAACAGGAATAATGGATGAATTTATAGTGAATTATGAGAAATTGGCGATCCACGCATGTGGAATGATTGTTTCTTTTTTCAAAGAATGCTTTATTACTTGTATAAAAGATGATATTAGAGTACAGTTCTTTATGGATCAACCCAAATTGGTTAGAGGCCTCTCAATGAGGTGGAGAAGCACAAGTGGAGGTAAATTCACAAACCAAAATACCCCCTCTTGTTCCTTTCCAACACCCCACTCTTGTGTCTACAACCACTTCTACTACCTCTTAGAAATTAAGGGTACACAACTAATTGAGCTTAACAAAAACAACTGAATGTCAACCTTTGTTATAATTGTGATGATAAGTATTTCAAAGGGTGTAAATGTAAGGAACAAAACTTATTTCATATCACGGTGATATAATCTAACCAGTCCTAGGAAATTTTAGAATAAGACACTTAAGAGTTTTATTTAATATAGACAACACCTCCTATTCATGAATAAAATTCCCTAGCAACCCCAAATTTCCCTCCATGCTCTATCATAAATTTGAGCTCCACATACCTTGAAGTTGGTTTGTTATATCAAGAAGAAGAAACCTCATAATCAATTCCCTCTTTATGAGAGAATCCTCTATCCACAAACCTTGCCTTGTATTTTTCAATACTTCCATCACTTGCATGCTTTATCTTGTAGATCCACTTGGAAGATACCACATTCTTTCCTTTTGGTTTGGGAACTATAAAACATCATTCTTCATTATTGTTTGGTATTCTTTCGTCATTTATTCTACCCATTCTTTCTTATGTACAAATTCTTCATAACTAGTAGGTTCTTGATCTACAAGATCACACATCAAAACTATATAACTGGAAAATGGCTTTGATCTCTTTCTTACTCTTGTGGAGCCTTCTGGAGCTCCATACTTCTATGCTTCTTGTATAATTTCTCTTACCCAAGTAGGCTTTCTCTTTCGTGATATATTCATAGTAGGAGTTTCTTGAGGTACTAGCATATCATGGTCCTCTGATGTTTCTTCTTCATGGGAGGGTGCAACTTCTATATTTCTGGGAAGTATACCCTCTTCATATACTTTTTCATGTCAACACTTTTTGGATCTCTTGAGAGTTTATTCTTCATCAAATGGAATCTTGGAATGTATATTCTAAAGGATTTGGAGACTTCATAGTATCAAACAAATATTTTCTTCTTTTCGGAAGGGTCCAACTTAGTTCTTTTTTCTTTTGGTATGTGAACATATATTGGGAAACCAAATATCATAAGGTGGATTACTTCAGGCTTCTTTCCCGTGAACATTTCTTCTAGAGTCTTGAATCCAAGGGAACTATGGGATAATATATTATGTACATAAATTGTTGTTCTTGCTGCTTCAACCAATAGATCATAGGAAGATCTTGATCATGTATAATTGTCTTCATTGTTTCCATAATGGTCCTATTCTTTCTTTCTGCAACTCCATTCTGTTGAGGATTGTAGGGAGTGGTTAATTCCCTCTTGATTCCACCTTCTTTACAAAATGCTTCAAATTATTTTGAAGTATATTCTCCACCATTGTCTGTTCTGAGTGTCTTGATTCTTATTTCTAAATGATTCCCTATCAAGACTTTGAATTCCTTGAATTTTCCAAATACTTCATCCTTTGTTTTCAAGAAATATATCCATGTATTTATTTAATAATCATCAATAAATGTAACATAATAGTCATAACCACTCAAATATGTGGAGGGAATTCGACCATATACATCTAAATGAATTAATTCCAATGTACCTTTAGTCTTTGTTTCACTCTTCGAAAATAGATTCTCGACATTCTTTCCTCTTGCACATCCTTTGCAAGTGCTTTCATGACCGATCTTCAAATCTAGTAAACATGTTACTACTTTGCTCACATGGGGTAGTGCTTTGTAGTTGATGTGAGCAAGCCTCTTATGCCATAGTTCACTTAGGATATTGGTCTCATGAACAGGGGTTGTTTCCAAATGTCCCTTTAGTTTATATAATCATGTGTCCTTCTTCATCGATGACAACTGCATCTTCAATTGATTTTCCTTTGGGCCACACAAGTACTTGTCCATCTATAAATGCAACCCTATACCCTTTATTATCTAATGATGAGATAGAAAGTAAGTTATTCTTGTAGATATAAGACTTCCTTCATCTTCATGGGGGTTCCAGAATCAAGCTTGTAGCTTGCTTCACCAATACCTTTGATAGGGTACTGATAGTCATCTCCTAATGATACTTTCTAAGGAGAGTTCTTATCTTCATGTTTTGACAGAGTTTTATTTTATCCTGTCATGTGCTTTGAAGAACCACTATCAATAAGCCATGTATCTTCTCTAGGTGTCATAGACACAGAGAGTACAAAGAATAATACATACTCTTCTGCATCCTCTTATTTTGCTTGTTTTCTTTGAGGTCCTTCTTCCTCTTCTTATTAATCTTCAGCTAGGTGTGCATGATGTATTTTTTTATTCTTATTGTATTATTATTTCTTCAATTTACAATTTCTTAAAATGTGTCCTATCTTGTGACAATGGAAATAATGAAAGTTGGAGTAGTATTTCCTCTTATTGTTTCCTCTTGTCCATTGGAATCTCTTGGGAGGTTGATACTCCTTGTGGATTTACTTCTTCAAGTTAGATTGAAATCTTCCTCTTCTAGTATAGGTGGCTAGGGATTTATCATCTTCTTTAAGTAAAGCTTCTATATTGGCTACTCTAGTGTCCTCTTGGATGCAATCTTCCCATACAATGTCAAACTTCATGCTTTCCTTTCTGGCACACATAGTCTGTATGAATGAATCCTGAGGTCTAGTGAGACCATTGAGAGCATTCATAACTAGTTTATCTTCATCAAGGAGTCTCCAATGGATTATAGTTTCTCCTTGAACTGGTAGACCCTTGTGAAGTAGTATTGAATGGATTCTCCTTGGCTCATCTTGGTACTCTTCAATTGAGCTCTCAAATTCATCTTTCTATTGATGTTACTTCCTTCACACATTTTGGATAGGGCATCATACATCTCCTTCAGGGTCTCTTTGGATGACACTTGAGGAATCAAGTGATCTTTGATAGAATATTCAATGATCCTCATTTCCCTAATTAGGTCCTTCCTGTGCTTCTTAGCTTTAGGTTCTTCAGGCTCTGCAACTTCTCCTTTGATTTATTTGTTAAGATCAGTCCCTCTAAGAATGAGACCAATCCTATATTTCCATGCTCAGAAATTCTCTATGCCTTCTAGCTTGTCCTCAGGCTTAGTGCTTGGGGCCATCTTATCTAGGCTCGATCACTAAAAAATGAAATTTGTCAAAATGAAAAACTGACCTTACCAAGAGATGCGCTTGACCGAGGCAAGTTGACTGATACAGTTGATTTCTGGAGATTCCAAATATTCACCTCTCAAAATTGACTTGTGAGATTATGGTCTACAATTTCTGTTATTTTTTGGGTTTTTGTAGTTTTCTGGTCCAAATCCAAACTAGGGTTTGACTTTCCCAGAGATCAATCCACTGAAAAGTTTCAATCCAGGGCTCAATAGATGCGATCTAGGGAGGCACAACTTTCTATGCAATCAAATATCCAAAATTCCAACTTTGACATAAATTGTAATTTCTTACCGGAGGGAGAGGAGAGAGAGCTTCACCTTGTGAAAGTTATTCTATTTAGGATAGCTCTGATACCATGCTAATATTCCATATGCTTAGCTATATATCACTAGTGATCAATTCAATTTCACAACAGTAGCATATGCAATATCATTGAAAGAAACACAATCACAAGATAGACACATATTTATCCTGGGAAACCGTTTGGGGGAAGAAGACCAAACAAAACTTCCTCTATATAGATGTATCAAAAGTACAAAGATAAAACCCCAAACAGGTGCTCCTTCTCCTTGCAGATATATATCTCTCTCTCCTATGAACCATATACAAGTGAGTGTGTGTTCAAATGAGGAACACACCTCCTCTATTTATACTTTATCTTCCACTAAACTTTTTCCCTAACAGGTCAGCCCCAACAAAACTATTGGACCGACTTCACCTAGGAAGATACAAAACAATATAATATTATATTATGTAGGGTTCTATTGACCTGAATTACAACAGAGGTTTTACCTCATGATTCTATGATGTCCAAATACAATAATAACATCCCGACGGAGGAATAAAACATCTCCAATACATTTAGAATGTTCTTTGAAGTTACAATATTTCAACAATATCTCGGTCCTTTATTTTAGTGCTTGCGACATTTGACGAAAAGTGACAATATGAGTTACGAATTCCAAAGAAAAAATGTCGCATCATCTATGACATGGTCCATTCGATATCTATCTTCATCGGAGATGATTGTTGATTGCTTTTTTGGATAATTCTTCATGTTTTCTAATTAGGTTGCATATTTTGTGTTCTTTCAATTTTGAAATTATAACTCCTTTGTTTATACTCATTTTGACCCTATCGTTGGTCAAAATGACTTTTGTAATTTGGGTGTCGATATTGAGTTCTTGTTGTTTGTTTTTTCGCTAGATTGACTCCCTTTTGAACTATGACGGGGACCGAATTTGTATTTGTTTCTTTTTTCTCAACTTGAATTTGGTTTATATATCTCATTATGTTATATATTTTTTATATAACAGGGACACCAATGCCTAATTTAAAAAAAAACAAGTTGAAGGAGGCACCAACCCCTTGATTTATAAGAACAAACTTGAAGGAGACACGAACACCTTGATTTACAAGAACCAATGTGAAGGAGTCACCAACCCCCTATATTCTCCAACAACAACTAGAAGGAAGAACCAACTCCCTAGATTCTCAAGAACCAACTGGAAGAAAGCACCAACTCCCTAGATTCTCCATTACCAATTGAAAGGAGACACCAATCCTCGACCTTACACCTCATTTCCACCCTAATATATACTTTCAATAACTCTGTCCCTCTTGTAACTTTGCATTTCAAGTAATTCCACTTCCTATAAGGGCACTTTTAAAACTTCCTATAATACACCCTCTACAGTTCTTGTAATGACTTGTTCACTGTATTTTCAGTAGTTCTTGTAACTACTTGCAATTCTTGTAATATTCCCTCTCTAGTTCTCGTAATTTTGCAAATCATGTAATTCTACACTTTTAGTAATTCCCTCAACACTTCTAGTAAATTCTTGAGGCTCAGTTTTGACTTAGATCAAAAGATTATGGTTTAGGTTAGTCCTTCGCCATTAATTCCATTTAGAGGATTAGCTCTCAAATTCTCTGCCAAGCTCAACGTCATTTACCCATATTATTGCATCATAAATGTATCATTGTTGGCATACTTCATGCTTCTTGAAAAAAATTGTTTCCTTCCGCAAACAATAGTGCCCCAAAATATTGTTGTTTCAAAGCTCCATCTTCACACACACTTTCCTCACAATTGTGTTGTGCTCACTTTGTATTCATACACTTTGTCTTTGCATATTATTGACCCTCTTGTTACACTTAAAACTTTTGAGTTAACTAAGTTATCATGCTAATTATCACATGGGGAATTAGTTAGTAAGGCCAACCCAATATTCATCATTGGGCACAATCACATCCTCACTTTAAACAAAAATGTCCAAAACAATTGATCTGCAAGATATAGGAATTCTGGTATCGATGTCTGCAGTTTTGGTAGCGTTGTCTGCAATTCTGGTAGCATTGTCTGTAATTTCGGTAGCACTGTCTGCAGCTCTGATAGACGAAATGTGCATTTTCTAGAGTGTGCAAGAATTTTTTTGTGAGAATATTAGAATGTGTGTGCATTTTATATTGCTGTGGAAATATTATTTTAATGATTGGTAGGCATAATTATCCATTATGTAGGCATAATTCTTAGTGTTTGGACGCCATTTCACTTGATTGGCAGGCATTTCCCGTGGATTGCGGGAATTTATTTTGGTAGTTGCGGGAATCCTATGTTGGCATTATGTTTGCTAGTTGTGGGCATCCTCTACAAATATTTCCTTTGCATATGGGCATTTCTTCAAGGTATGTGCAGGATATTCCAGGGTTGTTGTGAGTATTTTGTTAGGACTGTGTGGGCATATTTCTTATCATTATGGTAGCCTCGTGCATTTCCAAAATACTGGTAGCTGCACGCATTTCCAAAATTCTGGTAGTTGTGTGCATTTCTAGAATTACTCTGGTTGCGTGCATTTCTAGAATTCTGGTAGCTAAATAACTCCTTAGCTTTTCATGCTTTAAAGCACTTTGACATTCTTGACATCAATGAAAACGCTCTTAACATAAAAACAAAGACCTACACCCATTTTTTTTATTAATCTAATACCCTCAAACATAGTCTTGGTCTTAATAATTGATCTCATAATTTCTACGCTTCACTAACTTTGTTTATATATACACAACAATATGTTCTGGTGTGTGATTATTTTCGATATATATATGGAAAATAATCACACACTGTTATTTACAACTCTACAATATTTTTGACATTTTTTTATTATCATTTTTGACATCTTAATATGAGCATTTGCATTATATTATAGAGGAAAAGTAACTTAGTAATGTTAGAAGAATGTTGATTTTTCTAAATTATACCAATTTTTCATAAATAGAAGTTATATATTAGAGAATATTAATCAATTTCATATGTTTCATCTTCTTATGCCTTATTCTAATAAGTTGTACATGTACATCTAATAATTCCTCTCGATGAGCATATTATTATTTTTTAGATTTCCATTACATAAAAGAGACTAATTAACCTGCACTAACCTTTATACAATGAAAATTACTACAATAATAGCTATTTAAGATGCCAATCTTCACCAAATGTCTATTTAGAATATTTTATCCTACATTTGAAATAAAATATGTTTTATTGTACAAAAATATGCAAGAAAGCTATAAAATTATCCTTCTACACTATTGCTATTGCTAGTTGTGAATGAACATTTCATATTGCCAACATTTTTCAACAAAACGGAATACATATAGACTTCCATTACCACATTTCAATCAACTCTACAATATTTATGTAATTAACATAATTATTCCCCTGGTGGGTGTGGTATGTCTCCAACCACGTGGAGTGATGATGTATAGTTCTCCGATTAGATGTTGGGGAAAACCATGCATAATAGCTTGTGTTGAGACCAAGGACCTTTGAACTCGGCACTCTTGTCTTTTCATTTTGATTTGCTTAGCTGGATCATACAAGCTCTCAAGGGTTCGATTGTCCAAAATTATGATCATAGGAATTTCCTTTGTACGATCTTTCATGGTGATTTATGCTCATCCTAACCGCCTCCTCGTGGATAGTTGCATTATGATGTGGTTTCTTTTAGGAGTAGTTTAATGGGTCGACGATTTTGCCTGGCGTTAGACTACTCCGTCCACCCACGCAGTTAACAATCTTGGCGAAATTCATCCAGCCACTATCATCGAGGGTCTCACATAAATCTTGTTCTGACATGGATCGATCTATTCGACCAATTAATCACCACCTCGGGTTGGTGACTACTCCATCCTCTCGACTCTGCATCCATCTCCTCCAACAATACTCTGCAACCTTTTCCGCTGTGAGCTTGGCTTTGAACCAGACAACTCCCGAACCCGCAAGACGCCTGTCCGCTGTGACATCCGCTGCTAGTCCAGAGTTGGATTGACGGTCTCGCCTCCCCCGTCATTCTCATTACGCTACCAAAGGTAAGAACAGTTGCTCCGTTTCGTTTGTCTGCGGCCATAAACTCTGTAGCTTTTGCGGTCCAAGAAGGTATGTAGTACTCATGATGGGCATCAAGATGCACTGACAGAATTTACTTTGCGTTGATAGTTGGACTTCGATTAGGGTTTAATCGTAAGTCTAACTCAATGCTGATCAGACACTCACCGTGGCTGGGAGGTTTGCCTACAAATTATGATAAAAGCAGTTTCTACTGCACTTTGTTCATTGTGATTCTGTTGACGTGAGTTATGTCCCAATCAGTCGGATAACTTGCACTCAAAGTGCTCTCCCTTTCAACATTTATTTTAATGGGAAAATTCGCTAATCAGCTAGAAATTACAAAATCACAATCTTTAAAACTGCAATTTTTAAAGGGTTTTCGGGATCTCTGAATACGTACAGAACCTCAACTTACAACCTAAGCAACGGATCTGACAATTTCTACGATTAGCCATGAATCCAGAAAGGTTGCTGGAAATAGGACAATTTATATGCCAGTTATCACACTCCATTCAGATCATTTATTTCCTTATATAATCTAATGAAACGCTGAAACAGTACCAATTAGTCATTTTCCTTGAAAACACGGCTAACCCTGCTTGTTGACGTTACTTAATTTCAATCGCTCATATTCAGGATGAAAACCTTCTTTCCCAAAACACGATCTCTGCACATACACTAAGAACCTATCTCCATAGCACCTAGGCGTTTCCACAATGAAAGGTGTACACGTGACAAGGAAACCAGGAGGAATCATCTTCATCAAGGAGGCATCAGATGATATCTTCATGCGATTATCATATTCTAGCTTACTTAGCATGACCTTCCATCAGAGACTCCTAACCTCTTTAACCATTTTCAAGGCTGCACTACCCACACTTCTCATTGACAGAGCAGAGAACCAAAAAGGAAGCACTACCAATACTCTTAAACCAATGACCACTTTCCGTGTCCATTGTCAAGACATCCATATTCCAAATTGCAGGACAACTGACAAGGCTCCAAACAATGCAAGTCACACCAATGCAACTGAACCAATTGAGAAACCATTGCCAGTTGCATCAAGGACATCAGTTATTTTCAAGATCCTGTGACTCATGCCAGCCATCTTAGCAACTCCACCAGAATTATTCATTGATAGGCCCACATGCATAAATCGCAAATCCAACAAAACAGTTACTGCGATACCATACCTGGCAAAAAATAAAACTGACAATACTTGCTGCAATTGCAAATATGGGAATAACATCAGATTTATATCCCAATGCCAACTCAAATATAACATTACTTTCTGCTCCAGGCCTGCGTGAATCAACATCTTGGATAGGCTGTAAGTGTTACTTGTGTATTACTATGACAAAAACCATAACAAGGCCAACCACAAACCTTGAGCAACATGGAAAAAAATCTCCGAGTACTTTAAAAGCTTCTTGACACAAAAATTGAAGATGGTGAAGGATTAAGGCAATGCAACCAAACTTGCAACAACAATGCCAATAGTTATAAATACCAATAATAAGTTTCCTTCCTTTTCAATGCAAGCTCAATTTCCTTCACAACCCTGATCTTAAATATGTTAGTTGCAGACAGAGTTGTGATTAAGAATCTTTGTTATGTAATATCAAAATGCTACATTCAAATACATGGATATTCTATCTGGAAAGATTTATAGGTCTAGAGAGCATCCTTTTTATAATACTAGTGGAAAGATTCACAAGACGCTAAATTAAAGTATATGATGAATCTAGTTAATTGTTTTTTTATACATCATTGAAAATCTAGTTTTAGGCCATATTCCGATAATTATAGATAAATTGAACGTTGTGTGCTTAACCCAAAATTTTCATGCATATGGCAAACTAGACACAAGGATTTTTTTTGGATCCTAAAAGATAACCCATCTTTGAGCATTAAACTTTTGTGCTAGCTCACATGCTATTGTTCAAATTGCAGATTAATCAAATTAAGGAACATGGAAAGATTAAAGGGTGATTCAAGTGCAGGGGCAGCTAGGTGTATTTTCCCATATGATGGAAAACCTGGGCCAATGAAGGAAATGGGATAAGGTCGGTCATATTGTTTTCCTTTTGAAAAGATTGGCACTCATTTTGGAAGACTAAGCAACCGTTATTTGATATATAGAAATTGTAAATTTAGAATTCCGACCAGATGTAAATGGTGATGACAAGTGAAAATAAGTTCACTCATTTTTTTTTTTTTTTTACGGAAACGGTTAGATTTATTTAGAGACTGGCAAATGGGCTGCCAGGGCCTGTACAATTCATTTTCAGAGCTGCTGATCTAATC